>CM077155.1:127707079-128026776 GCA_039583875.1 Platanthera guangdongensis | reverse complement strand
AACCGCATCTCCAGGTGGCTGCAATATTGGTGGGTGTAGAAGATTTTGCAGAGTATACCGATAGGGACATAAAAATTCATTCTACAGCAGGACATATAACTACAATCAAAGAGTACGCGGGTCATTACGATCCACTTCAATACCCATTCTACTACCGCATGGTACTTTTGGTTGGGATTTAGCTTTTCAGACAGATCAGGGGCTGCGTGTTAGTTGTTGTGACTTTTATGCATGCTTGCTACATGTTTCAAAATATCTACTTTATTACTTCATAACTTCATGGATTGGATTTTCAATGTACTAGCTCGATCAATTGTGCTTGATATAGATACGTGAATAATCCATCGATACTCCTTCATGGTGGACGATTGCTTCAACAGTATGTCGTAGATAATTACATCAAGATTGAGACTCAGAAATTGAGATGGATTAGCCTGAATAAAAATAAGATTCGTGCAGAGCTATATCAGGGTTTGCAAGATTGCTTAAATGCTGGTGAAAATGATGCAGGTACACTCATTGCTTATTGATGTTCCTCCTATACTTTAATACATATAGATGTTCATTACCTTTTTTCGTGAAATCCTTCTGCTTAGGAACATTGGGAGACGAACCGTCTCTTCCGTCCTCCTTCATTGGAAGCCCCCGAGATATGTATCGGAGATATCAAGATGCAATGTCAATCATCCAACACTACGACAAACCAGATATATTCTTAACCATGACATGCAATCCCAACTGGATGAAATAAAAAATGAATTGTATCCAGGACAATTGCCACATGATCGTCCAGATCTCCTTATGAGAATTTTTCGAGCAAAGTATGAAAATTTGAAAGATGAAATCTTCAATAAAGGTATCCTTGGAAAGGTGGTTGCGCACGTTCACATCATTGAGTGTCAAAAGAGAGGTCTACCCCACGTGCATATTTAGTTTATTTTTGATGCAGAAGATAAGTTAAATACTCCGGATGAGTACGATTCGTGGTCAGTGTTGAGATACCCAATCAAGAGGAGAATCGCCTTTTATATGATGCAGTTCTAAAAAATATGATACATGGCCATGTGGTCACTACAAACCAAATGCTCAGTGCATGAAAACGTTTGGGTGCAATAAAAGATATCCTAAGCCTTTTGCAGATATAGTGTCCAAGGGAATGACTCATAATCCTATATATCGGCGTCGGCTTGACAAAGAACTATTACAGTTGGTCGTGGAGTTGTTGTGGATAATAGATGGGTCGTACCATATAACCTGTGGTTACTCTTAAAGTATGATTGTCATATTAATGTGGAAATATGTAGTAGTATTAAAGTATCAAGTATTTGTATAAGTATGTTTACAAGGGACAGGACTGCGTGTCGTTTGAATTTCGGTCTGCCCCTAATTATGATGAGGTGAGCAATACGTCGACGGTCGTTGGGTTTGTGCGCTAGAGGCTATGTGGAAGATATTTAAGTTTGAGATGACGAGGATGTATCCATCTGTTTCGAGACTACAAATTCATCTACCAAATCAACATCAGGTCCACTTCGATAGTGACCAAACAATTTCAAATGTGCTTGCAAATGAGAGGAACTCCAAATCGATGCTGACTGAATTTTTTAGTTTGTACAATGACAACCAAGAGCTCGAGAAGTACCTATATAAAGATTTTCAAAAGTACTACAGATATTTAACTACTGAGCGCAAATGGATACCGAGGGTATCAACCCAAAGGGTTATTGGTAGGATATATGCAGTCAACCAATGGAAGGTGAAAATTTTACTTGCGGCTGCTACTCAATCATGTTAAGGGTCCAAAATCATTTGAGGATTTAAAGTGTGTGACTGGTATTCAATGTACAACATTTAAACAGGCTGCAGAGCGACACGGACTTCTTGAAGAGAATAATAGCATTCGAGATTGCCTGGCTGAAGCAAGATGTTTTAAATTGCCAATTTCGTTGAGAAGACATTTTCGCAACAATTTTGTTATACTGTGAACCGACCTGTGTACAAGACCTGTGGGATGAGAAACTTTAACAGTATGACTGAAGATTATAGCTCAGCAAGCACTTCATGTAACACTTTTATAAAAGATAAGTTACTTCATGATTTAGATGACATTCTGCAGCAGCATAAAAAAATAGTAACAGATTTTGGTATGCCGTCCATAAGTGAAGGTTTTGAGGGTTTGCACAATTTTTTCCAGCCTAATAGAACATGAACGGTAATTCTCAATATCTGATGATGACATTAATTCAGTTCACTCATTTAATCCAGAACAATTGTCAGCATTCAACATAATCGGTACAGCTATACGAAAAAGACAAAATGCAATGTTTTTCTTAGGTGGTCCAGTGGCACGGGAAAAACATACCTTTATCGGGCACTGCTAGCAACTTTCAGAAAGGAAGGGTTCATTATATTAGCAACAGCTTCGTCTGGGATCGCAGCAAACCTGCTCCCAGGTGGGAGGACTGCACATTCAAAATTCAAAATACCCATCAGATTTGAAATAATGTCAACATGCAAGTTTAATAAGCAGTCTGATTTGCGTGATTTGATACAACAAGCCGGAGCAATTATTTGGGATGAGGCCCCAATGATTTCATAAGAAAGCATTTGAGATTGTGGATTGATCTTTTAGGGATGTGCTTGATGTCAATCTGCCCTTTGGTGGCAAAGTTATGATCTTTGGTGGTGATTTCCATCAGCTAACACCGGTGGTTGTAAACGTAACCAAATCTCAAATTATTAACGCGAGCATCGTTGAATCATATCTTTGGACAAATGTTCACATTCTTAGCTTAACTGTGAACATGCGAGCTGTTGACGATCCTCATTTCTCAGAGTTCCTACTGCGTGTGGGTAACGGTGATGAGGCAACTGTGCTAGATGATATGATTCAAATTCCAACTCCATGGTCATACCTTGGGAAGATGAACGGTCTGTAAATATATTGATTGATGTAATATTTCTTGAGCTAGGTTCCCTAATTGATGTCAGATATATGGAAAGTAGAGCAATAATAACACCTTTAAATGAGGATGTCAACAGAATAAATGAAAAATGTCTTGAAATATATCCGGGAGAATGCAAAACAAACTACTCTTTTGATTCTGTTGTGGATGACACCCATAATTTATATTTGCCAGAATTCTTGAATTCAATAAATCCGGGAAATCTACCACCTCACGAGCTCAATCTCATGAAAGGTTCACCGATAATGCTGATCAGAAACATTGATCCAAAAATTGGATTATGCAATAGAACTAGGCTTACATGTGTAACATTTTCAAGAAATGTTATTGAAGCTGAAATTTTGAGCGGAGAATTTAAAGGGCACAGAGTATTTCTACCATGAATTCCCTTGAAGAGTGCAGAAGATGTTAAAACTGCCATTCGAGCTCACCCGTAAGCAATTCCCAGTACGTTTAAGCTATGCTCTGACCATCAACAAATCACAGGGCCAAACAATTTCAAATGTTGGAGTATATTTACCGAATGATGTTTTTAGCCATGGTCAACTGTATGTGGCATTGTCAAGAGGAGTTTCTGCAAGCAGCACCAAAGTGATGGTTAAAATGGTACTTTGGATGGCCGTGAAGGAGTATACACTAGAAATGTTGTGTTCAAGGAAATATTCACAAAATTACATGCATTAGGCCAAATTACATGGATTGTAAGAATTACTGAAACTTTTGTAATATTTATGTGTTTTATTGTTTTATTACCTATCTCAGGTAAAATTACAAGCATCAAGCCAAATTACATGTATGAATTTGCTCCGTGAAATGTATTAATCAATATGCTCTTTTATTTTGATTGTTGCGTGCCAAATATTTTATCCGCAGAATTTCTATCCTCATGACCAATGTTGTCGCCTACAATCAAATTATGTTTCTAAATTTGTTTTGCTGAAATTGTGTTAATGCTAAAAAACTTTATATAATGATGTGCGTGTTTAGTTTGTACTTTATTAATTCTTCTAAATATACTTTAAAGATTTCATAACCATTATCTCTAACTTATGTTTTAAATTAGGCAAATTTTATCAGGCATTACTTGATGTCACACCATAAAGATAAAATGTGTAAGCAGCTTACTTATTTTCTATTTCTAGATTTCTGGCCTGCACTACGGTTACATAGCATAACACATTGAATTATATTTTTTGTAGATGGCATGCCTGATAGAATTGACGAATATTACAAAGACAAAGACGGTAATTTACCATTACCGTATCACTTAAGGCCTAAATCAGAGTACAAGGGGCTCTGAAAGATCATAAAAAGGGTGCCAAGGGATCTAAGCAATGAGGATCAATGGGCTTTTGCTTTTCGTGAGTTATTCACGCCGTCAAAATATCTGGTTCCAAAGAACTACGACGAAAATGCCGCCGCGAACGAGTTGCTGGGAAAAAGAGATACTAAATGATTTTGCTTAGATGTAGTGTTATGCACTTTATATGTTTATCTTTTAAATTGTTCTATAGTTCTGTTATGATTATGGTTGTGGTCATGGAACGATCCAGTTATGATTATAGTTCTATTATGATTATGGTTGTTATGATTATGATTATGGTTGTTCTACAGTTCTGTTATGATTATAGTATTACTTTCAAATTAGAATTCCAACACTACATAAAATATATCCCCATGCAAAAGCCATCATAGAGAATCTATATACAAAAGCCATCGCCGATATTTTCTGAAGGATTTCTGTACATGTTAACAATAATATTAGCCTCCACCGAATGTCGGTGACCAGGACCGATGTCGCCAACGATCGATATCGCCGCCCCCGACCGATGTCACCGCCCATGACCGATGTCGCCACCCACGACCCATGTCACCCCGACGACTTATGTCACGCACACGACCAATATCGCCGTCCATGACTAATGTCTCTCCCTCAATACCAATGTCGCCCCCTACGACCACCACTGCAGTGTTACATCCCATGTTACTTTCCACTGCCCACACACAATGTAGCCGTCGACGACCAAAGTCGCCCCCCACGACCCCAATGTCGCTTCCCCCGGCCAATGTCGCTTCCCCCGACCAATGTCGTCACCCACGACCAATGTTGCCCCCACGACAAATGTTGCCCCCCACGCCAAATATCACCCCCATGACAAACGTCATCCCCTCGACATTTGTTGTCCCCACGACAATTGTCGCCCCCATGATAAATCTCGCCACCACGACAAATATAGTCCCCACGACAAATTGCGTCCCCACGACAAATGTCGCCCCCACGACAACTGTCGCCCCCACGACAAATGTCGCACCCACGACAAATGTCGCAGCCACGACAAATGTCGCACCCACGACAAATGCCGCACCCACGACAAATGTCGCACCCACGACAAATGCCGCACCCATGACAAATGTCGCACCCACGACAAATGTTGCCCGCACGGGGTCCCCCGTGCACGACTGCTTGTACATATATATATATATACATACATATATATATATATGTATATATATGTATAAATATATAAAGATATATAAATATATATATAAATATATTTTTTTAGAAAACATTCTGTCTAAAAACGGTCTTTTTAAGAGTGGGTGCGCGGAAGACGAAAATAGGAGTTTAGGATGACTTCAAATTGAAAATGGCCAACATGACAGTTGTATATCTCAGCGAGACGCACAAATTTCATGTTAACCATTTTTTCCATACGACATCGCTTTGATGTTCAAAAAGGCTCCCGAACGTAAACGGCAACGGACTACACGAGAAAAACTTACGGGTACTCGAGAGGTAGAAAACGGCTACTCGAGTAGTTCAAAATGGCTACTCGAGTAGTTCAAAATGGCTACTCGAGTAGTTCAAAATGGCTACTCGAGTAGTTCAAAATGGCTACTCGAGTAGTTCAAAAAGACTACTCGAGTAGTTCAAAATGACTACTCGAGTAGTTCAAAATGACAACTCGAGTAGTTCAAAATGACTACTCGAGTAGTTCATTGCAGGACTCGAGTGAAAAACGTACAGGACAGAAATATCACTCGAATAACAAGGATAATACTCGAGTAAAAGGCTCTCATGACTCGAGTAAGAAAAGGATGACTCGTGTAAAAAGGTAACAGTACACGAGTAATAGACAATTCTTTTGCAAGAACAGTAAATTTTTACAAATATATCCAAAATATCAAACTTTATAAATGAATAGTGAAATACATTTTTGAATAGTACTTTAATATTAAAATATTCGTATTTATATATTTTTGAATAAGGAAACTACGAGATCAAAATGGAGGATCAAACGCTTGTCGAATTAAACGAAACTCGCACTGTAGGCAAACACTGATGCCACGAACACAACAGCGAAGTCAAAACCAGAATCTGACGAGCCATTCCCGAGATATTAATTGTCAAAGTATACGGCGAACATAAACAATCCAAGACTTGAATCACGCGCCGAGACTCCAAAAATACTCGGATTATGACGAAACATGATGCGCAAGTCCAAA
Source organism: Platanthera guangdongensis (assembly GCA_039583875.1). Taxonomy (NCBI): domain Eukaryota; kingdom Viridiplantae; phylum Streptophyta; class Magnoliopsida; order Asparagales; family Orchidaceae; genus Platanthera; species Platanthera guangdongensis. The sequence goes on along the minus strand of CM077155.1, from coordinate 128,020,303 downwards.
ATTACTTAACTTAAATTCCAAATACAAAATTTTCCAATTACAACAAGAATTCGGCCAACTCGACCGCTCGAACGCGAAAATGCCTTAACGGCATTGCACCGTCAACTCGACGTTAAAAGTAACGCCACGACGTCATAAATATGACGTCGCCCACTCAAATAAAATCATCGAAAAAAAATCGGGGGCGTTACAATAACTCTCCTACCTCAGGCACTCAGCCCTACCTCAGCCTTTAAAGATTTAGGCTTACAACTCAGAGAGATAACTCTCCTACACACAGATCTATAAAAGATCCTACATAAAAATTGATAGTAAAAAGAATAATTCCTTCACCCAAGTAGAGAGAGAATGTGTAGAAGGTTTCTTGGTCAGTTCTTGATAGATCTGACTGCTTTAGATCCAACCTGTCTTAGCTTCTTCAAAACTTCTTGAATTTGAACAAAGTAAGGTTGATCTTCTTGTGAAGTTGGAGATGATCTTCAATCCAGCTTCCTTCTACTTTTCAGATGTGACTCTGAATTCTTCTTACAGACTTGTTCAGGATCTGCCAGATACTTTTTGATTTTTGGATGAAGACTTCTCTTCTTCTTCTTAGTTATTCCTCTCTCTTGGATACTTCCAGCACTTTTTATCTGATGATAGAACATGTCTTTATATAGGCTCCATCTGAGGTCACCGGATGAACCGGTTCATAACAACCTTCTAACAGCTTTGACAGATGCAACAACTTTGTTGGTTATGACAGCTGTCAAGTCTCTAGTTACTTCATTGTACTTTGTCTCAGTAGCAAATTATCGGGACAATACTTCAAATGTGTCGACATAAATAGATCATGTGTCGACACAACTCTTGATGATGTCGACACAGCTCTCACAATGTCGACATGGTTTATTTTTAACTTCTTGACACAGCTTCAGTGGCATGTGTCGACACAAGTCCTTTGTGTCGACACAATAACTTCTAGTCTCAACAAAGTTGGTGTCGACAGAATTCTGGATTGTGTCGACACAAGTCCTGTGTGTCGACACAAGTGTTGTAGATAGAATTCTGGAATGTGTCGACACAAGTCCTTCTTGTCGACACAGTTGTTGTTGACAGATTTTCTGTGTGTCGAGAGAAGTCTTGTGTGTCGACACAATCTGGCTCCTGGTGTCGACACAGCTGTTATCGACATATTTTCTGTATGTCGACACAAGTTCTGTGTGTCGACACAATCTGGCTCCTGATGTCGACACATCCTTTCCCATGTGTCGACACAATTCATCTCAAGTGTAGACACTTGTACTTAAAAACTTTTTCTGCATTTCCTTAACCCGCACATTCAAACTCAACACAACATCAAATGCACCTTGATGAATATCATTGAGTTAGGTGAGGCTTCTCCAAATTTGGTACACATTTTCCAATGTACCCAACAATCTCTCTCTATTTGGAGAAGTCATAACCCTTAGTCAATGATATACATCACTTTATAATAAAATACAGAACATGATGTATAAGAGCATTATTTGACAGGGTAACACATAAACAAAACCAGCATATTATATCATCATAAAATATGATAAAATATAGTGAACATGAATCAAGGTTTTGTTGAAGTATAAGAATTTTTGAACAACAGATTATATAGATTTTAAAACACAAGATTACGTAGTTCTAAAATCTAGTCAATCTATTCTATGACTGATTAGGCTCCTTGATGACAATGCCTTTTCCAGACTGAATCCTTGCTTGTACATTGGCTTCAGTGTCTTCAGCTGGCTTCTTTCCTTTAAGATCCTTTTTCTTGAGTTTTTCAACCTTAACCTTTTGCCTTTCAAAATAGTGATGAGGCTTTAGAAAGTATTTGCTAGGATCCACAGAAGTAGCAGGTATCTTCCCAGCTTTGAGATCTCTTCTAAATTAATGTATGACATCTTGCCGTTTCTGATACTTGCTTCATTCTTGTTCAGAGTACCACTTGCCCCTATCATGCATGTTATCTTTAACAGCTTGCCAGGCAATGAGAATAATGTTTCTGGAGGTGGGACTCCATCTTTCAAAATCAGGCTTTAATTCAGCCTGCTCTCTAAACCTTTTCTTGGAAAGTTGAGCTTCTTGCTCTCTTTTCAAAACGGCTTCAGACATTTCTACTTTGTCAATAATTACATCTTGTACCTCCTTTGGAGGACTATATATTTGTTGAACAGCAGATTGAATACCTTCAAAATTAGTAGGTGGATAAATGATTTGAGCCACTTCCCGCTGAACCACTTCATTGGCAGCAGGTTGAATGTCTGACTCAGCAGTATTGTCATCATCACAAAGGGGTGGATAACCAAGAGTTGCTCTGATAGCATTAGTGATCCATTTTGCATGTTCTGAGCCTGCATTGACTAACACTCTCTCCCCCTTTATGACTTCTCGTTCAACATGGTCTCATAGATCATCCTTTTGAAATCATATCTGATTAGCTAGATAATTTGTTCCTTCTTTGTAGAATGATCTGAACTTTAGCAACTAATCAGCAATGACCTTTTGAGAGTCTTGAATAGCAGTGCTAACATCAGTCAAATTTGCTTTGAGTTGTTTATCAAACTCAGTCTTTTCTTTATCCATGTTTGTAGTGAAAGCAGTTGCTGTATTCTCAAGTTCTATTACAATAACTTTGTGTGATTCTGTCAGATTGTCATTCATTCTGGTATGGTTTTCCAAAACATAGCCTTATTTCACTGCTATGTCATCTATTTGAGTTTTGGCTTCCACTTGTTGTTTGGCTAAAAAAACAACAAGCATGTCCTCCTTTTTTAAAGCACTCAGTCATCTCCATTTTATGCAGATTGACCTCAAATCTGATGGATTTGATATCTTGGGCCAATGTAGATTGCAGTTCTTTATGGCTCTCATCTACATATTTCTCAAGAGCTGCTCTTTGATCATCCAACTTCACTTGCAGTTGCACTAGAAGTGAACTGAGATCTACTGCTGGAGCTGTAGTTGATGAGACAGTCTGTAAGGCTTTCTTATAGCCAGAGCTCCTCTTCCTTAGCACCATAAGCTTTCTCTTCTTTTCCCTAGATGCTTCTTTATCTTCTGAGGACTCAGATGAGCTTGCTATGTCCACTATATCGTTTGGACTAGATGCTATAATGGGCATCTACTGCTCAGTCCTTAACAGCTCTCTCTTAGTTCTTGCACCTAATAAATCAGGAAAAAGTGCTTCTAAGGTAACTTCTTGTTGCATTTGTACTGGAGGTATAGCTGTCTCTTTAGCAGAAGGTTCTCCTACAAATTCCAAAGTTTCTTCCATGGAAATGACATCCTTGGGGACATTGTCTTGGTGATTTTTATCAATATCAATCATAGGCACACCCAGTGCAACTTTCTCAGTATATATAGAAGTTTGATTTATGTCCAGTAGTACCTCAAGTATAGATTGTGTAGCTGCTTCACTGTCCAATGCAGCTGTGTGGACAGGTGGCTGTTGCTCATGAGATCCCCCTGAGGATAATGCCTCTTGTTGAGCTGAAACTGGGGAAAGCTCATTGGCTGCCCCTTGATTAAGCTCTTCCTTGACTTGAGCCAGTTGGATGTTGATTGCAGGAATCTGCTCCCCTTGGACCTGACTATCAGTCTCAGCTTCTTGAGCAGGAGATTTATTAGTCCTTTCAGCTCCTTTTTCATCTGAGCTGAAAACAACCATTTCTTCTGAATCACTGGAAGATTCAGTGGTCTTTGAGGATGTTTTCTTCTTTTGCTGAATATGCTTTGATTATTTCTGAGGGGTAGAAACATCTTTGGTAAGAACTCTATCCCATCTTGATAGTATTCTCAAATCCATTCTTCTCATATGATTGATCTTAGATCCTGCAATCTGATTCATTACTTCAGGAATATTCTCAGCCAGATATAAACTCAGGATTCTACCCAGATTGGGTTTTACTTCCACCTATTTATAGATAGGGTCTTAGCCTGCTCCCCCTGCAATCTTTATAGTAGACAGGGTTTTACTCCCACCTATTGGTATGTTTCTAATCAAAGAAGGTCAAAAGGCGGGTAGAAATACTCTTATTGTGTCGACACTGTTGGGATTGTGTCGACACAGACTACTAAAGTCTTGACAGAGAATTACTATTCTATGTGTCGACACCAATTGAGATGTGTCAACACAAATAATCTTAAGAGCTTACACTAATCTCTGCGTGTCGACACAGACGACTGTATGTGTCGACACCAACATTTAAGTGTCAGGATAGCTATGTGTCGACAACAAATTCTGAGTGTCGACACAATCTTCTGGATGTGTCGACAGAATGTTTCTTATGTGTTGACACCATCTACTAAGTGTCGACACCTTTGTCTTTATGTGTCGACACACATTTACTTAGTCAAATTTGTCAATCTTATTCTAAGTTCAGCATGCCTAATTCAATTTTAAATTAGTTGAATTTAGTTCATCCAGTGGTTTGGTGAACATGTCAGCAATTTGAAAATTAGTATTGACAAATTCTAAACTTATATCTTCATTTTCAACATGATCTCTAAAGAAATGAAATTTTATTTCTATGTGCTTAGTTATGCTATGAGAAACAGGATTTTTAGCAATAGAAATGACACTAGTAGAATCATAAAATAATGGAGTTCTACTTACCTGTATTCCATAATCTTCAAGTTGATGTTGAATCCATAATAGCTGAGCACAGCAGCTGCCTGCAGCAACATATTCAGACTCAGCAGTGGAAATAGCCACACTTATCTGCTTTTTGCTGGTCCATGACACCAATCTTCCACCTAAAAACTGATATGTGCTAGTTGTACTTTTCCTGTCTTCTTTGCATCCTGCAAAGTCTGTATCTGAATACCCAGTTAATATAAAATCTCTATTCTTAGGGTACAAAAGGCCAAGATTTAGTGTTCCCTTAAGATATCTCAAAATTCTTTTGATTGTAGTATAATGAGATTTTTTAGGGCAGGCTTGATACCTAGCACAGACACATGTAGCATACATGATGTCTGGTCTACTGGCAATTAAGTATAAAAGGGAGCCAATTATCCCTCTATACAAAGACTCATCTACAGGTTTCCCTGCATCATCTTTGCCTATAGGCATACTTGACCCCATTGGAGTTCTCTTGGTGGAGGCTGACTCCATACCATACTTCTTAATCAACTCCTTAGTCAACTTAGACTGGGATATGGACAAGCCATCATCAGTCTGTCTAACTTGCAGTCCCAAGAAGAATTTCAGCTCACTCATACTGCTCATCTCAAACTTTCCTTGCATAAGTTTGGCAAACTTTCTACAAAGGTTATTTTTTGTTGATCCAAAGATAATGTCATCAACATATATCTCGACTAGGATCATCTTGTCTTTTGATTCCCTAAGGAATAGAGTTTTGTCTATTTTCCCCCTTGAGAATTTGTTCTCAATGAGGAATGTAGACAATGTTTCATACCAAGACTTAGGGGCTTGTTTCAAACCATATAGTGCTTTCTTAAGCCTATACACATAATTAGGATAGAGAGGATCTACAAAACCTGAGGGTTGTTCAACATAAACTTCCTCTTTTAAGTTACCATTCAGAAATGCTAACTTTACATCCATCTGAAATACTTTCAACCCTTGATAAGCTGCAAAGGCAAGGAACAGCCTTATTGCTTCTAACCTTGCACTGGGCAAATGTCTGATCAAAATCTATTTCTTCTTCATGTCTGTATCCCTTTGCCACCAGTCTTGATTTATTCTTAACTATAATGCCACTTTCATCAAGTTTGTTCTTGTAGATCCACTTAGTCCTTATGGCATTGTTATTCTTTGGTTTAGGAACCAACTTTCAGACTTTGCATCTTTTGAATTGATTCAGCTCTTCCTGCATGGCATCAATCCAATATGGGTCTTATATGGCTTCTTCAAATTTCTTGGGTTCCATGTGGGACAGGAAACTTGAGCAAAGAACTGTGTTCATGTTCTTGCTCCTTGTCTGAACACCATGACTTGGATCACCAATAATTTGGCGTGCTGGATGATCCTTTTGATGTCTTATTGCTAGAGGCAATCTGTCTACACCTTGATTTTCTTCAGTCTCCCCATCAAGTTGTACTACATTTTCTTCATCATCATCTTGTGGGTCTTGTACTCCCCCTGGACAGCATCCATCATTTTCTTCATCCTGCCTTGCAGGTTGATCTTCACTAATGGTTAGCTTGTCCATCTTTTCCTTCAGACCTGTAGAGCTACATGAAATACTAGACAGCTCACAGTTTATTAGTTTAGTTTCATCAAAAACTACATGTACAGACTCTTCTACAACTTAAGTAGTGAAGTTGTAGACTTCGTATGCCCTACTGTTGTTGCTGTACCCAACAAATATCCCTTCTTGTGATTTGGCAGCAAACTTAATTAAATAGTGCTTGCCATTATTATTGGAACAAAACACTTGCTACCAAAGATCCTAAAATAGGATATGTTTGGTTTTCTGCCTTTCATAATCTCATAGGGTGTCTTTTGTGGCTTTAAGTGATGGATACTATATTGAGAACATGACATGCAGTGTTTACTGCCTCAGACTAGAAATATTCTGGAAGAGAAGTGTCACTTAGTAGTGTTCTACCAGCCTCAATAAGAGTCCTATTCTTTATTTCAGCAATACCATTCTGCTGAGGAGTTCTTGGTGAGGAGAACTCTTGATAAATCCTTAGTTCTTCACAAAATGTTGTCATGCATTCAGACTGAAATTCATTCCCATGGTCACTTCTGATTTTGACCATAGAACTGTTAAGTTCATTCTAAATTTGCCTAACAAAATTGTGGAAGACAGTAGGGGTTTCAGATTTCTGCCTCAGGAAGAAAACATATGTAAATCTAGAATAGTCATCCACAATCACAGAGAAATTAATCTCCTACCTCAGACACTCAGCCCTACCTCAGCCTTTATAGATTTAAGCTTACAACTCAGAGAGATAACTCTCCTACCTCAGGCACTCAGTCTTACCTCAGCCTTTATAGATTTAGGCTTATAACTCAGAGAGATAACTCTCCTACCTCAGGCACTCAGCCCTACCTCAGCCTTTATAGATTTAGGCTTACAACTCAGAGAGATAACTCTCCTACACTCAGATCTATAAAAGATCCTACAGAAAAATTGATAGTAAAAAGAATAATTCCAACACCCAAGTAGAGAGAGAATGGGTAGAAGGTTTTTTGGTCGGTTCTTGATAGATCTGACTGCTTTAGATCCAACCTGTCTTAGCTTCTTCAAAGTTTCTTGAATTTGAACAAAGTAAGGTTGATCTTCTTGTGAAGTTGGAGATGATCTTCAATCCAGCTTCCTTCTCCTTTTCAGATGTGACTCTGAATTCTTCTTGCAGACTTGTTCAAGATCTGCCAGATACTTTTTGATTTCTGGATGAAAACTTCTCTTCTTCTTCTTAGTTGTTCCTCTCTCTTGGATACTTCCAGCACTTTTTATCTGATGATAGAACCTGTCTTTATATAGGCTCCATCAGACAGCTCTAACGGATGCAATAGCTTTGTTGGTTATGACAGCTGTCAAGTATCTAGTTACTTCATTGTACTTTATCTCACCAGCAAAGTGTCGGGACAATACTTCAAATGTGTCGACATAAATAGATCATGTGTCGACACAACTCTTGATGATGTTGACATAGCTCTCATAATGTCGACACAGCTTCTCTTTAACTTCTTGACATAGCTTCAGTGGCATGTGTCGACACAATAACTTCTAGTCTCGACAAAGTTGGTGTCGACAGAAATCTGGAGTGTGTCGACACAAGTCCTGTGTGTTGACACAAGTGTTGTGGACAGAATTCTGGAATGTGTCGACACAAGTCCTTATCGACACAGTTATTATCGACAAATTTTTTGTGTGTCGACACAAGTCCTATGTTTCGACACAATCTGGCTTCTGGTGTCGACACAGCTGTTGTCGACAGATTTTCTGTGTGTTGACACAAATTCTGTGTGTCAACACAATCTGGCTCCTAGTGTCGGCACAGCCTTTCCCATGTGTCAACACAATTCTTCTCAAGTGTCGACACTTGTACTTAGAAACTTTTTATGCATTTCCTTAACCTGCACATTCAAACTCAACACAACATCAAATACACCTTGATGAATATCATTGAGTTAGGTGAGGCTTCTCCAAATCTAGTACACATTTTCCAATATACCCAACACATATGTTCTCCTAGTTGATTGATATGTAATCTTTTCAATAACCCTTGGTTATTTCTTTTTCTTTTGTAATGGAGATTTTGTGCGTAAAGTTTCGGGACAAAACTTTCTTGTAGGGGGAGTGGCTGTAACGCCCCGATTTTTCGATATTCGGTTTGATTCATTATCTGGCGTGATTATGACGTCAGTGCGTTACGTTGACGCATTTTCAGCATGTGTCGTTGTTAGAGCATGGTCTTAGCTCTTAGGTTTTTTGTGTGTGGCTGTGTTTAGCCTATTTGCGAGATTCCCTAGCGAGTCGGGTCTGTTTTGGTGACCAGTGGAGCCTCTTTGGGAATGCTTGTGTTTTAGCTTTGGGAGGTGTTTGCCCAAGTTTGGTTCGTCGAATCTTAATTTCGACTGAGCTGTTGTGTTCATAGCGTCAGTATTTAGTTACGCTGTGATTTTTGTAGAAATACATGTTGGGGCGAATTTTGGGTCTTTGGACAACTATTTATAAGAAACTATTATTATAATACTTATATGTCTAAGTATAAATAGATTTGTGAATAGACAAACCCTATTCATCATCTTCTTCTTGAAAACCGTCGGCCTGTTTGTGTAAGAAAGAGGCGTCCTTGTAGTTCCTTTGACTGTCGATTGGAGGAGCTCTGGTGTACGAAATTTTCATCAGAGAGCAGATCCGGATAACTCTCACCTAGATCTACGTTTCAACCGTAAGTTTTTCTCGTTTTGTGGATTTTTAAAGATTTAGGTTGTGTTTTGACCCTTTTTCGTCCTGAGAGGTTTCAAGAAATATTGTTTAGGTGTTCTTGCGGCCAGATCCCTGAGGAGGTGCGTTTATATGGTTGGATTCGGCGATTTGTGGCAAGTGGTGACTTCTTCGCCTTGTCAAGCTTGTCTTTTCCTTGTATATTTTTCGTATTGTTCTTCCCTTTGTAGTTTTTGGGAGTAGGGTTAGATCCAGCCTTTGCCAATCAGCTTTAGGGTATCGTTTTCCGGCCAAGTTCAACAAACATATGATTCATTGTATTAGTTTCATTGTGTAGTTGTCGGTTTGGAGTGGACGGAGTTCGTCGAACAGAAGCTAATTTGTCAAACGGAGTTCGACTAATAGAAGGAAATTCGTCGAACGAAGTTCGATGAATAAATGGAAATTTGTCGAACAGCATTCGGCGAACGGAGTTCATCGAACTGAGCTAATTCGTCAGGCGGAGCTAATTCATCGAACGGAGTATAAAAGCATTGACAGTATTGAGTGAGCTGAACTCACTTAACGACATCGCTTAAAATGTGTAAAAGCTAAGTATAAAAGCATTGACAACGTTGGGTGAGCTAAACTCACTCAACGTCGTCGGTTTAAATATGCAATGTAAGTGTTTTAGCGTTGACAGCATTGAGTGAGCTGAACTCACTCAACGCTGTCATCTAGTTCTTTTTGCGGCAAAGTGATAAAGCGTTGAGTGAGCTGAACTCACTCAATACCATCACTTAGTTTTTTGGTTAAGTAAGAAAAGCATTGATAGCGTTGAGTGAGCTGAACTCACTCAACGTCATCATCTAATTTTTTGGCATCTAAGTTATCATGCGTTAAGTGAACTGTACACACTCAACGCGGCATTGAGTGTGTTGAATACACTCAACGTCATCGATTTGTTTTGAGATTTAGTGTAAAAGCATTGAGTGCGTTGACTACACTCAACGCCATCCTGTTTCCTGGTTGGCGTCGAGGGCGTGGACTGCACTCGACATGGGGTCGAGTATACTCGACGCTTTTCTGCGGACTTGGTCTTATTTTTGCTGATTCTTGGTATATCATCAGTAGGCTAGTTTTTTCTAAATAAAATTAGACCAGTGCCTGTTGTTTTCATCAAGTTTGATCTTAGCCCAATTTTATTGGGATTTGTTCCTCCATTTATTGTTGGATAAGTCCAATGCTTTGGTTATGGGTTTTTTGTGTCTTAGCTATGGTTGCCGGTATTTTTGATAGATCTTTTAACCCCGATTGGGTTTATGACTGCGGGTGTGCTGGCGAATGTGTCTCCCCCCTCAGGTACCGGTTTTCCCCCAATTTTAGGAGTGTCAAGATACAAGACCTCCTTTCCTTGGGCCCTTGTGAAATTTTACTGTGGGTGTGTCGGCAGAGATGTCTCCCCCCACAGGTACCGGATTATGCCGGTGATTTTGCTTACTAATGTAGAGCTGACATGTCTCTTATATTTATATATACTTACTTGTATATGCATCTTATGAAGCTTAGTTCTTTATTGCACTTGGTGCAAGTACCTTACCCTTGGATTTGGTAAGTTATGGTTTACAACGATTTTTGTTTCTTATTTTGTTGAGGTTTGTTCAGCTATTCTTGGATTCGGGGTTGGTAACCCTTTTGTCTCCTTGTTTATTGCTTCTTATTACCACTTGTATATTTTATACTTAGGTATTCTTTTCTTGTGAATGCCTCAGGCTTGGTGCAGTAGCCAATTGAGCGGCTAGGAGTTTTGGATTTAGGCTGGTGTTCTGTAGCTGTCTATCCCTCACCGGTTGTGAGGTAGTTGTTGTTTACTTTTTCTTTAGTTTAGACATACATTGTTTTGGTGGGTTCGTGTCAGGTTGTTTACGCCGACAAGATCTTGTTTATTGTTAAGTACTTGCTTGCTGCTAAGTCATTTTTATATGATTTAATTGTTTCTACTTGCTCTCTGGGAATCTTTATGTTAGCTTGCATGTGAGGTATTTTAACTTATAAAAAATATTTACTACAAGTACTTCATACATGCCACCCTTCTAAACCTAAAATGTTATTTTCTAACTAACGTAAAAACTATTTTTATACTTATAATAAATCTAGAGTCTTGCATATCACGAGTTGTCCTTCGGGGATGTTTATGCTCGTGTAGGATGTTAATCCAACATAAATAAAGTATTTCCGCAGCATATAACTATACTCTTACTCATTGACTAGCTGATCCACTGTGCTTAGTGATACGACATCTAAATTTAAACTTGTTTTTTACTTAATAATTTATAGATTTCATTTAACTTGAAGATTTTGGAGTCTTGCCTGAGCGTCTACAGTTATCCCCTACACGACGTGGCATCATGATGCGTTTTTTCTCTTACTCTGATATAACTTATATGTTGAGAAAATGCAGGTTGTGACACTGTTCTCCCAGCCTGAGTGTAGGGCCTTTTGCCTGAGGTAGGTCATCTGCTGATCACTGAGTTATAGGCCCATGTGGCTGAGTTGTAGGTCTTGGAGGAGACTGAGAGATCCTAAGAGATCTGAGGTGTAAGCTCAAGCTCCTTGGAGTAGTGTTTTGGAGAAGTGCCTTGACAAACAGGAAGTTGTCAAGGTGGGAGGAGAGTGGATGTACCCACAAGTTGGCGAACCACAATAGATCTGTGTGTGCTTTTCTATATTGTATTCTTTATGCAGGTTCTTGAAAACAAACAACTACCAACAAACTTAGTGCTAAAGGAAAAAAACTAAAAAGAGAATAAGAACAGTGAGACAACCAATTCACCCCTTAGGTTGTAAGCTACCTTGAAAATAATGACTTTTCACGGCTGTTTGAGGGGGCGGGGGGGGGGGGGGGGGGGGGGTGAATGGAGGGCTGCAATGAGTGGAACGAAGTTTTGAGGCATGGAAAATGAAGGTGGGGGTAGGGATTACCTTGAGGTGGAGTTTGGAGGCTTAGGTGTCGTCACCTAGGGTTCCACGACGTCGACACCGAGGAGGGATCGCGAGATTCTGGGATTCAATGTCTCTAAAATCTGCAATGACTGAATTCAGCCCTCGAGACTCCTATTTATAAGAAAAGAAAAGCTAGGACATCCCCCATCAACGACTATGATTGGTCGGTGGGTTCGGCCCTTAAATTACGTCAATAATAAACTAAAAAATATAAACTAATATTGTGTTTTGACTCATGGCGATGTCCCATACGCAACTACGGAATCTGATCGGTGATACGATCAAGTCCTCCTGTGCGAATAAATGAACGTGGGTCTCGTCTTGTGGCGAACCTCTCCAGGTGCATGATCTGATGGATCCCCATCAAGATGCATCATTATCAATAAAAATAAAAGTTGTTTAGAGACAAGTAGAAATCATGATAGCAAGACAGAGAAGAAGAACTAAAATACAGATTTTGTATATGACAAAGTCGTTTCATAATTGGTTATGAAAAATGGAGCCCCATATCAAAAAATATCATTCTATATACATGGGAGAATTTTGGGAAGTATGATATCAGCATCTCAAGGTATTACAATTCAGTTGAATGGGAGAAGCATGAAAAGCATGAGACAAGGAGAAGGATTCATAAAAGGAATCACTCAAATGGACCTCCTCCTCCTCTTAGATACATTTCTAAGTCATTAGGTTACTTCTAGAGACAAAAGAGTAAAGCTGATGGTGAAGAGTTCTGAGTGCTAAAATACTTTGGGGGCTGACTTATATTTGTTTTGGGGTGTACACTTTGTTTAAGAAATCTTTTATTTATATATATAATATGGAATAATCTATTCTATTTGCATTTCTATCTATATTGTATTTTATGTCTCTATGGTTATTGCCATATGAGGTTTTGATTTCTTCAAATAAGGAGAGATTGTTGTAAATATTGTGCACAAGATTAGAGATATGAAGAAAGCCTCAAGATGACAATAAATATCTTGTATTTGATGTGTGTTTCAGTTTTGTTGTGACATGGTTAATAGAAGTGTGTGTCTAATGTAGTGTTAGACTTATGGTCACTCAAATAGGATTTTGCCCTTGTAATCCCTTAAGGAGCAAAACTCATGTTGACCTATGACCTAATCCTATATTAGATATGTCACTATCATGAGGAAAGTCATTTGAGTTTAAAAAAGTCAAAGGCAAGAGCTAAAATTTATCTAAGTTAAATATCAAATGCATAGTCTAAAAACTAAGTATTTTGTCTGCCGCATCGACTAAATGCTTCAAGGAAAATATCGAGTGCATTGAGTGCATGACCAAAGACAAGTTCGATTGCATTGGTTTCAAGCGAAGTCATTTATTGACTACATCGACTGAATTGTTTAAAAGACTTTATAAATTTGTCGACTTCATCGACTAGATCGATTATAAGGCTTTATAAATTTGTCAGATGCATTGACTTGATCATATAGAAGGTTTTGTGTAATTTGTCGATTGCATCGACTACACGATGACAAAAAGAAAATTGCAGAGCTAAATGCCTAAGTATTGGGTAACTTCAGTTGAGCCCTTATGATATTTTATGCCGACTATATATCTATTGAAAGAAATTGTACCTAATCACCTAGAGGGGGGGTGAATAGGTGACCTTAATTTTTTTAAACTTTTAGGCAGACTCACAGAATTATAAACAATTCTTCACAGCAATACAGCACAGAAATCACAGAATAAAGCACACACAGAGAACACAGATTTTATAGTGGTTCCCCAAGGTCTGGGTACATCCACTTTCCCCCTTCGCCTATCTAGTAGTGTACTAGATTCGGCCCAACTTCTCCACTATTCCTCAGATCCTCAGATCTTACACTCAGAACCCCAAATAGGTTCCTACAGCTCAGAGTGATCCCACTCTTACAACTCAGGCACACAGCCCTACCACTCAGTCTTCACAAAGACCTACACTCAGCCTTCACCAAGGCCTGCACTCAGCCCTCAACAAGGCCTACACTCAGAGAAAAGTATCCCCTACACTCAGGCACAAAGGCCCTACCACTCAGCCTTTATAATTTCAGGCTTACAACTCAGATCCCTAAGGATCCTACAAGAAATTAAGATTACAAAGTTTATAACCACAACTCAGAATAAGAGAGAAGAGTTGACTGGTTTCTTGATGAGTTCTTGAAAGAACTTTGCTGAGATCAACCTCCCTTGGCTTCCTTCAAAGCTTCTTGAATTTAGAACACAGTAGGGTTGATTCTCTATGCAGATGATCTTCAATCACTGCTGACTTAAGAATCAGATCTCAATCTGAAACTTTCTTCACAGCCTGGTTCAACAATTGTCTTCTTAGAAGGAGCTCTCTCTCTCCAACTTCTTAGATCTTCACTTGAAGGTCTTCTTCTTGTTGTGTTGTACTTCAATGATTCAACCACTTTCATCTGTTGAAGGTATAAGCCTTTATATAGGCTTGCTTCATGGTGACCGGCTGGTCCGGTTCCTAACAACTTTGTGACATCTCTGACAGTTGTAGTAGACCGTCTGGAATGGCAGCTGTGAAGTCATCCAGTCACTTCTTGAATTTTCTGTAACTGTCTGAAAGTGTCGAGACAGTCAGTCTTTAAGTGTCGACACTGATAGACTAAATGTCGACACAAGTAGACTAAGTGTCGACACTAGCCTTCATGGTGTCGACACAACTCCTTGTGTTGTAGAATCTGCTTCTTGACACTGCTTCTTCAACATGTGTCGACACTGATCCTGTGTGTCGACACAAGTCCTTCTTAGTTGATTTCTTGTAAGTGTCGACACAACTCCTTTGTGTCGACACATCTTCTTGTGTTGATACTTGCTAAGTGTCGACACATCTCCTTTGTGTCGACACATTCTTCATGTGTTGAGACTTTGGCTGAGTGTCGACACATCTCTTTTGTGTCGACACATTCTTCATGTGTTGAGACTTTGGCTGAGTGTCGACACATCTCCTTTGTGTCGACACTTGTACTTAGACTTTGTTGAAATTTGCTAAGTGTCGACACAGCCTCCTAGTGTCGACACTTTCTTCATGTGTTGAGACCTTTGCTGTGTGTCGACACATTCTTCATTATGTCGACACTTGTACTTGAACTCTGTTGAAGTTTGCTGAGTGTCGACACAGACTCCTAGTGTCGACACTTGTACTTGAACTTTGTTGATGTTTTGCTGAGTGTCGACACAGCCTCCTAGTGTCAACACTTGTACTTGAACTTTGTTGATGTTTTGTTGAGTGTCGACACAGCCTCCTAGTGTCGACACTTTCTGATGTCGACAAAGTTCCTCTGGGTGTCGACACAGATCCTAAGTGTCGACACTGATTCTTTAGACATTTCTTCATTGAGTGTCGACACTGTCTGTATGTGTCGACACTTTCCTTCTGGTGTCGACTCTGCATTCCTGGTGTCGACACAATTACTCCAAGTGTCGACACTGCTTCTCTGGGTGTCGGCACAAGCCTTCTTAAGTGTCGACACTTTTCTTTTGGGTGTAGACACATGGACTTAGAAACTTTTAAGCTTTCCCTGCAATTACTTAACCTGCACAACTAAACTCAAAGTTCATCAAATACATTTTGATGTATATCATTGAGTAGGGTGAGGCTTCTTCAAATCAGGTACATTTATTTCAATGTACCCAGCAATCTCCCCCTATTTGGAGAAGTCATAACCCTTAGTCAATGATATACACCATACATAACAAATTCACAGTATGATGTAAAACAGGATTATATAAGAGGGTAAGTACATAAACATGTATAAACAAAACATGTATACACAAATATCTCAGAACAGTAATATAATAGATTTAACACATATCACATTGTTCTAACAACTTCAACATATTCATTATTCAAAAGTTTACAGAAAGTTGAATGCAACTGATTACACATAGTAAACTTAAGAAAAATTTCTATCCTAAGGCAGCTCAGGCTCCTTGATAACAATGTCTTTTCCTGATTGTATCTTTGCTTGAACTTGAGCTTCAGTCTCTTCAGCAGCAGCAGGTTTCTTTCCTTTAAGATCCTTCTTTTTTAATTCTTCAGCTTTGATCTTCTGCCTTTCAAAGTAATGATAAGGCTTTGGAAAGTACTTGCTAGGCTCCTGTGCAGTAGGAGGTAGCATTTCTTCTATATTGCACAATGGCCTCTTGCATGTTCTCATGTTTCCACCACTCCAGATCAGAATACCATTTTCCTATATCCAGAATATTATCTTTAGCATCCTTCCATGCAGTCAAAATAATATTCCTGGAAGTGGGGCTCCACTATTCAAAATCAGTCCTCAATTCAGCTTGCTCCCTGAATCTAAGGGGATGAACATTGAAACTATAACTACAAGCTAAAAAAGCTAAAACTAGATTAGAATCTCACCTGAGATAACTTGAGTAGATTTTTGTGCTTCCTCTAAAGATACCACGTTCATCTTGCCCTTTCCTTTGTCCAAAAGCTGTGGCGGTGGCAAAGCCCGAAGCGGAATTGGCTATAGCACGGGCTGAGACTGCAGGCACTTTGACTTGAAATGACCTTTCTGTCCGCACTGAAAGCAGACTCTATTCTTATCCCAACAATGGGCAACATCGTGCCCCTTCCGTTTGCACGAAGTACAAACCAAATCCCCCTTAGGAGCACCCTGGATCGTATGAACCTGCTGCTGCTTCAGAGCACCTATTCTCTTGAAACACTTCTAGAACGGATGGCATATCCGGCCACAGAAACTGCATGTCTCTTTGCTTCTTTTCCTAGAAGCAGAACTGGATTCCTTGGATTTTCTCCCCTCATCATATTTTCTATTATCTTTTCTCAACTACTGACCTCGGTTATTAGCATTATCGATCACTTTGACCTTCAGAACAGCTTCTACTGCTTTAGCATAGGTTTCTTATCCATAAGCATTTGCTATCTATTAGATGCCACTCCGTAGACCACCCAAAAAACATTTAACTCTGTTGGCCTTAAAAACAACTAAATCTGGGGAGAACAGGCTTAGCTTGCTAAACTCCACCACATACTCACTCACCGTAAGCCGCATCTGCTTTAAGTGCAGGAAATCATTCAACAAACGGTCTCGCTCGACCGACGACAGAAACCTTTTCAGCAAAAGCTCCTTGAAGACTTCCCATGAACATCCATCCTTCAAGTTCTTCTTTTCCCTCAGCCACCAGCTCTTTGTAAGTCCCTTGAGCTGATAAGTAGCGACCATCACTCTTTGGTCGACAGAAACTCCCGAGTCCAAAAACATCTCCTCAATGGCTATAATTCAGTCATCCAAAGACATGAAGTCTGCCCTACCATCATAGGTAGGGGGTCCTAATCGCTGGAAATGCGAGATGAAATTCATCTCTAGCGGAAGCATAAATGGGGGCCCTAGAGGAGCAGGAAGAACACATGTGATGGTGGTTATGCATCTCATACTACATAACCGTCACATGTTGTCACCTATGGTGGATCCATATATAAACACATATTATCCATCTCATACTACATAATATGCCATATATACTTCTTATCATGGTTATGAGTGTAGTGTTCGTGTTTCGGCCAAGACGTACTGATGCCACATCGGTGTGTGTATGAAATGACACTAGACAACTAACACTAACTCGAGATGGTTGCTCGACCAATTATCTAACAACAATCCCGTCTCTCTGATACCAACAGTTACAACCCGTATTTTCTCAACATCTAAGTTATATCATAATAAGAGAAAATACGCACCGTGATGCCACACTGTGTAGGGGATAACTGCAGGCGCTCATGCAAGACTCCAATCTCTACAGTTCATATGAAATCCATAAGTTATTAAGCAAAAATCTATTTAAGTTTAGATGGTCATATCCCTCGGCACAGTGGATCAACTAGTACACTATAAAATTATAGTTATACAGTGTGGAAAATACTTTGATTATGTTGATTAACACCCTACATGAGTATAATCATCCCCAAAAGACAACTCACGGTATGCAAGACTCTAGGTTTAGTATAAGTATGAAAATAGTCTTTACGCTAGCTAGAAGATAGTGACTTTGGTTTTAGAAAGATGACATGTATGAAATGCTAGTAGTAATGTTTTTATAAGTTAAAATATCTTACATGCAACCTAGCATAAAACATTCCCAGAGAACAAGTAAAACAACCAAAAAAATAGGCAAACTAGTAGTTTAGCCAAGTAATTAGCATTTCCAAAAGAAAACCACCAGTGCGAGTCAACAACCTGACACGAACCCACTAGTGAGCATGAATGTTTGTACTAATAAGAAAATAACTAAACTACCTCACAATGGTGAGGAAAACCTCTACAACACCGCAGTCTACTAGCAACACCAACCTAGCCGCTCAACCGACTACTGCCCGAACCTAAGGCATTCACAAGAAAAGGATACCTCAGTAAGAAAATAAACAAGTGGCAACAAACTTGTTAGTAAACAAAAGGGGTAGTAAGATTACCAACCCAACCCAGAATAGTTGTCAAAACACATCAAACTAACTAGAAGCCAATAAAGAAAGAGTTAACTTATAATATTCAAAGGTAAACAAATGTGCACCAAGTGTGAACCGAGTCATGCTCTGAGAACATCTACGAGAGTAGGCAGATACAACATAAGCCTAACCATAAGAAGAAGAAAATAAGACTAAACTCTCACCAACACGTGAATCATTAATACTGGTAAAACAACCGGGTCAAAGTCGAGACCAAACTGTCCAAATAGAACTAATAGACCCAAACGTTTCAAAACGGCATTTCGGTGGTGGCCACCTAGTCCAACACAACCCAACAGTCCAAAAACAGACCAAAGTATACCCAGGTGCAATGATTAAGGAAAACAAGCCAACCAAACCCAACCTTATATCCAAACACCCATAGAACTCAAATTGGACGGATTCAACCGAAACACGACGATTCTAATTTAACAAAGCTATGCTATTAGAGGAAATACGTCGAATTGGAGAAATTTCCAAAGTTTACTGGAAAGGCGTCGAGTACACTTGATGCCGCTTCGAGTGTAGTCAACGCACTCGACGTCGACCAGACTACTCAGCAAAACTAGCTTCACTCAATGCCCCTTTGAGTGTATAAGACTCACTCAACGCTTTCACACAGGTAGAATTTTATAGGATGGCGTTGAGTGTATTTAGCTCACTCAACACCGCATTGAGTACACTCAACGCACTCAACGCTTTTTAACTTAAGACAGAATTTTCATTCGATGGCGTTGAGTGTATTCATCTCACTCAATGTCGCGTTGAGTGCACTCAATGCTCTCAACGCTTTTAACTTAGATTTCAAGATTTTCCTGATGACGTCCAGTGTATTCAGCACATTCAACATCGTGTTGAGTGTATGCAACACACTCAAAGCCTTTTGACTTAGCGTCAAATTCTGAAGGCGTTGAGTGTATGCAGCACACTCAATGCCGAGTTGAGTGCACTCAACGCACTCAATGTTTTTACACTTAGCGTCGCAGACCTCTCAGCAAGGCGTTGAGTGCATTAAACACACTCAATGCCGCGTTGAGTGCACTCAACGCACTCAATGCTTTTGTACTTGGGCTATAAACTGAACATTAGTGCTAAGGATATACTCAACTCCTAACCTGCCCGACAAAATTGCCTAAGTCTAAGCGTCAAATTCAACGAATTAACCTACTGTCATCAAGGATTAATTTCTGACTTAGCCTAAACATCCATATGAGACACATTTGACTTAAGAAAAATGCCAAACCCAATAAGATTTCCCTAACCAAACTAATCCCACATTCAACTAAATTTTCTTAACTATCTTCTACTGTTCAGCATGTCATGAAGGCCATTCTCTACCAAAAATCCCTTTTTTGTACAGGAAAGGATACAGACTTCTACTTCCCCTAATTCACACCAACCATAGATCATTTTATCTAGAAGGAGGGGGCATGAGGGACAATGCTTAACAGTAAAAAAAATAACAAGAATTAGATTTCCTTCCTCTTCTTCTTCCCGACTATGATGACGATCTCGGCCATGACTAATACTCAAATCATAAATATTTGACAGATCTAGGACTAGATTAACAGTCAGTCCGGCCCTCGATGAATTTGCCTAGATTATCAATTGTTTAGACAGATGGCCCTTGACCGAAAATAAAAGGCCAAACCCTACGCAAAATCTCAATTTCAGTACAGGGAGAGAATCAAAACAAAAGGGATAGGGAACAAGCAAGTGGAAAACCACCACTTGCCTTAAACCTTGTCGAACTTGGCAACACCAGCACTCCTCATGGATATGGTGGAAAAACACCTAAGTAACAATTCCTAAAAGTTTTCAGGATGAAAGAGGTCAAAACGAAATCCCTAACACCCAAAATTTCACGAAACGAAAAATACTTAACGTAGAAATGTAAATCTAGGTGAGATCTAATCGGATCTACTCACCAAAGATGATTTCGAGCACCAACACCCAAGAAATCGGTGGTCGAAAGCTTAGAAGAGACCGCCGCTCTCGCTCGTCCTGTAAGAGCCGACGGTTTCAAGAAGGAGACGATGAATAGAGTTTGTCTATTCACAAGGCTATTTATACTTAGAAATATAAGTATTAAAATAATAGTTTATTATTAAATAATGATCCAAATGACCCAAAATTCGTGCCAACACAGATTTCTACGAAAATCACACCATACCTAAATACCGACGCTATAAACCTAACGGTGCAGTCAAAATTAGGATTCGACGAACCAAACTTGGGAAAACACCTCCCGAATCCAAAACAAAAGCATTCCCAAAGTGGCTCCACTGAGTCACCAAAACAGACCCGGCTCGCTAGGGAATCTCGCAAACAGGCTAAACCCAGCCACACACAGAAAAACCTAAGAGCTAAAACCACGCTCTAACAACGGCATATGCCGAAAACGCGTCAATGTAATGCCCTAACGTCATAAACACACTAGATAATGAATTAAACCAAATATCTAAAAATCAGGTGCGTTACACTATGTATATCATTGACCATTATTGACTCATTTGCTTAAGGGTTTTGACTTCCTCAAATAGGGGGAGATTATTGGGTCCATTGCTCACAATGTCCAAGATTTGAGTGAAGTTAATCTTGTCAATGGTATACATAAAGTTGTATTTGATGTGTGCCTGAGTTCATGCATGCAGGATTATTTGATGTTTACCTGAGTTCATGCATGCAGGATGTCCTAGTAACAATGATGGGACAGGTTGCCTAAGTGGCTAGGTCAGGTAAACACTTACATATAGTTTGAATAGATAGAAAAATATCTCTCCATAGGCGTTGAGTGAAGGTCATTCACTCAACGCCAGATGACTTATAGTGCTGAGTAGAGCCTATTAAGTCAAAGCCAAGTGAGTGGCAATCTGAGAAAGTGGTTATGTCCACAGGCGTTGAGTGAAGTCAAATCACTTAACGCTATATAGTAAAAGGCTGTGAGTAAGGCTAATGCAATAAGTGCCTAAGAAATAATGGGCAGGAAACTGGCTAAGTACACAAGCATTGAGTGAGCATCTCTCACTCAACGCCAAACTCTATATTCGTTGAGTATTGCATTGCAAGTCAAAGCCACAAAAAACTGTGCTAATATTTGACTAAGTCCATAAGTGTTGAGAGATGCAAGCTCACTCAACGCTATATTATAAAGCGTTGACTGTATCTCATCTAGTCAGTATCTGTGTTTTTCATAAAAAGAATCTTGGCTAAGTCCAAATGCGTTTACTAGAGCTTACTCACTCAACGCCAAGGAGAAAGAAAAATCTGGCTAAGGCAGAATGCTTTGAGTTAGACGTGTTCACTCAACGCTCTCAATGCCATGACTCATAAAATCTGGGTAAGGAAAAAAGTGTTGAGTGAGGTGTGCTCACTCAATGCTCTCAATACTTAAGCTGAGAAGAAGCAGAAAATTGGTTAAGGCAGAAAGCGTTGAGTGAGTCATGCTCACTCAACGCTCTCAATTCCTAAATTACCGAAAGCATGGCTATGGTACAAGGCGTTGAGTAAGGCGTGCTCACTTAACTCTCTTAATGCCCAGCATGCAGAAATGGGTGAAGAATAAGCTAAGGCATAAAGCGTTGAGTGAGGCTTGCTCACTCAACGTTGTCAACGCCTAGATAGACAGATTTCTATCTAAGTACTTTGTCGCTGAGTGAAGCTCATTCAATCAACACTTATTCTATTGATGCTCGATTTTGGTTAAGTCTACAGGTGATGACATCAGAAATATCTACAAAATTGATAAAGTCAACTTATGTCAAATCAAGTACAGAGAAGTTACAGAACACGACAAACTTTGTCGTGAAGCTACTATATGTATTCTTCCATTAAAGCAATGTGCAGCTGGATGCAGCAAGTGAGCCCCACTAATTTCTTAGAGTCGTTGATCGGTGAAATACAAAAGGAAGAGAGTGGGCAAAATGAAAACAACTTTTAAAGCTTTATCAATTTCAAAAGATTGTGGTCGGACTTCATCTCTCTTGCCACTATCGCTGAGAAAGAGCTTGACGTCTTCCTGTAGGAACAAAAAGTTCAGTGAGCTGCTGCTTATTCATCTGCTACAGCATAATCAGAAAGATCTCTGATAAAAGAAGAAAGTAGAGCCATCATTCTCATGTGGGCTCAGTTAGCTGATTGAAGAACCCAAGTTCATCTTCTTCTTCAGCAAGATCAGAATCTTCATTCTGAGTTTCTTCTAGTAGAGCAAGAACTTCTTCCTGCTGATGTGAAGCAAGATAATGCTGAGATAACTTAATCCTAGCTTTTGACACAGAGAAATTTCCATGTGTCAAAACATTCAGATCTTCACTTTTCTATAGGATCCAACTGGATCTGAGTTGTAGGGCCACTGGCCTGAGGTAGGGCAACATTGTCTGCGTTGTAGGAGAGTAAAGCTCTCTGAGTTGTAGGGTCCAACTGGATCTGAGCTGTTGGGCCAATAGCCTGAGGTAGGGCAATTTGCCTGAGCTGTAGGAGAGTGTAACTCTCTGATGTAGGATCCCTTAGATCTAAGGTAGGGCTGTCTGTAATGCCCCAGATTTTTCGATATTTTGTTTAATTCATTATCTGGCGTGATTAAGACGTCAGGGCATTACGTTGACCCGTTTTTGACATATGTCGTTGTTAGAGCGTGGTTTTAGCTCTTAGGTTTTTTTTGTGTGGGTGGGTTTAGCCTGTTTGCGAGATTTCCTAGCGAGCAGGGTCTATTTTGGTGACTTGGTGGAGCCTCTTTGGGAATGCTTGTGTTTTGGCTTCGGGAGGTGTTTGCCCAAGTTTGGTTCGTCGAATCTTAATTTTGACTGCGCGTTAAGTTTGTAGCGTCGATATTTAGCTACGTTGTTATTTTTGTAGAAATCCGTGTTGGCGCGAATTTTGGGTCGTTTGGACCGCTATTTAAAAAGAAATTATTATTATAATACTTATATATCTAAGTATAAATAGCCTTGTGAATTGAAAAACCCTATTCATCATCTTCTTCTTGAAAACCGATGGCATGTTTGCGTAAGAAAGAAGCATCCTTGTAGTTCCTTTGACCGTCGATTGGATGAGCTCTGGTGTACAAAATTTTCATCAGAGAGCAGATCCGGATAACTCTCACCTAGATCTACCTTTCAACCGTAAGTTTTTCCCGTTTCATGGATTTTTAAAGGTTTAGGTTGCGTTTTGACCATTTTTCGTCCTGAAAAGTTTCGGGAAGTATTGTTTAGGTATTGTTGCGACCAGATCCTTGAGGAGGAGCTTTTATGTGGCTGGATTCGGCGATTTGAGGCAAGTGGTGACTTATTACCCTTGCCAAGCTTGTCTTTACCTTGTATATTTTCCATACTGTTCTTCCTTTTGTAGTTTTTAGGAGTAGGGTTAGATCCGACCTTTGTCGATCAGCTTTAGGGTATCGTTTTCCGGCCATGTTCAACAAACATATGATTCATTATATTAGTTTCATTATGTAGTTGTCGGTTTGGAGTGATCAGAGTTCGTCAAACACAAGCTAATTAGTCGAACGGAGTTCGACGAAAAGAAGGAAATTCGTCGAATGGAGTTCGATGAATAAATGGAAATTTGTCGAACAGCGTTCGTCGAATGGAGTTCGTTGAACTGAGCTAATTCGTCAAACGGAGTTCATCGGGCGGAGCTAATTTGTCGAATGGAGTTTGTCGAACGGAGTATAAAAGCATTGACAACGTTGAGTGAGCTGAACGCACTCAACGTCGTCACTTAAAATCTATAGAAGCTAATTATAAAAGCGTTGACAACATTGGGTGAGCTAAAATCAGTCAACGTCGTCGCTTTAAATCTGCAATGTAATTGCTTTAGCGTTGACAGCGTTAAGTGAGCAGAACTCACTCAACGTCGTCATCTGGTTCTCTTTGCGGCTAAGTGATAAAGAGTTGAGTGAGCTGAACTCACTCAACGCCATCGCTTAGTTTTGCGGTTAAGTAAGAAAAGCGTTGACACCATTGAGTGAGCTGAACTCACTCAACGCCGTCATCTGATTTTTTGGCAACTAAGTTATCAAGCATTGAGTGAGTTTTACACACTCAATGCGGCATTGAGTGTGTTGAATACACTCAACGCCATCGATTTATTTTGAGCTTTAGTGTAAAAGCGTTGAGTGGGCTGACTACACTCAACGCCATCCTGTTTCCTATTTGGTCTCGAGATCGTGGACTGCAATCAAACAACCCAGTTTCAATTTAAGAATGATAATAAGGTTTATATAATTACAAAAAATATAAACCTAATCTACTCCCCCCTTATAAACTGAGTCGGCTGCCCCTTTATTAATTCCCTCGCAGAAACCCGATCCTACTCCCTGTTCATCTCCCTACCGTAACCCGTCCGCCTAGGGCTTTCAGCAAACCCGTCTCCCGCAAGCCGTAGCCTTCCTCCTACATCTCTCGCGCGTCGCTGCTCCCGATTCCTGTACCTCCAGCTCGTCGTCGACGCCGCCTACTCCTCCCCCTCTTTCTCTAGCTGGCAGCCAAGGGTCGGTGCCTCTCCTGCTTCCTCTCCAGGCGCTGACTTCGTCTCTTCCTCCTGTCATGGCCGACAGGGGCTCTGCCTCCTCCAGCAGCCACTGTATCCAGTTATTCTCGCCTCCTGGTGGCCGGCAGCCACCTCCTCCCTCTACTCCAAGGCCGACATCCGCTTATCCATCTTCCTTGGGCTCCGATTATGCATAGGGCTTCGCTCAAACCCTCCTCAAAACAGATCTTTGGACTCGATTTGGTTCCTATTGGTAAGGGTTTTCTCTTTCCCCTCATTTTCTTCCCTCCTTGAATTAATTTTGGAACTTGCGTGCTCCAATTTGCATATAATCCAGGATTCAGATTTTTGCCTTAAATAATCGTTTGTTTCTCATTGTAGTTGTGTTCTTCGGCATCGTTCATCACATCCATGGCCGGTTCGTGAAGGATCCCTCTCCGATTTAAGGTTTCCGTAACCTATTCGCCGCCAAGTCTCCGTCTCCACGAGGAATCTCTTCTCCCCTCACTTTTGAGGGAGGTAATTTCTAATCTCACTCGTGCTTTAGATTTTTGTAAATTCTACCATGTGCTAATGTAGAATTTTCGTCATGTCAATATCAATTATGTTTGTACTTGATCAGGTTTGAAATAGGATTTTGGGTTTTCTCTTGTGCTACTCAGCCATCTCTGTCAGATTCGGTTTAAGGCAAGTAGAGATCTTTCTCTCTTGCAAACATTGAATTTAATTACTTTGTCTGATCTTGTATTTGTATGAATTCATCCTTGATTTCTTGTTACGTCAAATAACTTAGATCTTGAATCCCTAAATAGAATTGCTATCCGTTTGGGGTTCCCGCGATAGGTATAACGCGAGTCGTGAGTGCAAATGATGATATTTGGATAATTTGGAGATGAGTTTGTGAACGATGGTTAATTGGATATGTAAATTGATGGATTCTGTCTCTTTGAGAAATAATTTGAAGAATAGAAGAACATTAATCACGAGCAATAGTGTCACGATAATAGCTGTAATGAATTCTGATTAGCAAGTATATGATTGATGTTTTGATGTATCATGCTCGTAACACACTTTTTACGTGGAAAATACTTCAGTTCAAGGATGATTTAACCTAGATGATTACTTGGCTTCCTCGATCCAATACATGTCAGCTTACCTTGGCGATTTTACACGAAAAATCTTTCGGTTATCATGACCTTAATCCCCTCGAACCCGCAATAGTCAAAAATCACTGTTTGATTCCTGTTGTGTTGTCGAATCCAGTTTTTGATGTCTGTCTGGCTTCTGATGTATGTCTCATTTCTGATGTCTATCTGGTTTCTGATGTATGTCTGATTTCTGATGTCTATCTGGTTTCTTATGTATGTCTGGTTTTTGATGTCTGTCTGGTTTCTGATGTCTGTCTGATTGTAAGACTCGAGTAAAACTTATTTCCAATCTGATCTTTCTCGTTGACATGAATCTGTTTCACGATCTGAAGTTTCCTCTCATAGTGTTGTCATAAAATAATATGATAAATAATCTCGTATGAAACTCGAAAATAAAGCCGTGGTTGTAAGCAAATCCTTGAACTATAGTGTCTAACTGAACATCTGTCTGCTACCATGGTCACGACAAGCAGGATTACTTTTCCGATAAGACTTGCATTCAGATCTGATCGTAAGCCATATGCATCCGTTATAGCACCTACACCATTCATCGATCACAGCTTACAACATATTACATGAATAATTTTAGGTTATTCTCCGGAGTAGTCTAATAAACTAACTTGTTCTGTTTAGCTCTTTGTTTGTTTGTTCTGGTTAGTTTTGCTTCATGAGAATCTGGTACTCATACTTTTCTGCCTCTATTACAGTTCTGTACCTTACTTTGCTCATTCTGTTTATTTCAATGTTCTGAGGTTTTTCCTTTGTGCTTTGGAATTGCCTTAGAGTTCGTGTAGCGCCTCCAGGTCCTCGAGCCCGATCTGCTTCAAGTTTCAGGTTCTATGTTTACATTTATTTTACTATCATATAATTCTTTTATGTAATAATTGCAATCAGCCATTTTCTCTGGTATCATGGACAACTGCTAGGCTATATAAGTATTTATGTACTAGAATCTGAATATAACGCATATGCACTCTCTGTTGCATCATAATGGCATGAAAACTATAGTAGTAGTCTGTAAAATATGAATTTTACAAAATGCATATGCATTTAAAACTTTGAAAGCTTCCGCATAAAAAAATCAAATTGTTTTTCTCCAAATTAACTACTTTAAAATTATTTTCAGTTTTCTCTGCATCCACCTTAGCAGGCATAGCTTTCTTTCAACCCATGCCTGTGGCATCACGACTTGTCCCGAAGCGCACTCTGACTTTTTTCGAGACGGGTTGTGACACTCGACACGGCATCGGGTATACTCGATGCTTTTCTATGGACTTGGTCTTATTTTGGCTGATTCTTGGTATATCATCAGTAGACTATTTTTGCTAAATAAAATTAGTCCAGTTCCTGTTGTTTTCATCAAGTTTGATCTTAGGCCAATTTCCTTGGGATTTTTTCCTCCATTTATTGTTGGTGAAGTCCAATGCTTTAGTTATGGGTTTTCTGTGTCTTGGCTATGGTTGCCGGTATTTTTGATAGATCTTTTGACCCCGATTGGGTTTATGACTATGGGTGTGCTGGCGGAGGTGTCTCCCCCCACAGGTACTGGTTTTCCCCCAGTTTTAGGAGTGTCAAGATACAAGACCTCCTTTCAGTGGGCCCTTGTGAAGTTTTACTGTGGGTTTGTCGGCGGAGGTGTCTCCCCCCATAGGTACCGGATTATGCCGGTGATTTTGCTCATAAATGTAGTGCTGACCTGTTTCTTATATTTATATATACTTACTTGTATATGTATCTTATGAAGATTAGTTCTTTATTGCACTTGCTGCAAGTATCTTGCCCTTAGATTTGGTAAGTTTATCGTTTACCACTATTTTATTTCTTATTTTGTTGAGATTTGTTTAGCTATTCTTGGATTCGGGGTTGGTAACCCCTTTTCCTCCTTGTTTATTGCTTCCTATCACCACTTGTATATTTTATACTGACGTATTCATTTCTTGTGAATGCCTTCAGGATTGGAGCAGTAGCCGGTTGAG
Organism: Platanthera guangdongensis; assembly: GCA_039583875.1. NCBI lineage: Eukaryota > Viridiplantae > Streptophyta > Magnoliopsida > Asparagales > Orchidaceae > Platanthera > Platanthera guangdongensis. Next base: position 127,992,327 of record CM077155.1, on the reverse strand, counting down.
CGGCTAAGAGTTTTGTATTTAAGCTTGTGTTCTGTAGCTGTTTATCCCCCATCGGTTGTGAGGTAGTTGTTGTTTACTTTTCCTTTAGTTCAGACATACATTGTTTTTGTGGGTTCGTGTCAGGTTTTTGACACCCACAAGATCTTGTTTATTGTTAAGTACTTGCTAGTTGTTAAGTCATTTTTATATGATTTAATTGTTTCTACTTGCTCTTTGGAAATGTTTATGCTAGGTTGCATGTTAGGTATTTTAACTTATAAAATGCATTTACTACTAGTACTTCATACTTGCCACCTTTCTATACCTAAAATGCTATTTTCTAACTAACGTAAAAACTATTTCTATACTTATAATAAATCTAGAGTCTTTCATACCGTGAGTTGTCCTTCGGGCATGTTTATGCTCGTGTAGGTGTTAATCCAACATAAATAAAGTATTTTTGTAGCGTATAACTATACTCTTACTCGTGGACTAGCTGATTCACTGTGCCGAGGGATACGGCCATCTAAATTTAAATTGGTATTTACTTAATAACTTATGAATTTCATTTAACTTGTAGAATTTGGAGTCTTTCCTAAGCGTCTGCAGTTATCCCCTGCACGATGTGGCATCACGACGCGTATTTTCTCTTACTCTGATATAACTTAAATGTTGAGAAAATGCGGGTTATGACTGTTGGTATCAGAGGGATGGGTTGTTTGAGAATTGGTCAAGCAACCATCTCTAGTTAGTGTTAGTTGTTTGCTGTCATTTCATACACACACCGATGTGTCATCAGTACGTCTTGGCTGAAGCATGAACACTACACTCATAAGCATGATAAGAAGTATACGGGGCATATTATGTAGTATGAGATGCATAATATGTGTTTGTATATGGATCCACCATAGGTGGCAACATGTGACGGTTATGTAGTATGGAGATGCATAACCATCATCACATGGATGCCCATTAGCACATTTTACTTTTTCATTACATGCGATATTATGTAGTATGGGATGCATAATATTTCATGTGTACGCCGCTCATAACATGCATTAGGGCCTTTTTTTAGAATGTATGGCACAACATACATAGCATAACATGCATTTAGGCCTTTTTTTAGAATGATGACATATGTACATACATTGTTTTGATTCAAAAGAATACAAATTCATGCATTCATGGTCTGTGCACATGAGTCAATAGGATGATGGTACATCATCCTATGTTTAGGCATGACATCATTAATGATATCCCCAGAGCAATTTAGCAGCCTAAGCAAGTATTTGTGCATGTATTATTTGAACTAAGATTGGTAGTTCTAGCGACAAGCTAGGTTTTGATTAGTTTTTGATTGTGATATTAGGATGTCGAGACGTCCTATGACAAGGTCGACTCCCTAGTCTGAGGGCGAGTCGTCTGGTGCTCAGAATGAGGCCGTGATAGAAGGATTGCGACAGAGCAATGAAGCTTTGTCTAGGCAAATGATGGAGATGCAGTCGCAGATCCAATCCTTATTGACTGTCATTGCAGGACAGCCTCTTAGAGTTCAGGACTCGGTTGTGGGTCAAGGTGTTCTAGTTCTTCATGCTCCTCTGGTGCCCCCAGTCGTTCTGCTGCCAGAGATGAACTTCATCTCGCATTTCCAGCGATTAGGACCCCCTACCTATGATGGTAGGGTAGACTTCATGGCGTTGGATGACTGGATTATAGCCATCGAAGAGATGTTCTCGTACTCAGGAGTTTCAGCGGACTAGAGAGTGATGGTTGCTACATACCAGCTCAAGGAACTTGCAAAGAGTTGGTGGCTCAGAGAAAACGAAAACTTGAAGGATGGATGTTCATGGGAAGCCTTCAAGGAGCTTTTGCAGAAGAAGTTTCTGTCATCAGTCGAGCAGGACCGCTTGATGAACAATTTTCTGCACTTGAAGCAGAGGCAGCTCACTGTGAGTGAGTATGAAGTGGAATTTAGTAAGCTGAACCGGTTCGCCCGGATTTAGTTGTTTCTGAAGCCAGCTGAGTTAAACATTTTTTGGGGGGTCTAAGAAGTTACATCTAGTAGCTAGCAAGTGCTTATGGATCAGAAACCTATGCTAAAGCACTAGAAGCTTCTTTGAATGTCGAAGCGATTGAAAATACTAAGAACTGAGGTCAGCATATGAGAAAAGAAAGGAGGAAGTCTGATGCTTGAAAGAAGCCCCAGGGATCGGGTTCTGCTTCGAGAAAGAGAAGCAAGGAGGTATACAACTTCAATGGTCGACAAGGACACCCGTTCGAGAAGTGTTTCAAGAGAATAGGAGCCCAGAAGAAGGAGCATGTTCATGCTATTAAGGCGCTCCCAGAGGAGATCTAGTGTGTGCCCTGTGCAAGAGAAAGGGGCACGATGTTGTCTGTTGTTGGAGTAAAGATAGAGTGTGCTACCAGTGTGGACAAAAAGGACACCTGAAGCCAAATTGCACCCAGATTCAGCCCACGCTGCAGCCAGTTACAATATAAGCTTTGTCGTCGCCACAGTGATTGGACAAGGGAAATTGAATGCCTGAATGTGGTGTCTCTGAGGAAGCCCAAACATCTACCCAAGTGATTTCAGGTTAGTTTCTAACCTAGTTTTGTTTCTTTTTTGCCTGTAACTATAGTTTTGATGTAGTTTGAGTAGTTATGTAAGTGTTTTATAGGGAAATTTAAAGTGAAGAACCGTTGGGCACGTGTTCACTTTGATTCTGGTACTACCCACTCGTTTGTGGCTACGGCCTTTGTTGAGCGTCATCGTTTGACTCTCGATCAAGACAGCGATGCATTTCAAGTCAAGTTTCCTTCTGGTGATTCGGTGGTGTCGGACCAGGGTAACCGTAGTTGTCCAATTCTGCTAGGTGATTTCCTAGCATTTGCTGATTTGAAGGTGATAGACCTGGATGATTTTGATGTGATATTGGGCATGGACTGGTTATATAGATATGATGTTGTTATCCAGTGCAAGGTTAAGCGCTTGGACTTCGAGATGGACAATGGTCAACCCAGGAGTGTTTATGGTTATCCACGCCAGAGTTCTCCGATTATTTCTACGGTATGCGCTCAAAAGCTTTTAGATTCTGGATGTTTTGCTTGTTTAGTTTCAGTTTTGGAAACTAAGGTTGGTTTGCCGTGTTTAGAGGAGATCCCTGTGTTGCATGAGTTTTCAATGTATTTCCTGATAATCTTCCTGGTCTTCCACCTGAGAGAGATGTGGAATTTGTGATAGATTTGAAGTCGGGTACTCGTCCTATTGCTAAGGCACCGTACCAAATGGCCCCTCGTGAGCTGGAAGAGTTGCGTACCCAACTGGATGATTTGTTGCAAAGCTTATTTATTAGACCGAGTTCTTCACCTTGGGGTGCTCCTGTGCTGTTTGTGAAGAAAAAGGACGGATCGATGAGGTTGTGCATCGATTATAGAGAACTGAACAAGGTCACCATCAAGAATAGATATCCTTTACCGAGGATTGATGATTTGTTTGATCAACTGTGTGGTAGCACATTGTTTTTAAGATTGATCTTCATTCGGGCTACCACCAGTTAAGGATTCCTGAGACGGATATCCCACGTACTGCTTTTCGTTCCAGGCATGGACATTTTGAATTCTTGGTGATGTCTTTTGGTTTGACAAATGCACCCTCTACCTTTATGGATATGATGAACCGCATGTTCAAGGATTTTCTGGACCGTTTCGTTGTCGTATTTATAGATGACGTTTTGGTGTATTCCCGTACTTCTGATGAGCATGCCCAGCACTTGCGTTTAGTTTTGTCTTCTTTGAGGGACCATAAGTTGTTTGCTAAGCTGAGCAAGTGTGAGTTTTGGTTGCCTCAGTTTTGTTCTTGGGTCATGTGGTAAATAAAGATGGAATTTCAGTTGACCCTGAGAATATAGCTGCTGTTATGGATTGGAATAGGCCAACCACACCTAAGGAGATAAGGAGCTTCCTAGGGTTCGTTGGCTATTTTAGAAGGTTTTTAGAAGGTTTCTCTACGTTATTTTCTCCTTTGACTAAACTGACGCAGAAAAAAGCAGTTTTCGTTCGGAGAGATAAGTGCGAGGAAGCTTTTCTGGAATTGAAGAAGAGATTGTGCACTGCTGCAGTTTCGTCTCTGCCTACTGAAGGGTTATAATATGTGGTGTATGTAGACGCATCACATGTTGGTCTGTGTTGTGTGCTGATGCAGGAAGGTAAGGTGATAGCGTTTGGGTCTAGGCAGTTAAAGATTCATGAAAGGAATTATCTTACAAATAATCTAGAGTTTTATACTGATCATAAAACTCTAAAATACGTTTTCACTCAAAGGGAGTTGAATCTGCGCCAGCGAAGATGGTTAAAGTATGTAACAGATTATCATGTTGAGATCTAATACCATCCGGGCAAAGCTAATGTGGTAGCCAAAGCTCTGAGTAGAAAGACAGGGAAAATTTTAATCTTTCCATAGATTCTCTGGTAGAAGAATTTCTCTTGATGTATATTTCTTTTGGAAGTCATAACTCGTCAAGCAGTTTGTAGGTAGCTGAACATTCATGGATTGAACTCACAATACTGCATTAGATGGAAGATCCTGATTTGTTGCACCTTTACAAGAGAACTGAGAAAGGGGAGTTACCAGATTTTTTGATCGATGACGGGGGTACCTTGAAGTACTGCGACAGATTTTGTATTCCTGTTATTGAGGACATTAGATTTAAGTTGTGCAGAGAGGCGCATTGTTCTAGTGTTGCCTACCACCCAGGTTCTGCAAAGATGTATCAAGACCTAAAGCATATTGCCTCGTGGTTTGGAATGAAGGGTGATATAGCCAAGTTTGTATCTGAGTGCTTTACTTGCAAGCGAGTCAAGGCCGGTCATAGAAGGCCTGGAGGCAAGTTGATGCCTTTGTATATTCCAAGCTGGAAATGAGAGAGTATTTCCATGGACTTCATTACCGGATTACCGAGATCTCCCATAGGGCATGATTCGGTGTGGGTTATTGTTGATAGACCGACGAAGTGTGCCCACTTTGTGCCTTTCAAGATTGACTACTCCATAAAGAAGATAGCAGAGTTGTACCTGGATGAGGTCATTAGGATACGTGGAGTGCATGTTAGTATTGTGTTAGATCGAGACTCCAGGTTTACATCTCACTTTTGGAGAAGCTTACCAGGAAGGGTTGGGTACCGATCTAAGGTACTCCACCACTTATCATCCACAGACTAATGGTGAAATAGAGAGAGTGAACCAGATCGTGGAGGACATGATCAGATGTTATATTTTGAACCACGGAGGATCTTGGGATGATTGATGGAGTTTTTTTTATAATAATAGCTATCAAGAGAGCTTGCAGATGGCCCCGTTTGAGGCCTTATATAGGAGACGTTGCAGAACACCCTTGTTTTGGGTCGAGGTTGGTGAGAGAACATTGCTGGGTCCTGAAGCATTAGAAGAAATGGATATTTCTATGAAGTATATCAAAGAAAAGCTACATATAGCTCAGGAGCATTATGAGAAGAACGTTAATCGTCGAAGGACTGATTTGGAGTTTGCGGTTGGGGGCCTAGTTTTTCTGAAGGTTTCCCCAATGTCTGGCATTAAGAGATTGGGAAAGAATCATAAGTTGGACCCGAGATATGTGGGACCTTTTAAGGTTGTTGAGCGTATTAGTGTATCAGCTTATAGGCTGGATTTGCCTGCAAAATTTTCTAGTGTGCACAACGTAATTCACATGAGCCAATTTCCGAAATGTGTGCTCAACAACCGGTAGATTCTTGATGTTGTGCCCCAGTTGGAGCCTAATCTTTTCTATGTAGAAATGCATATCCGCACTCTGGATACTCAAGATTGAGTGTTGCGGAGGAAAAACATACCAATGGTTAAAGTTTTGTGATGAAACCAAGACGTGGAAAGCGCCACTTGGGAGTTGGAGTCAGCTATGAGGGAGGCCCATCCTCATATTGAAAGAATTGGTTTTCAAGATATCCTAAACACCTAGAGGGGGGTGAATAGGTTCAATTCTTTTCCTTAAGGCAGATAATATTTTTACTGTTAGATCACTTATTCAGCAATTTACACAGCACAGTATAAAATGAAATCATAGCCAATCACAGAGTGCACACAGATTTATAGTGGTTCCACAAGTGATGGGTACATCCACTTTCCCCCTTCGCCTATCTAGCAGTGTACTAGATTCGGCCTAACTCCTTTATTTCTTCTCAGATTCTCAAATCTTACAACTCAGAACCTTGAAAGGTCCCTACAGCTCAGACTTCAGCAAGTCCTACAACTCATATCCTGCTGGAGAATCCTACCTCAGAGTGAGTCCACACTCCTACAACTCAGGCAATCAAGCCCTACCTTAGCCTCTTCAACAGGCCTACAACTCAGAGAAATTAATCTCCTACCTCAGGCACTCAGCCCTACCTCAGCCTTTTCAACAGGCCTACAACTCAGAGAAATTAATCTCGTACCTCAAGCACTTAGCCCTACCTCAGCCTTTATAGATTTAGCCTTACAACTCAGAGAGATAACTATCACAACCCACATTTTCACCGCATAAAATAACTTATCAGAGTAAGGGAAAATGTGCGTCATGATGCCACGTCAGCAGCGGATAACTGCGGATGCTCAGGCAGACACCCACTTAAACATGAAGAAAGATTGTTTAAGTTATTTCAAGGAAAAAAATTAGTTAAGTGCAATAGTTAGCCGCATCCCTCGGCTTAATGGCTCATTTAGTGCATGAATCAAAATATAATTATACATTACGGAAAAATACTTATTTAGATTGACTCCAACATCCTACATGAGTATAAGCGTCCCCAAAGGACAACTCATGCAAGACTCTAAATTTATAATAGTAGTAAGGATAGCTTTTACGGTCGCTAAATATAACAAGTTATAGTTTTAAAATTATGCAGTGCATGAAGTAATAGTAATAGATTTTATTCTTAAAAATACCTAACATGCATTCCTAGCATAAATCCTCCCAGAGAGCAAGTAATTCACATCCACATATAGAGAAATAAGCAGCTAGCAAGTATCGAACAAATAACAATTCTGTGGGCGCCAACAACTGACACGAACCCACTTACAGAAAAGTACATCTGGACCAGTAACTAAATAAACAACAATCTACCTCGCTGAGACGAGGTAACAACCACGGCCAACACTGCCGCCTAGAAACTCCAAAACTAGCTCTGTTATCTGCTACTGCTCTGAACCTGAGACATTCCAAAGACAGAACACATCAACAAGAAAGCATAAATGGTGGCATAAATTAATAAGCCAAAATAAACAAAGGTCAAAGGGATACCAACCCAAGACCAAAAGTACTGAAATAAAGCTAGTGGTGCGCATAAAGCCCGGCGGGGCCCGAGCCTGCAGGGCCTGGGCTTTTCCAAACCGGGCCCGACCTGGGCTTAACAATGTAACCGGGCCGGGCCGGGCCGGGCTATGCTCCATGGTGATTCAAAATTTTCTACGTCGTCTACGCTGAAAAGAGGATTCAAAGCGGCGGCGCATGAAAACATAACTGAGATCTCTCTATAATATTTTAAAAATTTTCTTTTCATTATTTCTATTAATTCGCTCCATCCGGCGTGTTGTTTAAAATAATTTAATTTTGTGAAATATTAACAATATTTTCAATAACTAGCGGGCTAGTAGGATAATATACGCCTGATAAACTATTTGTCGCCGTATAAAAAACTTCTAATAAATCCATGCAATGTTCTAAAATTTTCCAATCGAACTCGGTTAATTTATGTTGACCTAACAAAGTATAAAATTTCATTAGTAGTGTTTTTTGGCGAATCGCTCATTTTAACATTATATACGTAGAGTTCCATCTAATTGACATGTCAAATAGAGGTTTCAAAAATTTTTGACCTTACCCGGTTTCGAATTTTTTAAAATCTTGACGTCGTTGTTTAGAACTATAAATAAATTGTAACATTAAACGTATTTTATTAGTGTATGAGTCTATATACGACAAACTATCTTGTACTACTAAATTTAAAACGTGACACGCGCAACGAGTATGAAAAAAAGCGCTGTTTAACATAGGTTTCAAATCACGTTTTAACCACTCAATTGAGGTGGTATTATTTGTCGCGTTATCGAAAGAAATACTCATAATTTTATCTTTTATTTTAAATTCGCGCACACATTTTGAAATTATTTGATAAATCGCCTCACCGGTGTGCGGGACTTCGAAACTTTCAAAACAAATTATTGGCTTATTTAGATCCCAGGAAACAGGATCGACCCAGTGACACGTTATAGCCATATACGATAATCCTAATTTTATACTACTTGTCCAAACGTCGTTCGTTAAACTCACTCGACCCTCAAATTTTTCAAAAAAATTAATTAAAGTTTGTTTTGCTTCTAAATAATATTTAAGTGTGTCGCGTCTAATTGAAGATCGACTTACTTGGTGATATTTGGGTTGTAGCCCTTGGTGGATGTACTCGGTTTCTTTTTCGTTATCGTAGTGGCTTAACGGCAACACACGTCTGATGATGTTCTTCACCTGCAGCTCCCGCTGCAGACCTTAATCGTACGTACAGATTTGTTCGTATGCTGATAATTGTGCCTGGGTCGACTCGGGAGGAGCATGTTTGGCTGCGCAAGACTTAATGTGTTTTGCGAGTGTCGAGTTGCAAGCGATCGAAAGTAATTTCGAGCACTGTTTGCACCTCACCTTTTGCTCCGCGCTGACTTGCACTAAGTCGAAATATTTCCAAACTGGCGTCGTACGCTTGTGCTCCACCACTTCGTGAGTGACGGATGATGAAGAAGACGCCTGCGTTGACGACATATTCGAGAGAATAGAGATTAGAGAGAGAGGGTGGGGATGAGGGGGTAAAAGAGGGAAAGAAGGAGGGGTTCATAGATTTTTAAAAAAAAAATTAAAAAAAATTATTTTATTTTTTTAATAAAATAATGACTGCCAGCATGCCAAACGGCTCAAAGAGCCAGCCCGAGCTTAGCCTGGGCTTTTCCAGGCCCGGGCTAAGCCTGGTAACCGGGCTTTTCCAGGCCCGGGCTAAGCCCGATAACCGGGCTTTGCCCGGCCCGGGCCGGGCCGGGCACCGGGCCTGGATTTGCCCTACAATGGGGCCCGGACGGGCCCAATGGTCCGGCCTGGGCCCAAGACCGGGTCTGTCGAGCTTTTCACCGGTCCGGCCCGGTGGGCCCGGTGTTTTAGGACACCTCTAAATAAAGCACAAAAAGAGGAACAAGTCATCATCATGAAAAAGAACTCTTACGTGATTCATCACGTACAACAATAGTACACCAGACGCACGAGGCTATAAGGTGACAACATGATTAATACTTAAGTAAGAAATACAAATCCTTTATTAGGCACCTGTGGTCGACTTTACCCAAAATTCACGGGCGAGGTGGTCACTCGTGGACACACCACCCAAAAACACGGGCGAGGTGGTCACTCTTGGACACATCACCCAAAAACACGAATATAAAATCCATCTAACTGCGAGGGAGTCTCATACTCTCCACCATACACCGCAGACATCCAAAAGCCGGGTAGACTTCCATAGGGCACTAATGAAGGAAACGACCACTGCGGAGGTGGAATCGTCCACTAACTCCCGCAATCAAGAAACCCAAAGAAACCATAACACAAGTATCTCGAGATTTGGCTCGACAGATTCTACTTGACATTACCAGATTCAAGACGCGGTTGATCAACCTCTCGGAGCAATTTACAATCCTAGATAAACTCTAACGCGTTTAATAACTGAAACTAAGGCACATAAAGCCATCATAAGACACTGCAAGAACGATCAACATATCCGTACAAGATTGGGTTTACCATGACGAAACATTACAACATCATGTGATCATTGAGACGGTAAATCATAACAATAATTTGGAAGAATAAGTGTAGAAAATTTAAGGGACATGAAAACATAGCCGTTACCATCAAATCGGACAAGGAGAAACGACGGGAAACCACCACTTGCCTTGGTTTAACCGGAAAATTTCTCTGAATCCCTCCATGTCGTAGATCGGGGCAAAAGGATGCGGGAGGAGTTGAAATCTGAACAAGAACGGCCAAAAAGGAGGTTAGGACCGAAAAACCCTAACGAGAAATCTCAAGAAATGGGGAAGATATTACCACGATGGCGTAGCTCTCGGCGAGAGCTTTCCGGATCTATGCTCAGATGAAGATTTCGAGCACCGGAGCACCGTCGGCAGCCACCGGAAGGTTCACAAAATATATTTCCTCTCACGCTCACAACGCTCTGGTTCGGGAGGAAAAAGAATCGGAGAAGATGAAGAAGATGAAGTTTTTTCTGATAGTGTAAATATGTATATATATATATATATATATATATATATATATATACATATCACATACATATATATATATATATATATATATATATACATATATATACATATATATACATATACATATATATACATATATATATATACATATATATACATATATATATATATATATACATATATATATATACATATATATATATATATGTATATATAAAGATATATAAATATATATTTTTATAAAACATTTTGTTTAAAAACGGTCTTTTTACGAGTGGGTGTGCGGAAGATGAAAATAGGGGTTTAGGATGACTTCAAATCGAAAAGTGGCCAACATGAAAGTTGTAGATCTTGTCGAGACGCACAAATTTCATGTTAACCATTTTTCCATACGACATCGCTTTGATATTCAAAAAGGCTCTCGAACGTAAACTGCAACGAACTACATGAGAAAAACTTACGGGTACTCGAGAGGTAGAAAACGGCTACTCGAGTAGTTCAAAATGACTACTCGAGTAGTTTAAAATGACTACTCGAGTACTTCATTGCAGGACTCGAGTGAAAAATGTACAGGACAGAAATATCACTCGAGTAACAAGGATAGTACTCGAGTAAAAGGCTATCATGACTCGAGTAAGAAAAGGATGACTCGTGTAAAAAGGTAACAGTACACGAGTAATAAAGACAATTCTTTTGCATGAACAGTAAATTTTTACAAATATATTCAAAAAAATCAAACTTTATAAATGAATAGTGAAATACATTTTTGAATAGTACTTTAATATTAAAATATTCATATTTATATATTTTTGAATAAGTAAACTACGAGATCAAAATGGAGGCCCAAACGCTTGCCGAATTAAACGAAACTCGCACCATAGGCAAAGACTGACGCTACGAATACAACGACGAAGTCAAAACCAGAATCCGATAAGTCATTCCCGAGATATTTATCTTCAAAGTATACGGCAAATATAAACAATCCAAGACTTCAATCGCGCGCCGAGACTCCAAAAATGCTCGGATTACCACGAAACTTGACGAGTAAGTCCAAAATTACTTAATTTAAATTCCAAATACAAAATTTTCCCATTACAATAAGAATACAGCCAACTCGACCGCACGAACACGAAAATGTCTTAACGGCATTGCGTCGTCAACTCGACGTTAAAAGTAACGCCACGACGTCATAAATATGACGTCGCCCACTCAAATAAAATCATCGAAAAAAAATCGGGGGCGTTAGAGTCACTCTCCCTAAAAAGAAGTTTAGTCCCGAAACTTAACACAACTCCAAAATCAAATCAAAACGATACAATCAAACTTGACTGAAAACATAAAGACTTACCCGAAATTAAGAGAAGATGTGTGGATGAGATTCCCCCATCTCTGATTCCAATTCCCACGTCGCTCTCTCGACATCTTGATTCATCCAAGGAACCTTGACCATAGGAATGGTCTTTCTCCGTAACACACGCTCTTGAGAATCCAGAATACGAACAGGTTCTTCCACATACGTAAGGTTAGGCTGAATCTGGGGCATCGAGTCGAGGACTTGACGATCATTACGAACACACTTCCGCAACTGGCTCACATGGAACACATCATGGACACCAGGGAAGGTTGCAGGCAACTCCAGCCTATAAGCTGACAATCTGATGCGCTCAAGAATCTGGAAAGGTCCCACATACCGGGGGTCTAACTTGTGGTTCCTTCATAAACTTTTAACGCCAGACATCGGAGAAACCTTCAGAAAAACCAAGTCTCCAACAGCAAACTCCAGATCGACCCTTCGCTGATTATCATAGTTCTCATAGCGCTCTTGAGCCACACAGAGCTTCTATCGAATATGAGTCACAACACAATTCATCTCTTCAAGGGCTTCCAGACCTAGCAACGGTCTCTCACCAACTTCAACCCAAAACAAAGGAGTTCTACAATGCCTCCCATATAAGGCCTCAAACTGGGACATCTACAGACTCTCTTGATAACTATTATTGTATGCAAACTCCATGAGTCTGAGACGCTCATCCCAAGCACCACCATGATCCAAAATATAACATCTGATCATATCTTCTACAATCTGATTTACCCTTTCTGTCTGACCATTCGTATGCAGATGATAGGCGGTGGAATACCTTAAATCGGTACCCAACCCCTCCTATAAACTCTTCCAAAAGTGAGACGTAAATCTAGAGTCCCGATCTGATACAATGCTAACAGGCACTCCATGCAACCTGATGACCTATTCAAGATATAGCTCAGTTATCTTCTTCATCGAATACCCAATCTTAAACGGCACAAAGTGAGCACACTTTGTCAATCTGTCGACTATCACCCAAACAGAGTCATGCCCACGGGGAGATTTCGGCAGACCGGTGATAAAATCCATTGAAATACTCTCTCATTTCCAACTTGGAATATCAAGCGGTGTCAATTTACCACCAGGCCTTCTATGATCAGCCTTCACACGCTGACATGTATAACATTCCGATAGAAACTTTGCGATGTCATTCTTCATCCCCGACCACCAAATAATTTGTTTTAGATCCTTATACATCTTAGTGGAACCAGGGTGGTAGGCTACACTGGAACCATGAGCTTCAACACAGATCTTAGCCCGAATGTCGCCAAAGGCGGGGACGCATAATCTACCCCGATACCTCAAGGTATCCAACTCATCCAAGGAGAAATCAGGTAGCTCTCCCTTCACAATTCTATTCCTGAGGTGCAACAAATCAGGATCATCCTTCTGATGTGCTCGAGTAAGGGAAATCCAAGAAGGTTCTTCCGCTTCCAAACTAGTAGACACAGTACGACTCTCAACCTCAATATCCATCAACAAAAATTCTTATACCAAGGACTGTACCGACAGATTAAAAATTTTAGCGGTCTTTCTACTCAAAACATCGACTACTACATTAGCCTTTCCTGGATGATAAAGAATTTCCACTTCATAATCCACCACATATTCTAACCACCGACACTGGAGCAGATTTAGTTCTTTTTGAGTGAAGACGTACTTCAAACTCTTATGGTCCGCATAGATCTTGCACAACGCGCCATACAATAAGTTTCTCCACAGCTTCAGCGCATAAATTACGGCAGCAAACTCCAAATCGTGCGTAGGATAGTTTCTCTCGTGAATCTTTAGTTGCCTCGATCCATACGTGATCACTTTACCATCTTGCATTAAAATACAGCCAAGTCTGATGTGTGATGCATCGACATACACGGCATACTCAACTCCTTCAGTAGGTAAGGTTAAAATTGGGGCAGTACACAGTCTCTTCTTCAACTCTTGGAAAGCCTCTTCACACTTATCACTCCAAATGAATGCAATATTCTTCTGAGTAAGTCTAGTTAGAGGAGTAGACAACACCGAAAATCCTTCCACGAATCTTCTATAATAGCCAGCCAGGCCTAAGAAGCTCCTAATCCCCTTAGGTGTAGACGGACTCTCCCATTCCATCATGGCAGAAATCTTGGTCGGGTCTACAGAAATACCGTCCTTGCTTACTACATGACCCAGAAAGGACACCTGAGGTAGCCAGAACTCACACTTGCTCACCTTTGCATATAACTTATGCTCCCTCAAGGTTGACAAAACAAAACGCAAATGCTAAGTATGCCCCTCAACATTGCGGGAATACACCAGGACATCATCTATAAACACAATAACGAATCGGTCCAAGAAATCCTTAAACACCCTATTCATCAAATCCATGAAAGCAGTGGGTGCATTGGTTCAACCGAAAGACATCACCAAAAACTCATAGTGTCCATGCCGCGAACGAAAAGCGGTTCGGGGAATATCTGCCTCACGAATCCTCAACTGGTGGTAGCCTGAGCGAAGATCGATCTTTGAAAATACCGAGCTACCACGCAACTGATCGAACAGATCATCAATCCTTGGCAGGGGATATCTATTCTTAATGGTTACCTTGTTCAATTATCTGTAATCGATGCAAAGTCTCATCGATCCATCTTTCTTCTTGATGAATAAAACAGGAGCACCCCATGGAGAAGAACTTGGTCTAATAAAACCACACCTCAGCAACTCATCGAGCTGAGTACGCAACTCATCCAACTCACGCGGAGCCATACGGTACGGTTCTTTGGTAATAAGATGAGTACCTGGCTCGAGGTCTATCACAAACTCTATCTCCCTTTCAGGAGGAAGTCCTGGAAGACTATCAGGAAAAACATCTGGAAACTCTCGCACCACCGAGACATCCTCAAGACGTGGTGTAACAAAATCTTTCTCCATAACAGAAATAGGAACCAAAAACGCCTCGCAACCAGACTCTATAGCACGACAAGCACGTACCGCAGAAATGACAGGGGAAACACTGCCCTGAAATCCATAGACGCTCATAGGTTGTCCGTCGTCCATCCTGAAATCTAGTCGCTTAGCCTTGCACTGGATGATCGCATCATTCTTGGACAGCCAGTCCATGCCCAAAATAACGTCGAAGTCAGACAGATCCAAAATCATCAGATCCGCAAAGGCCAGAAAATTGCCAAGATAAATAGGGCATCTCAGAACTCCTTGATTAGACATCACCGAATCACCGGAGGGAAGCTTGATATTGAAGGAGTCTCCTAATTGATCCACATTCAGGCGATGTTTATCAACAAATCTCCGGGCCACAAAGGAATGGGTGGAACCCGAATCGAAAAGAACGCGCGCCCACCTATTCCGCACCATAAACTCCCCTAAAACCGCAGCATACATAACTAAACGAACGATAACTAGGGCAACAACGATAAATAATGAGGATAAATTAAACTAGGGCTAACCTGATATCACTTGCGTAGATGTTTGAGCTTCCTCGCTGGTCATCACGTTTAGCTTTCCTTTTCCTTTATCCAGGTTTGGTGGCGGCGGAAGAGCTCGAAACGGGGCAGGCTGCAGTGGGGACTTAGCCTGGGGGCACAAAGACTTCTGGTGTCCCTTCTGCCCGCACTGGAAGCAAATCCTTTCTTTCATACAGCACTGACTCACATCATGACCCTTTCTTGCATAGAATGAGCGCACTAGCTCTCCCTTGGGTGCACCTTGGATGGCGTGCACCTGCTGCTGCCTCAGGGTGGCAGTCCTCTTGAAATACCTTTCGAAAGGGTAGGCAGGACGACCACAGAAGCTACACACTTCCTTACATTTCTTCTTCAAAGAAGGGCCAGATGCCTTGCATCTATCATCCTCAACGTCTTTCCTTTTCTCTTTCCTCGCCGCAGCACCGCGGTTCTTGGCATTTTCAATCGCCTCCACTTTCAAAGCAGCTTCCACTGCTTCAGCATAACTTTCGGCCCAGTAAGCACATGCTAACTGCTGGACATCGCTTCTAGTCCTCCAAGGAAACGCTTCACTCTACCCTCCTCACAAGCTACCAAATCAGGAGCAAACCTACTCAGTTTGCTAAACTTGATCTCGTACTCGCTCACGGTGAGCCGTCTCTGCTTCAGATGCAGGAAGTTATTCATCAGGCAGTCTTGCTCGCCCGAGGGTAGAAACTTCTTCAGCAGCATCTTATTAAAATATTCACAGGAACAGCCTTCCTTCAGACCCTCTCTTTCCCGAATCCACCAGCTCTTTGCCAGGACTTTTAACTGATAGGCTGCAATCATCACCTTCTGTGCTTCTAGAATTCCGGAATACAAAAACATCTCCTCGATGTAGATGATCCAATCATCTTTAACCAAAAAGTCGGCACTCCCGTCGTAGGTGGGAGGTCCCAACCGCTGGAAGTGCGATATGAAATTCATTTCTGGTGGTATCGCCATCGGGGGCACCAGAGGAGTAGGGTGATCGGGCACGGTTTGGCCCAAGACAGGCTCTTGCACTAAAGGTTGCTGCGTGGGAGCGGCAGACAACAAAGAATGAATTTGCAATTGCATCGCAACTAATTGCCTCGATAGAGCCTCGTTGCTCTGACGCAGACTCTCGATAATCGCATCACTTTGCGCACCTGATGACTCACCTTCTGATTGGGGAGTCAACCTCATCGCTGGATGCTTTGGCGGCATTTCTAAAAAGCAAACGGACAACTCATCAAAATCCTAGCTTACAACAAGGCAACACGACTAGTTCTGGCCATACTTAAAAGACACTTGCTTATGCTGCAACTTGCTCTGGGATTTTATAATGATGATATGTCCTACTTAAGATGATATCCTCTCATCCTATTGACTTTTGTGCCTATTACATGAATGCATGGGTTCTTCATTCTTATTTAAAATCATGTGTGTACATGTGTCATCATGTAAACCTTAACTTAGCACGCGTGCTTATGCAATGATATGCAATGTATGCAGTGCCACGAATTCTAGAAAGGCCTTAATGCATGCATGAGCAGCGTACACATGAAATGTTATGCATCCCATACTACTTAACATCGCATGCAATGAGAAAATAAAACATGCTAATGGGCACCCATGTGATGGTGGTTATGCATCCTATACTACATAACCGTCATATGTTACCTCCTATAGTGGATCATATACAAACACATATTATGCAACTCATACTACATAATATGCCTCGTATACTTCTTATCATGCTATGAGTGTAGTGACTATGCTTCGGCTAAGACGTACTGATGACACATCGGTGTGTGTATGAAATGTCAATAAATAACTAACACTAACAAGAGAAGGTTGTCCGACCAATTGTCAAGCAACCTCCCTCTGATACCAACTGTCACAACCCATATTTTCACCGCATAAAATAACTTATCAGAGTAAGGGAAATTGCGCGTCATGATGCCATGTCAGCAGGAGATAACTGTGGATGCTCAGGAAGACACCCATTTAAACATGAAGAAAGATTGTTTTAAGTTATTTTAAGGAAAAAAAATTAGTTAAGTGCAATAGTTAGCCGTATCCCTCGGCTTAATGGCTTATTTAGTGCACGAATCAAAATATAATTATACGCTGTGGAAAAATACTTATTTAGATTGACTCCAACATCCTACATGAGTATAAGCGTCCCCAAAGGACAACTCATGCAATGCAAGACTCTAAATTTATAATAGTAGTAAGGATAGCTTTTACGGTCGCTAAATATAACAAGTTATAGATTTTACATTATGCAGTGCATGAAGTAATAGTAATAGATTTTATTCTTAAAAATACCTAACATGCATTCCTAGCATAAATCATCCCAGAGAGCAAGTAATTCATATCCACATATAGAGAAATAAGCAGCTAGCAAGTATCAAACAAATAACAATTCTGTGGGCGCCAACAACTGACACGAACACACTTACAGAAAAGTACGTCTAAACCAGTAACTAAATAAACAACAATCTTCCTCGCTGAGACGAGGTAACAACCACGGCCAACACTACCGCCCAGAAACTCCAAAACTAGCACTGCTATCTGCTACTGCTCTAAACCTGAGGCATTCCAAAGACAGAACAGCTCAGCAAGAAAGCACAAATGGTGGCAGAAATTAATAAGCCAAAATAAACAAAGGTCAAAGAGGTACCAATCCAAGACCAACAGTACTGAAATAAAGCACAAAAAGAGGAACAAGTCAGCATCATGAAAAAGAACTCTTACGTGATTCGTCACGTACAACAATAGTACACCAGACGCACGAGGCTATAAGGTGACAACATGATTAATTCGTAAGGAAGAAATACAAATCCTTTATTAGGCACCTATGGCCGACTTTACCCAAAAAACACGGGCGTGGTGGTCACTCGTGGACACACCACCCAAAAATACGGGCGAGGTGGTCACTCTTGGACACACCACCCAAAAACACAGATATAAAATTCATCTAACTGCGAGGGAGTCTCATAGTCTCCACCATACACCGCAGACATCCAAAAGCCGGGTAGACTTCCACAGGGCACTAATGAAGGAAACGACCACTGCGGAGGTGGAATCGTCCACTAACTCCCGCAATCAAGAAACCCAAAGAAACCATAACACAAGTATCTCAAGATTTGGCTCGACAGATTCTACTTGACATTATCAGATTCAAGACGCGGTTGATCAACCTCTAGGAGCAATTTACAATCCTAGATAAACTCTAATGCGTTTAATAACGGAAACTAAGGCACATAAAGCCATCATAAGACACTTCAAGAACGATCAACATATCCGGACAAGATCGGGTTTACCATGACGAAACATTACAACATCAAGTGATCATTGAGACGGTAAATCATAACAATAATTTGGAAGAATAAGTGTAGAAAATTTAAGGAACTTTAAAACATAGCCGTTACCATCAAATCGGACAAGGAGAAACGAGAGGAAACCACCACTTACCTTGGTTTAACCGGAAAAGTTCTCTGAATCCCTCCATGTCGTAGATCGGGGAAAAAGGATGCGGGAGGAGTTGAAATCTGAACAAGAACGTCCGAAAAGGAGGTTAGGGCCGAAAAACCCTAACGAGAAATCTCAAGAAACGGGGAAGATATTACCACGATGGCGTAGCTCTCGGCGAGAGTTTTCCGGATCTATGCTCAGATGAAGATTTCGAGCACCGAAGCACCGTCGGCGGCCACCTGAAGGTTCACGAAATATATTTCCTCTCACGCTCACGCCGCTCTGGTTCGGGAGGAAAAAGAATCGGAGAAAATGAAGAAGATGGTGTTTTTTCTGATAGTGTAAATAGATATATAAATATATATATATATATATATATATATATATATATATATATATATATATATATATATATATATATATATAAATATTTTTTTTTAGAAAACATTCTGTCTAAAAACGGTCTTTTTAAGAGTGGGTGCACGGAAGACGAAAATAGGGGTTTAGGATGGCTTCAAATCGAAAAATGGCCAACATGACAGTTGTATATCTCAGCGAGACACACAAATTTCATGTTAACCATTTTTCCATACGACATCGCTTTGATGTTCAAAAAGGCTCCCGAACGTAAACGGCAACGGTCTACACGAGAAAAACTTACGGGTACTCAAGAGGTAGAAAACGGCTACTCGAGTAGTTCAAAATGGCTACTAGAGTAGTTCAAAATGGCTACTCGAGTAGTTCAAAATGACTACTCGAGTAGTTCAAAAAGACTACTCGAGTAGTTCAAAATGACAACTCGAGTAGTTCAAAATGACTACTCGAGTAGTTCAAAATGACTACTCGAGTAGTTCATTGCAGGACTCAAGTGAAAAACGTACAGGACAGAAATATCACTCGAATAACAAGGATAGTACTCAAGTAAAAGGCTCTCATGACTCGAGTAAGAAAAGGATGACTCGTGTAAAAAGGTAACAGTACACGAGTAATAGACAATTCTTTTGCAAGAACAGTAAATTCTTACAAATATATCCAAAATATCAAACTTTATAAATGAATAGTGAAATACATTTTTGAATAGTACTTTAATATTAAAATATTCGTATTTATATATTTTTGAATAAGGAAACTACGAGATCAAAATGGAGGCCCAAACGCTCGTCGAATTAAACGAAACTCGTACCGTAGGCAAACACTGACGCCACGAACACAACAACGAAGTCAAAACCAGAATCTGATGAGCCATTCCCGAGATATTAATCGTCAAAGTATACGGCGAACATAAACAATCCAAGACTTCAATCACGCGCCGAGACTCCAAAAATGATCGGATTACGACGAAACTTGACGCGCAAGTCCAAAAATACTTAACTTAAATTCCAAATACAAAATTTTTCAATTACAACAAGAATTCGGCCAACTCGACCGCACGAACGCGAAAATGCCTTAACGGCATTGCACCGTCAACTCGACGTTAAAAGTAACGCCACGACGTCATAAATATGACGTCGCCCACTCAAATAAAATCATCGAAAAAAAATCGAGGGCGTTATAATAACTCTCCTACCTCAAGCACTCAGCCCTACCTCAGCCTTTAAAGATTTAGGCTTACAACTCAGAGAGATAACTCTCCTACACACAGATTTATAAAAGATCCTACAGAAAAATTGATAGTAAAAAGAATAATTCCTTCACCCAAGTATAGAGAGAATGTGTAGAAGGTTTCTTGGTCAGTTCTTGATAGATCTGACTGCTTTAGATCCAACCTTTCTTAGCTTCTTCAAAGCTTCTTGAATTTGAACAAAGTAAGGTTGATCTTCTTGTGAAGTTGGAGATGATCTTCAATCCAGCTTCCTTCTACTTTTCAGATGTGACTCTGAATTCTTCTTACAGACTTGTTCAGGATCTGCCAGGTACTTTTTGATTTCTGGATGAAGACTTCTCTTCTTCTTCTTAGTTATTCCTCTCTCTTGGATACTTCCAGCACTTTTTATCTGATGATAGAACATGTCTTTATATAGGCTCCATCTGAGGTCACCGGATGAACCGGTTCATAACAACCTTCTAACAGCTTTGACAGATGCAACAACTTTGTTGGTTATGACAGCTGTCAAGTCTCCAATTACTTCATTGTACTTTGTCTCAGTAGCAAATTATCGGGACAATACTTCAAATGTGTCGACACAAATAGATCATGTGTCGACACAACTCTTGATGATGTCGACACAGCTCTCACAATGTCGACATAGCTTATTTTTAACTTCTTGACACAGCTTCAGTGGCATGTGTCGACACAAGTCCTGTGTGTCGACACAATAACTTCTAGTCTCAACAAAGTTGGTGTCGACAGAATTCTGGATTGTATCGACACAAGTCCTGTGTGTCGACACAAGTGTTGTGGACAGAATTCTGGAATGTGTCGACACAAGTCCTTCTTGTCGACACAGTTGTTGTTGACAGATTTTCTGCGTGTCGAGACAAGTCTTGTGTGTCGACACAATCTGGCTCCTGGTGTCGACACAGCTGTTGTCGACATATTTTCTGTATGTCGACACAAGTTCTGTGTGTCGACACAATCTGGCTCCTAATGTCGACACATCCTTTCCCATGTGTCGACACAATTCTTCTCAAGTGTAGACACTTGTACTTAGAAACTTTTTCTGCATTTCCTTAACCTGCACATTCAAACTCAACACAACATCAAATGCACCTTGATGAATATCATTGAGTTAGGTGAGCCTTCTCCAAATCTGGTACACATTTTCCAATGTACCCAACAATCTCTCCCTATTTGGAGAAGTCATAACCCTTAGTCAATGATATACATCACTTTATAATAAAATACAGAACATGATGTATAAGAGCATTATTTGACAGGGTAACACATAAACAAAACCAGCATATTATATCATCATAAAATATGATAAAATATAGTGTACATGAATCAAGGTTTTGTTGAAGTACAAGAATTTTTGAACAACAGATTATATAGATTTTAAAACACAAGATTACATAGTTCTAAAATCTAGTCAATCTATTCTATGACTGATTAGGCTCCTTGATGACAAGGCCTTTGCCAGACTGAATCCTTGTTTGTACATTGGCTTCAGTGTCTTCAGCTGGCTTCTTTCCTTTAAGATCCTTTTTCTTGAGCTTTTCATCCTTAACCTTTTGCCTTTCAAAATTGTGATAAGGCTTTAGAAAGTACTTGCTAGGATCCACAGAAGTAGCAGGTATCTTCCCAGCTTTGAGATCTCTTCTAAATTGATGTATGACATCTTGTCGTTTCTGATACTTGCTTCATTTTTGCTCAGAGTACCACTTGCCTCTATCATGCATGTTATCTTTAACAGCTTGCCAGACAGTGAGAATAATGTTTCTGGAGGTGGGACTCCATCTTTCAAAATCAGACTTTAATTCAGCCTGCTCTCTAAACCTTTTCTTGGAAAGTTGAGCTTCTTTCTCTCTTTTCAAAGCGGCTTCAGATATTTCTACTTTGTCAATAATTACATCCTGTACCTCCTTTGGAGGACTATACATTTGTTGAACAGCAGATTGAATACTTTCAAAATTAGCAGGTGGATAAATGATTTGAGCCACTTCCCACTGAACCACTTCATTGGCAGCAGGTTGAATGTCTGACTCAGCAGTATTGTCATCATCACAAAGGGGTGGATAACCAAGAGTTGCTCTGATAGCATTAGTGATCCATTTTGCATGTTCTGAGCCTGAATTGACTAACACTCTCTCCCCCTTTATGACTTCTCGTTCAACATGGTCTCTTAGATCATCCTTTTGAAACCATATCTGATTAGCTAGATAATTTGTTCCTTCTTTGTAGAATGATCTGAACTTTAGCAACTAATCAGCAATGACCTTTTGAGAGTCTTGAATAGCAGTGCTAACATCAGTCACATTTGCTTTGAGTTGTTTATCAAACTCAGTCTTTTCTTTATCCATGTTTGTAGTGAAATCAGTTGCTATATTCTCAAGTTCTATTACAATAACATTGTGTGATTCTGTCAGATTGTCATTCATTCTGGTATGATTTTCCAAAACATAGCCTTGTTTCACTGTTATGTCATCTATTTGAGTTTTGGCTTCCACTTGTTGTTTGGCTAAACAAACAACAACATGTCCTCCTTTTTTAAAGCACTCAGTCATCTCCATTTTATGAAGATTGACCTCAAATCTGATGGATTTGATATCTTGGGCCAATGTAGATTGCAGTTCTTTATGGCTCTCATCTACATATTTCTCAAGAGCTGCTCTTTGTTCATCCAACTTCACTTGCAGTTGCACTAGAAGTGAACTGAGATCTACTACTGGAGCTGGAGTTGATGAGACAGTCTGTAAGGCTTTCTTATAACCAGAGCTCCTCTTCCTTAGCACCATAAGCTTTCTCTTCTTTTCCCTAGAGGCTTCTTTATCTTCTGAGGACTCAGATGAGCTTGCTATGTCCACTATATCGTTTGGACTAGATACTATAATGGGCATCTACTACTCAGTCCTTAACATATCTCCCTTAGTTCTTGTACCTAATAAATCAGGAAAAAGTGCTTCTAAGGTAACTTCTTATTGCATTTGTACTGGAGGTATAGCTGTCTCTTTAGCAGAAGGTTCTCCTGCAAATTCCAAAGTTTCTTCCATGGAAATGACATCCTCGGGGACATTGTCATGGTGATTTTTATCAATATCAGTCATAGGCACACCCAGTGCAACTTTCTCAGTATATATAGAAGTTTCATTTATGTCCAGTAGTACCTCAAGTATAGATTGTGTAGATTCTTCACTGTCCAATGCAGCTGTGTGGACAGGTGGCTGTTGCTCATGAGATCCCCCTGAGGATAATGCCTCTTGTTGAGCTGAAACTGGGGAAAGCTCATTGGCTCCCCCTTGATTAAGCTCTTCCTTGACTTGAGCCAGTTGGATGCTGATTGCAGGAATCTGCTCCCCTTGGACCTGACTATCAGTCTCAGCTTCTTGAGCAGGAGATTTATTAGTCCTTTCAGCTCCTTTTTCATCTGAGCTAAAAACAACCATTTCTTCTGAATCACTAGAAGATTCAGTGGTCTTTGAGGGTGTTTTCTTCTTTTGCTTAATATGCTTTGATTGTTTCTGAGGGGTAGAAACATATTTGGTAAGAACTCTATCCCATCTTGATAGTATTCTCAAATCCATTCTTCTCATATGATTGATCTTAGATCCTGCAATCTAATTCATTACTTCAGGAATATTCTCAGCCAGATATAAACTCAGGATTCTACCCTGATTGGGTTTTACTTCCACCTATTTATAGACAGGGTCTTAGTCTGTTCCCCTTGCAATCTTTATAGTAGACAGGGTTTTACTCCCACCTATTGGTATGTTTCTAATCAAAGAAGGTCAAAAGGCGGATAGAAATACTCTTATTGTGTCGACACTATTGGGATTGTGTCGACACAGACTACTAAAGTCTTGACAGAGAATTACTATTCTATGTGTCGACACCAATTAAGATGTGTCAACACAAATAATCTTAAGAGCTTACACTAATCTCTGCGTGTCGACACATACGATTGTATGTGTCGAAACCAACATTTAAGTGTCAGTATAGCTATGTGTCGACAACAAATTCTGAGTGTCGACACAATCTTCTGGATGTGTCGACAGAATTTTTCTTATGTGTTGACACCATCTACTAAGTGTCGACACCTTTGTCTTTATGTGTCGACACATATTTACTTAGTCAAATTTGTCAATCTTATTCTAAGTTCAGCATGCCTAATTCAATTTTAAAATAGTTGAATTTAGTTCATCCAGTGGTTTGGTGAACATGTCAGCAATTTGAAAATTAGTATTGATAAATTCTAAACTTATATCTTCATTTTCAACATGATCCCTAAAGAAATGAAATTTTATTTCTATGTGCTTAGTTATGCTATGAGAAACAGGATTTCTAGCAATAGAAATGACACTAGTAGAATCATAAAATAATGGAGTTCTACTTACCTGTATTCCATAATCTTCAAGTTGATGTTGAATCCATAATAGCTGAGCACAGCAGCTGCCTGCAGCAACATATTTAGACTCAGCAGTAGAAATAGCCACACTTGTCTGCTTTTTGCTGCTCCATGACACCAATCTTCCACCTAAAAACTGACATGTGCTAGTTGTACTTTTCCTGTCTTCTTTGCATCCTGCAAAGTCTGCATCTGAATACCCAGTTAATAGAAAATCTCTATTCTTAGGGTACCAAAGGCCAAGATTTAGTGTTCCATTAAGATATCTCAAAATTCTTTTGATTGTAGTATAATGAGATTTTTTAGGGAAGGCTTGATACCTAGCACAGACACATGTAGCATACATGATGTCTGGTCTACTAGCAATTAAGTATAAAAGGGAGCCAATTATCCCTCTATACAAAGACTCGTCTACAGGTTTCCCTGCATCATCTTTGTCTATAGGCATACTTGACCCCATTGGAGTTCTCTTGGTGGAGGCTGACTCCATACCATACTTCTTAATCAACTCCTTGGTCAACTTAGACTGGGATATGGACAAGCCATCATCAGTCTGTCTAACTTGGAGTCCCAAGAAGAATTTCAGCTCACTCATACTGCTCATCTCAAACTTCCCTTACATAAGTTTGGCAAACTTTCTACAAAGGTTGTTTTTTGTTGATCCAAAGATAATGTCATCAACATATATCTCGGCTAGGATCATCTTGTCTTTTGATTCCCTAAGGAATAGAGTTTTGTCTATTTTCCCCCTTGAGAATTTGTTCTCAATGAGGAATGTAGACAATGTTTTATACTAAGCCTTAGGGGCTTGTTTCAAACCATATAGTGCTTTCTTAAGCCTATACACATAATTAGGATAGAGAGGATCTACAAAACCTGAGGGTTGTTCAACATAGACTTTCTCTTTTAAGTTACCATTCAGAAATGCTAACTTTACATCCATCTGAAATACTTTCAACCCTTGATAAGCTGCAAAGGCAAGGAACAACCTTATTGCTTCTAACCTTGCCACTGGGGCAAATGTCTGATCAAAATCTATTCATTCTTCATGTCTGTATCCCTTTGACACCAGTCTTGATTTATTCTTAACTATAATGCCACTTTCATCAAGTTTGTTCCTGTAGATCCACTTAGTTCTTATGACATTGTTATTCTTTTGTTTAGGAACCAACTTTCAGACTTTGCATCTTTTGAATTGATTCAGCTCTTCCTGCATGGCATCAATCCAATATGGGTCTTGTATGGCTTCTTCAAATTTCTTGGGTTCCATCTAGGACAGGAAACTTGAGCAAAGAACTGTGTTCATGTTCTTGCTCCTTGTTTGAACACCATGACTTGGATCACCAATAATTTGGTGTGCTGGATGATCCTTTAGATGTCTTATTGCTGGAGGCAATCTGTCTATACCTTGATTTTCTTCAGTCTCCCCATCAAGTTGTGTAAGACCCCCCTTTTTTTTCATTTCAACACTGGGGTCTTAGGCCCAGAACCGTCGTTTTGCGGTGACTCCTTCACGTCCTAAAGGGTCATCACCACAAAGCGCCGATTCTGCCGGCCGATTTCGATCACAGAAAAGTAGCACTATAATGTAAATGCAAAATGCAGTCCACAGAGAATCACATGTCATAATAAATATAACTCCATAAAGGGAGTGTCCACAGAATAAAACATCAGAGTAGCAAAATACGGGCTTATGTCTGGTACAACATATCCTCACTACAAAAATCACTCATGCGGAAGCAGAAAAACTACTCAAGGTCGAGACTCACGGTCCTGGCTGTATGAACTCCGGAGCTAGACTGCCCCTCCTCCAAGCGCACCGGTCTCTGGGGCTGCTCCTCCATGCTGGTCTCCCGATCCCCTAAATGATGCAGTTCAAAAACCGTTAGTCTAAAAGACTAAGTCCTATCATCCCCCGCCCCTTCCCCCACGGCTCCTAGGCACCGAGCGGAGAGGAAGAAAGGGGAGGACTTGAAGGTGGAGAATATCAAAAGCAGATGGCAGCGGTCCTATACTAGCAAATTCTATAGCATGTAAAGACAATAAGCTGAAATATGAAAAGTAACCTTCACTTATGTGAAAACACATAAGCGAAGGGGTCTTCTGCAAGGCTCCCATCGTATAAAAAGTCTCATACCAATTTATACGTTGGGGTGTCGGTTATCAAACAGCAGTACATATATATATATCCAAATTCAACCTTAATTTATAAACTTGCCCACACAAGCTTATAGACCAAGGAGTTGTTTTGCAGGTCCTAAAGTATAAGCGTCCCATTCCACTTATACTTTAGGTGTCAAGGTTAAAGGAAACGATTATGCTATGACATGCAAGTGGGTATGATGGATCATGCAAGTGCAACACACACACCTGACTCTGTGCACACAGACCTTTAGTTCCCCCTTTCTGGAGCCGTAACCTCCCAGGATACCTCCGTAGTGGCAGACGGAAGCGGTGGGTTGGGCCTCGCCCACCTCTAAACTAGTAAAGCACTACCAGTCAGACCTATCGTACGCCTCAACGCTTTGTGCACGAAGCGGACTCCTGCGTACTCTTGCCGGCTGGCGCACCGGACTTCTGTTGGCGAAGTGCTAACCACACTTGCCGAGTCAACATATTGGCGTCGGTGCATCGACCCTCCAATACCGAAGACCCACCACCTTAATTTCCTTTCCTTTTATGCACATGCAAATTTAGCGTAATCAAAACCCGAGCCGAAGCTCCCCGGACCAACACGTCCGTCACAAACAATCGAGCCGAAGCTCCCCGGACCCAAAGTCCGTCTTTTAACCATCCGAGCCGAAGCTCCTGGCTAACTTCCGGTGCTAATAGTGTTTGTGAAATGTGCAACCCTAATTACTAAGTTACTCTTTTCAGCTTGTTAAAACAGTTTACGTTAACCCAGGACTGCCCCCGGTATTCCTTGTGAAGGGCTCTCAAGGGGCACTAGGAACTGTGTTGGGATTACGCCCAGCGTTCCCTTTCGCAAGGTACTTATTTTGTTATTGGTTGATTCTCTTACCCATTACTTTCTCATGTTCCGATATGCTAATCCTAGGGTGATTTGACTCTAACTCTCCTTGGGTAGGACGATCTTTCGTCGGACCCGAACGCCTCTAAACCCTAGACAAAACCACACTCTACTCACTCATCTTCCATAGATGCAACCCATTCTACTTATCCTTCCAGCAAACCATCAAGACCCATCACACGTGCTCTAATTCATATCCACAATGATTTCCTGCAGTTTTGTTATATGCAGACCACTTAAGCTACATGACCCGTAAAAAGGGAAGTACATGAAATATTCATCCAGTACCGCTATGATAATTATTAGGGGCTAAAATGACATTTGAAGCATAAATCCAGAAATCCATAATTTTACTAATTTGTCTGATAATTAATTTATTTATTCTAGTATCCAAAAAGCACAAGTTTGAACATGAAGTAGCAATTTCAGACAAGATAATATTCCAATAACTTTATGGTAATTACAAAATGCATAATCAACTCTAAAGCCTAAGTCTTCAAATTTTTCAGCAAGGTTTAGGCGCTTAAATTTAATTTCAAAGATATCTCATAAAAAGTCATTTTTAAACGATTTTTCAGTAATAATACCTCCAAAAATTCAGAGAAACTTCAGGGATGATTATGATGGCCTACAAATACCCTAGAAAAAGTTTCATAATTTATCATGTAAAAATAAGGCTATACTTGATTTTCTCATGAAATTTCAAGTTTATGGGTTAATGAATAAAGTATTCTAATTGACCATCAAAAATTTCCACAAAACTTTCCACATGATAATATTGAGCTAGAAACACTATGTATCAAGTTTCATAATTTTTCAATAAGTATTGGGCTCTTGCAAGAATTATTTAGTATGTAACCAAAGTAATGCACTTGTGAAGTAGATGCTCTAACTAGGTGTCCAAAAATTCTATCAAAAATCATACATGATCAGTAAGGTCCAAAACTACCTCTGCCAATGTTTCATGCCCTTTCAATGGGCAGTGGGATCACAATAGCCTAATTATTAATTAGGGCAATCCTATTGGTTACAAATGAAGTGCTACAAATATTGATCAAAACTTCCCAAATAAATTACCAGAGGCTCAAAATATCCTTATTCGCTCACTACCCAAATTTGGTTAAATTTCAAGATGTTTAGCTAACCTAAGCTAACACTACAAGTTTTAGGTCCTAAGCTAGGGTTAGAGTTTTGTGGACCCTACCCTTTTCAAAATTAATTAACACTTTTACCAGAGGGCTTTATATACCCTAGGACCCTCTATACAAAATTTGATATTCATCCAAGGTGTTTAGGGCTCATGCCCTTCACAAGGCACAAAGGTCCCTTCTTAGGGTTTGGCCTAGGATCTTAGGGCAAATCAATTCTACACTACCCCACATTCCATGGGGAGGTGCTAAGTGTCATAACCAGTCAGTGGTCCAAAAATCAGCCTCTGTTGAGGTGATTTGGTCACTCAAAATCAAAAGTGCACTTTTGACCAAAATACCCTTATTAAGGTAAAGTTAGGGTTGGGTCAATACCTATTCAAAACACACCCAAATTAGGAGAAACTTTATACAGATACATAACATGAGTCCAGGGACCACTCACCAAAATTTGGGAGGGTTTGGAGGTCATTAGACCACCTAATTAAATTATCATATATAAACTAAATAATTTCCAAAACTATAGAAAACGTGCCCCCAAAAATTCCCATTTTTGGTCTACTCCTAGATATGGTCTAGGTTGACTATCTTCCAAAATTACAGCTCATTTGGATCAATGATAAAGTGTGGGCACTCAATTGAATTTCTGCCTAGCCCTATGAGTAGGCCCCACCAAAATGGGTGCCCTGGTCAAACCAGGAGCCCAAATTGGTTCAAACCAATTTTAAAATAAAGTAGACTGAAAGGGCTACAAATCATGTGTTGATCATTTTCTCATACAGTGCATCTATCTATTTTTAAAGATTTAAAATATTAAATGCCATGAGTGTGACAGAAATCACAAAAAAATGATAATACTGATCCTATAGTATAATTTATCACTGCACGATTCTTGGCGCACGAATAGACGACATCCCATCATCTTCTCCGTTCAGCCAACGATCCCGATTGATCCCGCCTGGAGCAACTTCCAAACGCCACCGCCGGCGATCCGGCCGCCTCCCCGGCCGGCCACCGCCACCACCACCTCCGTTGAGGTGGTGGCCGTCGCCAGGCGGCGGCATGGCCGCCGGAGGGCCGTTTTCCGGCGATCCCGAGAGGAGGATTTCCATGGAAAAACCATGAAATTTCGAAATGGATTTGGGCTCAATTGAGCCCGAACCTTGAACCTAGTGATTGCTAAGAACTATCCATGAGAGAAGGGGTGGAGGAGGACCTTCCTGGCGGCCTGAATGCGAGTCGATCTTCGGGTTGCCATGGTGGTGGTGCCCCCGGCCGGATTTCTGCAACTGTGCAGTCAAATCGCCTGAATTCCTAAGGTAAACGATGGGAAGGGATCCTCTCATGCCACTGATGGTGTATATATCATCAGTTGGGGGAGGGGAGAGGCCAACCACCAATGGCCATTAATGCCCTTGAAGGCTTGGCTCGGGTTGAGTGGGGGGGGGGGGGCTGAATCCTCCTCTTGGTGGCCGGGAAACGGCTGGAATCAACTCCTCTTCCCTAGAGGAGTTGATTGCAGCCATAAATGGTGGCTGTTGATCTCCTTGGCCGGCCTTTCCACTCTCCCTTATCTTCTCTCTCATCCATTATCATGGAGGGAAGCTCCTTTCTCTCTCCTAGTCACCTCTGGTTGACTGGTCAACACCACAAGCTAAATGCAGCCCACTTGGTCATGATAGTCATGGAAATGGGGTTAGCCTAAGGAAGAAGTGGCTTGGGCTTGGGTTAGCCCTTTTGGGCTAGGTTTGACTTGACCTAAATGAGGGTTGACCTGGGCCAATTTGACCATATGGGTTGACCCCATTGGGTTTTTAGTGGCCCATTGGACTCCCTTAAGGTCTAGGATTACTTGAATAGGGTTGGTTGGGCATCTTGGTGGTCACATATCCCTTGGTAAGGGCACTTTGACCATTTTAGGGCTAGAGATGACTTGGGTCAACATGACCAATTGGGTTGACCCCTATGGGTCCTTGGTGACCCATTGGCTTCCTTTAAGGTCTAGGTAGGGTTATGTAGGGTTACCCTGCACTTTGGAGGTCACCTACCCTTAGTAAGGGTACTTTGACCAGATTAGGAGCTTGAGTTGACATGGGTCAACCTGGCCTCTAGGGCTGGCCCCAATGTGTCCTTAGTGACCCACTGGCCTCACTTTAGGGTTAGGAGGGCATAGGTGGGGTCCTCTAGGATAGGAGCAGGTCAATTGACCCTAAGTAGGCTAGTTTGAACTATTTAGGGCTAGGGTTGACCTTGGTCAACTGAGCCTCTTTGGTCGACCCTAATGGGTCCTTATGGCTCTAATGGGCCTCCCAAGGTATTAGGGGTGTTGTGGTAGAGTCTTGGGGTTAAGGTGTAGCCCATGGTCCTCCTAAACCATTGCCCAGAGTTCTACTATTTGCAGACCATGATGATCTTCCACATTTTGTCCCCTATCTCTTGGCCCATTTCTGGCTTCCTAGGGTTTTGTCATGACCTAGTCATGGCCAAAACCACTCTTAGGGGTCTAGTTGGAAATGGGATGTTACAAATCCCAATAAACAAAACAAAGATTTCGTCCCCGAAATCAAGGTTGAGCCTACGTGACTTACTACCGAAGAAAAGAACCTTGTAACATCCCATCATGACGCCTTGTTTGCTAAATTAGGTTTAAAGAGAAACCTAGATCTATGACCATTTCACCCAATTGGCAAACCAAGATCCCAATAAACAAGGATAAGCCCCCAATAAACAAAAGATAAGCCTCTATCTGCCTAGTGCATCCCTTAGTAGTTTAAAGCAGGAAAATAAGTTAAACATCTTAAGGGGTTTGTGAGGTATACCTGACTGAACAGCTCTGGGTATCTTTGTCGCATCAGGTCCTGCGGCTCCCAGGTATGCTCCTCCTGGCCGTGGTTCCTCCACAGGACCTTGACTAGTGGGACCTTCTTGCGTCGCAAGACCCGTACTCCTCGGTCGTCGATCCTCACCGGCTCCAAACGAACCGACCAGTCTGAAGCTACCGGCCCTTCGGTGGTCAGAATCTGCTGCTCCGGGCGTAGCAGAGCCCTCCTCAGCAAAGAAATATGGAAGACGTCATGCAGTGCTTCCAGCTCTGGTGGTAACTCCAGCCTGTAGACTAGGGGTCCGATCCGCTCCAGTATCCTGTAAGGGCCCATGTACCTAGAGCTGAGCTTCTTCCTCCGACCACGCACCCGCGAGACTCCATGCATGGGCCGGATCTTCAAAAACACAGGGTCTCCCACCTGGAACTCCACCTGCCGATGTCGGGCGTCATAGTACTTAGCCTGTCTGCTCTGCGCCTCTAGCATCCTGTCTCTGATCAGCCTCACCTGAGCCTCGGTGTCTTCAACAAACTCTGATCCCAACACCTTCGGATCTTCGTCCTGAACCCAAGAAAGTGGGGTCCGACATCTCCTTCCGTACAAGGCTTCGTAAGGCGTCATTCTGATGCTGGACTGGTAGCTGTTGTTATAGGAGAACTCGACCATGGGTAAGAGTTTCTCCCACAGTTCCCCGCGGTCCAAAATGCATAGCCTCAAAAGGTCTTCCAGCATCCGGTTGGTACGTTCTGTCTGCCCGTCCGTCTGGGGATGAAATGCAGTGCTGAAGGTCAATCGCGTGCCTAAGTAAGCTTGCACGGATCTCCACTCCCTGGAAGTGAACCGGCCATCCCGATCCGACACTATCGTCTTGGGCACCCCGTGATATCGAATGAACTGCTCCACAAATCTCCGTACTAATACTCCCACAGCGTCGTCCTTCCTGATCGGAATGAACCTGGCTACCTTAGTCAACCGATCGACGATGACCCAAATTGAGTCATTCCCTGTTCGTGATCGGGGAAGTCCGTGAATAAAATCCATCGCGATGTCTTCGAACTTCCACTCTGGTACCGGGAGTGGTTGCAACAACCCCGCAGGGTTTTTGCACTCTGCCTTCACTAGCTGACAAGCTTCGCAGTGGGTCACAAACCGAGTAATGTCCTTCTTCATGCCAGGCCAGTACATAGTCTTCTTCAAATCCGCAGTCATCTTCGTAATGCCCGGGTGTACCGAGTATCTGCTGTGGTGGGCTTCCGCCATGATATCCTCCCGGACCTGGCCTCCCCCCCGGTATATAAGTCCGACCTCTGAAGCATACCACGCCATCCCTCATCGTATAATCTCCTGCTGTACCGTTCTCCAAGGACCAAAATATCGGCTCCAGATTGACATCTCGCCTCTGTCCCTCTCTGACTCTGTCCCGGATATCATCTATAGCACTCACCGCAGCTAAATACTCCGTGTAAAGCTCGGGGTCCTCGGATGACACCAGTGTGATGTGCATATCCTCCAATCTCCTCACCAACTCCATAGACATAACCTGAGGCCCGACTGCGGAAGTGGCAGCTCTCCGACTCAATGCGTCTGCCACCACGTTTGCCTTCCCTGGATGGTAGTGCATCTCATACTGATAATCTGCAAGGAACTCCACCCAGCGCCTCTGCCTGATGTTCAGTTCCTTCTGCGTGTCCACGTATTTCAGGTTCTTGTGGGCGGAATAGATATCGCAGTGGACTCCATAAAGATAATGGCGCCAGACCTTCAAAGCAAAAACGACCGCCCCCATCTCAAGGTCGTGCACCGGATAGTTCTGCTCGTGCTTCTTCAACTGGCGAGATGCATATGCAATCACATGGCCCTTCTGCATCAGTACAGCTCTCATACCCTGGTAGGAAGCATCAGTGTAGACCTGAAATCCTTCCCTCCCCTGAGGGGAGAGTAAGAATGGGAGCCGAGGTTAGCCGATCCTTCAGCTCCTGGAAAGCAGTCTGGCACTGCGGGGTCCACACGAACGGTACCTCCTTCTTCGTCAGGGATGTGAGCGGGAGGGAGATTCGAGAGAATCCCTCCATGAACTTCCGGTAGTAACCGGCAAGTCCTAGAAAACTCCGTACATCGGTGGCTGTCTTCAGCTGCGGCCAATCCCGAATAGCCTGAATCTTTGCCGGGTCCACTGCCAATCTGGCTCCACTGATAATATGGCCTAAGAAGCCCACCTCCTTCAGCCAGAACTGACATTTACTAAACTTCGCATATAGATGATTCTCCCGCAGTCCTACAGGGTCAGTGTCAGATGGCGAGTGTGCTCCTCCTCCATCCTCGAGTAAATGAGGATGTCATCGATGAACACAATGACAAACACATCAAGATATTCCTTGAAGACTTGGTTCATGAGGGTCATGAACGCTGATGGTGCGTTGGTGAGTCCGAAGGGCATCACCGTAAACTCGTACAAACCATATCTGCTACTAAAAGCAGTCTTCTGAATGTCCTCCTCCCGAATCCGAAGATGGTAGTATCCCGACCTCAAATCTAATTTCGAAAAGAACTGCGCTCCCTGCAGCTGGTCGAACAGCTCGTCTATCCTTGGCAGTGGATAGGTGTTCCGGACCGTCAGCCGATTTAGTGCTCGATAGTCGATGCACAATCTGAGGGTCCCATCTTTCTTCTTGACGAACAATAACGGGGCTCCCCAAAGTGAAGAGCTTGGCCGGACAAATCCTGGCTTCCACTAACTCCTGAAGCTGGCTCCGGAACTCCGTCAACTCCTTTGGGGCCATCCGGTAGGGTGCCTTGGATGCTGGCTTGGCCCCCGACACAAGCTGTATCTGGAAGTCCTGCTCCCTGCGCGGGGGTAACCCGGGTAACTTCTCCGGGAAGACGTCCTCAAACTCCCGCACCACCAGAATATTCGATATAGAACTCGTGGCCTCCGCCATCTCAAACAGCACCTCGTAGACCTCCTCCCCCTGTAAATAGGCCTTGACGGCCTGTACTGAAGATAAGGGTATACGTGAGGCAGGTCTTATACCTTCGATGATGATGGTAGAGTCCCCGTGCCTCACGGTGATCCTCTTCGCTTGACAATCAATCTGGGCATGGTTCCACTGTAGCCAAATCATGCCCAGGATCAGCTCGAAGACTGGCATCCTCAGGACCGTTGCCGAAACTTCGAACGACTTTCCACCA
This sequence comes from Platanthera guangdongensis, assembly GCA_039583875.1. Classification (NCBI taxonomy): domain Eukaryota; kingdom Viridiplantae; phylum Streptophyta; class Magnoliopsida; order Asparagales; family Orchidaceae; genus Platanthera; species Platanthera guangdongensis. The sequence continues at coordinate 127,957,550 of CM077155.1, read as the reverse complement.
ATCTCCGCCTCCATACTGTAGTGGGCTGAGGTGAGTATCTCTGATCCGTCGGGTAGACGCACCCTACTCATCTGGCCTGTGAATCGTTCCACTCCTTCCAGCCCTTCCAGAAAGGCCTCCGACACAAACGAGTGCGAGGCACCCGTGTCGAACAGAGTATAGGCGGGCTTGCCGCTGATGAAGACTATACCTGTGATGATTAAAGGTCTTAGTATTTTATAACACATTTTCTTTCCTATTTATTCTACCTAGGGCAGTACTATTTATTGGGCAATTGCGAACGGAAATTTAATTTAAACAACTTAAACATCTTAGCTTACCTGTGATGACCCGCTCTGGGTTTCGAGGCTGTGCCAGGTCCAAGGCATATACCTGCTCCCTTTCCTGTCTTCGATCTCCTCCCTGGTAACCACGTCCTCGGCCGCGTCCTCGGCCTCCGAAAAGCTGGGCAGGTGGGCCACCCTGTGGTGCTGGAGGTGGTGCCCCCCTCATGGGGCAGTTTCTCCGGAGGTGTCCCACCTGATGATAATGGAAGCACTCCGGCGGGGGATACGTCATACCCCCGGGTCTCGGCATCTCCTGAATCCGGAGAGGTTGAGGGGCCAAAACCACCTGCTCTCTCGGCTCCTGCCTCACCTCCTGACGAGGCTGCTCCTCTGTCCTTCTCCCTTCTGGTATGGTGCCTCGCCGCTGATCATTTCGGGCCCTCCGGCCCTGATCCTCCGCTTGCCGCTTCCGGCCCCGAGTGGTGTGCCAATCGGCCTCAATCCTCTTCGCCATCTCCAAAATCCGGGAGATAGGCCCGTCAGATACAAACAGCAAAGCCTCCCTCAACTCCTCTTTTAGGCCCTTATAAAATCTCTTGACGTAACCTGCTTCGTTCAGCTGGTAAGAGCCCGCATATCGGGCCAAATGATCGAACTCTTGGTGGTACTCCACCACCGTCCTGGTGCCCTGCCTCAGCTGCAAGAACCGCTCCTCCAACTCGTCCCTGGCCGACTGCGGAACAAAGTGCTCTAGCAGCGTGGCCCTGAATTCCTCCCAAGTGATTTCTACAATCTCCCTATCAGCAAATGTCGTGTCCAACAGCGTCTTCCACCACCTCTTAGCATGGGACTCCAAGCAAGATACCACCAGGGCCACCCTCTCCTCCCAAGGGCATCGTATCCCAGTCAACATCTCGTACATAACATCCAGCCACTCCTCTGTCCGCACTGCCGACTCTGTCCCCAAGTATGATGGGGGAGAGAGTCCTCGGAAGGTGCTCATCCAGTTGGCCCCTGGGTTTGGCTGCTGGGCCGGAGCCTGCTGAGCCCGGAAGGCCTCAAGGATAGCTGTAAGGGTTTGCCCCATGTCTGACTGAAGGAAAGGTGTGGGGACCATGGGCGGTGGTGCAATGTCTGGAGTCTGCTGAGCTCCACCATGTGGAGTGGGCTGAGCTGGAGGCTGCAAGACGAACTACATTAGTAGGTAATCGACTCAAAGCCTAATAAAAGTGGACAATTTACATGTGATCCCCCATATGGGCACACCACGCTTCCACTGCTTAGTTTGTCCCCAAACTAAACTCGCGCGGGGGTGACCCAGGGTTGTGGACTGCTACTTTTCGATCGAGGTCTGCTTTGATACCACTTGTAAGACCCCCCCCTTTTTTTCATTTCAACATCGGGGTCTTAGGCCCAGAACCGTCGTTTTGCGGTGACTCCTTCACGTCCTGAAGGGTCATCACCACAAAGCGCCGATTCTGCCGGCCGATTTTGATCACAGAAAAGTAGCACTATAATGTAAATGCAAATTGCAGTCCACAGAGAATCACATGTCATAATAATTATAACTCCACGAAGGGAGTGTCCACAGAATAAAACATCAGAGTAGCAAAATACGGGCTTATGCCCGGTACATCATATCCTCACTACAAAAATCACTCATGCGGAAGCAGAAAAACTACTCAAGGTCGAGACTCACGGACCCGGCTGTATGAACTCCGGAGCTAGACTGCCACACCTCCAAGCGCACCGGTCTCTGGGGCTGCTCCTCCATGCTGGTCTCCACGATCCCCTAAATGATGCGGTTCGAAAACCGTTAGTCTAAAAGACTAAGTCCTATCATCCCCCGCCCCTTCCCCCACGGCTCCTAGGCACCGAGCGGAGAGGAAGAAAGGGGAGGACTTGAAGGTGGAGAATATCAAAAGCAGATGGCAGCGGTCCTATACTAGCAAATTCTATAGCCTGTAAAGACAATAAGCTGAAATATGAAAAGTAACATTCACTTATGTGAAAACACATAAGCGAAGGGGTCTTCTGCAAGGCTCCCATCGTATAAAAAGTCTCATACCAATTTATACGTTGGGGTGTCGGTTATCAAACAGCAGTAAATATATATATATCCAAATTTAACCTTAATTTATAAACTTGCCCACACAAGCTTATAGACCAAGGGGTCGTTTTGCAGGTCCTAAAGTATAAGCGTCTCATTCCACTTATACTTTAGGTGTCAAGGTTAAAGGAAACGATTATGCTATGACATGCAAGTGGGTATGATGGATCATGCAAGTGCAACACACACACCCGACTCTGTGCACACAGACCTTTATTTCCCCCTTTCTGGATCCATAACCTCCCAGGATACCTCCGTAGTGGCAGACGGAAGCGGTGGGTTGGGCCTCGCCCACCTCTAAAACAGTAAAGCACTACCGGTCAGACCTATCGTACGCCTCAACGCTTGGTGCACGAGGCGGACTCCTGCGTACTCTTGCCGGCTGGCGCACCGGACTTCTGTTGGCGAAGTGCTAACCACACTTGCCGAGTCAACGTATTGGCGTCGGTGCATCGACCCTCCAATACCGAAGACCCACCACCTTAATTTCCTTTCCTTTTATGCACATGCAAATTTAGCGTAATCAAAACCCGAGCCGAAGCTCCCCGGACCAACACGTCCGTCACAAACAATCGAGCCGAAGCTCCCCAGACCCAAAGTCCGTCTTTTAACCATCCGAGCCGAAGCTCCCGGCTAACTTCCGGTGCTAACAGTGTTTGTGAAATGTGCAACCCTAATTACTAAGTTACTCTTTTCAGCTTGTTAAAACAGTTTACGTTAACCCAGGACTGCCCCCGGTATTCCCTGTGAAGGGCTCTCAAGGGGCACTAGGAACTGTGTTGGGATTACGCCCAGCGTTCCCTTTCGCAAGGTACTTATTTTGTTATTGGTTGATTCCCTTACCCATTACTTTCTCATGTTCCGATATGCTAATCCTAGGGTGATTTGACTCCAACTCTCCTTGGGTAGGACGATCTTTCGTCGGACCCGAACGCCTCTAAACCCTAGACAAAACCACACTCTACTCACTCATCTTCCATAGATGCAACCCATTCTACTTATCCTTCCAGCAAACCATCAAGACCCATCACACGTGCTCTAATTCATATCCACAATGATTTCCTGCAGTTTTGCTATATGCAGACCACTTAAGCTACATGACCCGTAAAAAGGGAAGTACATGAAATATTCATCCAGTACCCCTATGATAATTATTAGGGGGCTAAAATGACATTTGAAGCATAAATCCAGAAATCCATAATTTTCCTAATTTGTCTGATAATTAATTTATTTATTCTAGTATCCAAAAGTTTGAACATGAAGTAGCAATTTCAGACAAGATAATATTCCAATAAATTTATGGTAATTACAAAATGCATAATCAACTCTAAAGCCTAAGTCTTCAAATTTTTCAGCAAGGTTTAGGCCCTTAAATTTAATTTCAAAGATATCTCATAAAAAGTCATTTTAAAAGATTTTTCAGTAATAATACCTCCAAAAATTCAGAGAAAATTCAGGGATGATTATGATGGCCTACAAATACCCTAGAAAAAGTTTCATAATTTATCATGTAAAAATAAGGCTATACTTGATTTTCTCATGAAATTTCAAGTTTATGGGTTAATGAACAAAGTATTCTAATTATCCATCAAAAATTTCCACAAAATTTCCACATGATAATATTGAGCTAGAAACACTATGTATCAAGTTTCATAATTTTTCAATAAGTATTGGGCTCTTGCAAGAATTATTTAGTATGTAACCAAAGTAATGCACTTGTGAAGTAGATGCCCTAACTAGGTGTCCAAAAATTCTATCAAAAATCATACATGATCAGTAAGGTCTAAAACTACCTCTGTCAATGTTTCATGCCCTTTCAATGGGCAGTGGGATCACAATAGCCTAATTATTAATTAGGGCAATCCTATTGGTTACAAATGAAGTGCTACAAATATTGATCAAAACTTCCCAAATAAATTACCAGAGGCTCAAAATATCCTTATTCCCTCACTAACCAAATTTGGTTAAATTTCAAGATGTTTAGCTAACCTAAGCTAACACTACAAGTTTTAGGTCCTAAGCTAGGGTTAGAGTTTTGTGGACCCTACCCTTTTCAAAATTAATTAACACTTTTACCAGAGGGCTTTATATACCCTAGGACCCTCTATACAAAATTTGATGTTCATCCAAGGTGTTTAGGGCTCATGCCCTTCACAAGGCACAAAGGTCCCTTCTTAGGGTTTGGCCTAGGATCTTAGGGCAAATCAATTCCACACTACCCCACATTCCATGGGGAGGTGCTAAGTGCCATAACCAGTCAGTGGTCCAAAAATCAGCCTCTGTTGAGGTGATTTGGTCACTCAAAATCAAAAGTGCACTTTTTGACCAAAATACCCTTATTAAGGTAAAGTTAGGGTTGGGTCAATACCTATTCAAAACACACCCAAATTAGGTGAAACGTTATACAGATACATAACATGAGTCCAGGGACCACTCACCAAAACTTTGGGAGAGTTTGGAGGTCATTAGACCACCTAATTAAATTATCATAGATAAATTAAATAATTTCCAAAACTATAGAAAACGTGCCCCCAAAAATTCCCATTTTTGGTCTACTCCTAGATATGGTCTAGGTTGACTATCTTCCAAAATTACAGCTCATTTGGATCAATGATAAAGTGTGGGCACTCAATTGAATTTCTGCCTAGCCCTATGAGTAGGCCCCACCAAAATGGGTGCCCTGGTCAAACTAAGAGCCCAAATTGGTTCAAACAAATTTTAAAATAAAGTAGACTGAAAGGGCTACAAATCATGTGTTGATCATTTTCTCATACAGTGCATCTATCTATTTTTAAAGATTTAAAACATTAAATGCCATGAGTGTGACAGAAATCACAAAAAATGATAATACTGATCCTATAGTATAATTTATCACTGCACGAATCTTGGCGCACGAATAGACGACATCCCATCATCTTCTCCGTTCAGCCAACGATCCCGATTGATCCCGCCTGGAGCAACTTCCAAACGCCACCGCCGGCGATCCGGCCGCCTCCCCGGGCGGCCACCGCCACCACCACCTCCGTTGAGGTGGTGGTCGTCGCCAGGCGGCGGCTTGGCCGCCGGAGGGCCGTTTTCCGGCGATCCCGAGAGGAGGATTTCCATTGAAAAACCATGAAATTTCGAAATGGATTCGGTCTCAATTGAGCCCGAACCTTGAACCTAGTGATTGCTAAGAACTATCCATGAGAGAAGGGGTGGAGGAGGACCTTCCTGGCGGCCTGAATGCGAGTCGATCTTCGGGTTGCCATGGTGGTTGTGCCGCCGGCCGGATTTCTGCAACTGTGCAGTCAAGTCACCTGAATTCCTAAGGTAAACGATGTGAAGGGATCCTCTCACGCCACTGATGGTGTATATATCATCAGTTGGGGGAGGGGAGAGGCCAACCACCAATGGCCATTAATGCCCTTGAAGGCTTGGCTCGGGTTGAGTGGGGGGGGGGGGGCTGAATCCTCCTCTTGGTGGCCGGGAAACGGCTGGAATCAACTCCTCTTCCCTAGAGGAGTTGATTGCAGCCATAAATGGTGGTTGTTGATCTCCTTGGCCGGCCTTTCCACTCTCCCCTATCTTCTCTCTCCTCCATTATCATGGAGGGAAGCTCCTTTCTCTCTCCTAGTCACCTCTGGTTGACTGGTCAACACCACAAGCTAAATGCAGCCCACTTGGTCATGATGGTCATGGAAATGGGGTTAGCCTAAGGAAGAAGTGGCTTGGGCTTGGGTTAGCCCTTTTGGGCTAGGTTTGACTTGACCTAAATGAGGGTTGACCTGGGCCAATTTGACCATATGGGTTGACCCCATTGGGTTTTTAGTGGCCCATTGGACTCCCTTAAGGTCTAGGATTACTTGAATAGGGTTGTTTGGGCATCTTGGTGGTCACATATCCCTTGGTAAGGGCACTTTGACCATTTTAGGGCTAGAGTTGACTTGGGTCAACATGACCAATTGGGTTGACCCCTATGGGTCCTTGGTGACCCATTGGCTTCCCTTAAGGTCTAGGTAGGGTTATGTAGGGTTACCCTGCACTTTGGAGGTCACCTACCCTTAGTAAGGGTACTTTGACCAGATTAGGAGCTTGAGTTGACCTGGGTCAACCTGGCCTCTAGGGCTGGCCCCAATGTGTCCTTAGTGACCCACTGGCCTCACTTTAGGGTTAGGAGGGCATAGGTGGGGTCCACTAGGATAGGAGCAGGTCAATTGACCCTAAGTAGGCTAGTTTGAACTATTTAGGGCTAGGGTTGATCTTGGTCAACTTAGCCTCTTTGGTCGACCCTAATGGGTCCTTATGGCTGTAATGGGCCTCCCAAGGTATTAGGGGTGTTGTGGTAGAGTCTTGGGGTTAAGGTGTAGCCCATGGTCCTCCTAAACCATTGCCCAGAGTTCTACTATTTGCAGACCATGATGATCTTCCACATTTTGTCCCCTATCTCTTGGCCCATTTCTGGCTTCCTAGGGTTTTGTCATGACCTAGTCATGGCCAAAACCACTCTTAGGGGTCTAGTTGGAAATGGGATGTTACAAGTTGTACTACATTTTCTTCATCATCATCTTGTGGGTCTTGTACTCCCCCTGGACAGCATCCATCATTTTCTTCATCCTGCCTTGCAGGTTGGTCTTCACTAATGGTTAGCTTGTCCATCTTTTCCTTCAGACCTGTAGAGCTATATGAAATACTAGACGGCTCACAGTTTATTAGTTTAGTTTCATCAAAAACTACATGTACAGACTCTTCTACAACTTGAGTAGTGAAGTTGTAGACTCCGTATGCCCTACTGTTGTTGTTGTACCCAACAAATATCCCTTCTTGTGATTTGGCAGCAAACTTAGTTAAATAGTGCTTGCCATTATTAAGAACAAAACACTTGCTACCAAAGATCCTAAAATAGGATATGTTTGGTTTTCTGCCTTTCATAATCTCATAGGGTATCTTTTTGTGGCTTTTAGTGAGTGATGCTCTATTGAGAACATGACATGCAGTGTTTACTGCCTCAGCTTAGAAATATTCTAGAAGAGAAGTGTCACTTAGTAGTGTTCTACCAGCCTCAATAAGAGTCCTATTCTTTCTTTCAGCAATACCATTCTGCTGAGGAGTTCTTGGTGAGGAGAACTCTTGATAAATCCTTAGTTCTTCACAAAATCTTGTCATGCATTCAGACTGAAATTCATTCCCATGGTCACTTCTGATTTTGACCATAGAACTGTTAAGTTCATTCTGAATTTGCCTAACAAAATTGTGGAAGACAGTAGGGGTTTCAGATTTCTGCCTCAGGAAGAAAATATATGTAAATCTAGAATAGTCATCCACAATCACAAATGTGTAGACTTTCCTACCTAGACTATGAACTGTCATAGGACCAAATAGATCCATATGCAGGAGATAAAAACACCTCACTGAGTCTTTGGTATCAAGACTGTGTAAGGAGGATTTGGTCTGTTTGCCTTTTTAACAAGCTGAACACACACCCTCCTTGATGCACTTGACCTGAGTTCCATTTCTCACTAACTCTTTACTAAAGAGTTGATCTATAGTCTTATAGTTGAGGTGAGATAACCTCTTGTGCCATTTGACGCAATGAGAAGCTTTCTCATTAGCAACAAGACAAACAGGTCAGGTCTTATTCTCACAATCAAAGTTAAGACAATAAATATTTCTTTTTCTATAACCTGACAAGATGACCTTTTTATCACTTGTCCTTCTAATCTGACCTTCGTTCTTAATAAAAGAAGTGTCATAACCAAGATCACTCAGTTGGCTTATGCTTATTAGGTTATGTTTCAGATCTTTCACATAAGCCACTTGGGTGATAGTGATTGAGCTATTGGAAATGTTACCAAACCCTTTGATGACCCCTTTTTCAGATCCACCAAAAATCACTTTCTGTCCAAGTACCATATTGGGGTATGGCCACTTGGACTCACTTGCATCAAATGAAATTACTTAACCTTAGAACCCCAATAAGTATTGGGTTCTAGGTTCAGGTTAGTCTGAAACTTGACAGATTTGCCTACAGCCTTTCTGACAGGCAAGCTAGCAGTCTTCCTAACAGTAGTGTTGTGCCAACAATCTAGGGCATAATGTCCCACTTTTCCACAACACCAGCACTCATATCTATTGTATCTTTTCTTAGATACAGGCTTAACAGCATTGCTGTCAGCAGACCTTAAAATTGTAGGTACACTAGTCCTTTTCTTAAGTGTTGGGGCTGATGCATCAAACATTAATGATTCCTGATAATCATAATGTGTTTGTACATGGGCTTCCCTATTGGCAATTACACCCTTGTCATTTAGATTACCATGCTTACAGTGACCATGTGTAATGTCATGGTCATACTTATTAGTGAGTTGCATCACTTTCCTTGAAGTTATAGGGGGTTTGAAGGCTAGTGGCTGAACTGGGGCTTTGCCTTTCCTTTTGGAATTAGCTGCCCTAGTTCTTCCCTTGAAACCTAATCCTGTCTTACCCTTTTGGATAATGAAGTCATCAATTAAGGGTAAGACTGACTTTGGCTTTGAGAACTTAGCGACAAGTTCCTTCTCTCTTTGAAGTCTGACTTCCAAACTCTTGATTTGATCATTTTTGAATGTAATTGTACCCATCTGAATAAAAGTTATATTTTTCAGTTTGGCAACTTCATTCATCTTCAGATCCAGCATTTTTTCTGAATCTGATGCAGCCAGTTTAAGAGATGTAATTTTCGTAGCCTGTTCCTTGTTAAGGATTCTGCTTCTCCTAAGAGCTTGCAACAAATCACCATACTCATCAATTAGTTGATGAACATCCCCTTCAAATTCAGAATCATCCACATCTCTTGATGCAGATGCTTCTGATTCTGATCCAGTATAATAATCAGAAACTGTAGATAGGTTATTTACCTTGCTGGGACCATGCTGATCCTGGCATTGATCTTCCTCAGTTAAAGCCATCAGCCCTCTGTAATGATGATCTTCAACCCCATTTATTTAGTCCAGAAGTTGTAAGAACTCAGATTCTACTGAATCCTCTTCAGTAGTGAACAATCCTATATAAGCTTCAGCTTCAGCTTCAGTCTCTTATCCTGATTTTGTCCCCTCCATGTAGACAATCAAGGTGTCCCACATCTCCTTGGAGGTTTTGCAATGGACCAGACTCTGGAATGTAGAGTCATCTATGGTACTCACAATTATGTTCTGTGCCCTCTTGTCTAAGGTTACTATGATGATCTCTTCCTTAGTCATTTCTGAATATCTTTTAGGAGTCTCGAGATTAGCATCAAGAACTGATATGTTCATAGGAACAAATAGTCCTTCTAGAACTGTGATATAAATTCTTGGATCAGATGCTTCCATGAATAATCTGACCATTTCTTTCCATATACCAAAATTTTCTTTCCTACAGATAGGAAGTTTCATGGATCCAAGTTTTTTCTGATTCTCACCTGAACCCATTTTGTCTAACTGATGACTGCCTTATAGATCCACTCAGACTGTTAAGTCTATTCTTGAGTAACCTCCCTCTGATACCACTTAAAAGAATTGGTTTTCAAGATATCATACACACCTAGAGGGGGGTGAATAGGTTCAATTCTGTTTCCTTAAGGCAGATAATATTTTTACTGTTAGATCACTTATTCAGTAATTTACACAGCACTGTATAAAAAGAAATCACAGACAATCACAGAGTGCACAAAGATTTATAGTGGTTCCTCAAGTGATGGGTACATCCACTTTCCCTCTTTGCATATCTAGCAGTGTAGTAGATTCGGCCTAACTCCCTTCTTTCTTCTCAGATCCTCTGATCTTACAACTCAGAACCTTGAAAGGTCCCTACAGCTCAGACTTCAGTAATTCCTACAACTCAGATCCTCCCAGAGAATCCTACCTCAGAGTGAGTCCACACTCCTACAACTCAGGCGATCAAGCCGTACCTCAGCCTCTTCAACAGGCCTACAACTCAGAGAAATTAATCTCCTATCTCAGGCACTCAGCCCTACCTCAACCTTTTCAGCAGGCCTACAACTCAGAGAAATTAATCTCCTACCTCAGACACTCAGCCCTACCTCAGCCTTTATAGATTTAAGCTTACAACTAAGAGAGATAACTCTCCTACCTCAGGCACTCAGCCTTACCTCAGCCTTTATAGATTTAGGCTTACAACTCAGAGAGATAACTCTCCTACCTCAGGCACTCAGCCCTACCTCAGCCTTTATAGATTTAGGCTTATAACTCAGAGAGATAACTCTCCTACACTCAGATCTATAAAAGATCCTACAGAAAAATTGATAGTAAAAAGAATAATTCCAACACCCAAGTAGAGAGAGAATGGGTAGAAGGTTTCTTGGTCGGTTCTTGATAGATCTGACTGCTTTAGATCCAACCTGTCTTAGCTTCTTCAAAGTTTCTTGAATTTGAATAGAGTAAGGTTGATCTTCTTGTCAAGTTGGAGATGATCTTCAATCCAGTTTCCTTCTCCTTTTCAGGTGTGGCTCTGAATTCTTCTTGCAGACTTGTTCAGGATCTGCCAGATACTTTTTGATTTCTGGATGAAAACTTCTCTTCTTCTTCTTAGTTGTTCCTCTCTCTTGGATACTTCCAGCACTTTTTATCTGATGATAGAACCTGTCTTTATATAGGATCCATCCGAGGTTACTGGCTGATCCAGTTCATAACAACCTTCTGACAGCTCTGACAGATGCAATAGCTTTATTGGTTATGACAGCTATCAAGTCTCTAGTTACTTCATTGTACTTTGTCTCACCAGCAAAGTGTCGGGACAATACTTCAAATGTGTCGACACAAATAGATCATGTGTCGACACAACTCTTGATGATGTTGACACAGCTCTCACAATGTCGACACAGCTTCTCTTTAACTTCTTGACATAGCTTCAGTGGCATGTGTCGTCACAATAACTTCTAGTCTCGACAAAGTTGGTGTTGACAGAAATCTGGAGTGTGTCGACACAAGTCCTGTGTGTTGACACAAGTGTTGTGGACAGAATTCTGGAATGTGTCGACACAAGTCCTTATCGACATAGTTATTGTCGACAAATTTTCTCTGTGTTGACACAAGTCCTATGTTTCGACACAATCTGGCTCCTGGTGTCGACACAGCTGTTGTCGACAGATTTTCTGTGTGTTGACACAAATTCTATGTGCCAACACAATCTGGCTCCTAGTGTCGACACAGCCTTTCCCATGTGTCGACACAATTCTTCTCAAGTGTCGACACTGGTACTTGAAACTTTTTCTGCATTTCCTTAACCTGCACATTCAAACTCAACACAACATCAAATACACCTTGATGAATATCATTGAGTTAGGTGAGGCTTCTCCAAATCTAGTACACATTTTCTAATATACCCAACACATATGTTCTCCTAGTTGATTGGTATGTAATCTTTTCAATAACCCTTGGTTATTTCTTTTTTCTTTTGTAATGGAGATTTTGTGCGTAAAGTTTCGGGACAAAACTTTCTTGTAGGGGGAGTGGCTGTAACGCTCCGATTTTTCGATATTCGGTTTAATTCATTATCTGGCATGATTATGATGTCAGTGCGTTACATTGACGCATTTTCGGCATATGTCGTTGTTAGAGCGTGGTCTTAGCTCCTAGGTTTTTCTGTGTGTGGCTGTGTTTAGCCTATTTGCGAGATTCCCTAGCGAGCCGGGTCTGTTTTGGTGACCAGTGGAGCCTCTTTGGGAATGCTTGTGTTTTAGCTTTGGGAGGTGTTTGCCCAAGTTTGGTTCGTCAAATCTTAATTTCGACTGCGTTGTTGTGTTCATAGCGTCAGTATTTAGTTATGCTGTGATTTTTGTAGAAATACGTGTTGGGGCGAATTTTGGGTCGTTTGGACAACTATTTTATAAGAAACTATTATTATAATATTTATACGTCTAAGTATAAATAGATTTGTGAATAGACAAACCCTATTCATCATCTTCTTCTTGAAAATCGTCGGCCTGTTTGTGTAAGAAAGAGGCGTCCTTGTAGTTCCTTTGACCGTCGATTGGAGGAGCTCTGGTGTACGAAATTTTCATCAGAGAGCAGATCCGGATAACTCTCACCTAGATCTACGTTTCAACCGTAGGTTTTTCTCGTTTTGTGGATTTTTAAAGATTTAGGTTGTGTTTTGACACTTTTTCATCCTGAGAGGTTTCAGGAAATATTGCTTAGGTGTTCTTGCGACCAGATCCCTGAGGAGGTGCATTTATATGGCTGGATTCGGCGATTTGTGGCAAGTGGTGACTTCTTCGCCTTGTCAAGCTTGTCTTTTCCTTGTATATTTTTCGTACTGTTCTTCCCTTTGTAGTTTTTGGGAGTAGGGTTAGATCCAGCCTTTGCCGATCAGCTTTAGGGTATCGTTTTCCGGCCAAGTTCAACAAACATATGATTCATTGTATTAGTTTCATTGTGTAGTTGTCAGTTTGGAGTGGTCGGAGTTCGTCGAACAGAAGCTAATTTATCAAACAGAGTTCGACTAATAGAAGGAAATTCTTCAAACGGAGTTCGACGAATAAATGGAAATTTGTCGAACAGCGTTCGGCGAACGGAGTTCGTCGAACTGAGCTAATTCGTCGGGCGGAGCTAATTCATCGAACGGAGTATAAAAGCATTGACAGTATTGAGTGAGCTGAACTCACTTAACAACATCGCTTAAAATGTGTAAAAGCTATGTATAAAAGCATTGACAACGTTGGGTGAGCTAAACTCACTCAACGTCGTCGGTTTAAATATGCAATGTAAGTGTTTTAGCGTTGACAGCATTGAGTGAGCTGAACTCACTCAACGCTATCATCTAGTTCTTTTTGCGGCTAAGTGATAAAGCGTTGAGTGAGCTGAACTCACTCAATACCATCACTTAGTTTTTCGGTTAAGTAAGAAAAGCATTGATAGCGTTGAATGAGCTGAGCTCACTCAACGTCATCATCTAATTTTTTGGCAGCTAAGTTATCAAGCGTTGAGTGAACTGTACACACTCAACGCGGCATTGAGTGTGTTGAATACACTCAACGCCATCGATTTGTTTTGAGCTTTAGTGTAAAAGCATTGAGTGGGTTGACTACACTCAACGCCATCCTGTTTCCTGGTTGGCGTCGAGGGCGTGGACTGCACTCGACATGGGGTCGAGTATACTCGACGCTTTTCTGCAGACTTGGTCTTATTTTTGCTGATTCTTGGTATATCATCAGTAGGCTAGTTTTTGCTAAATAAAAATAGACCAGTGCCTGTTGTTTTCATCAAGTTTGATCTTAGCCCAATTTTATTGGGATTTGTTCCTCCATTTATTGTTGGATAAGTCCAATGCTTTGGTTATGGGTTTTCTGTGTCTTAGCTATGGTTGCCGGTATTTTTGATAGATCTTTTAACCCCGATTGGGTTTATGACTGCGGGTGTGCTGGCGGATGTTTCTCCCCCCTCAGGTACCGGTTTTCCCCCAATTTTAGGAGTGTCATGATACAAGACCTCCTTTCCTTGGGCCCTTGTGAAATTTTACTGTGGGTGTGTCAGCGGAGATGTCTCCCCCCACAGGTACCGGATTATGCCGGTGATTTTGCTCACTAATGTAGAGCTGACCTGTCTCTTATATTTATATATACTTACTTGTATATGCATCTTATGAAGCTTAGTTCTTTATTGCACTTGGTGCAAGTACCTTACCCTTGGATTTGGTAAGTTATGGTTTACCACGATTTTTATTTCTTATTTTGTTGAGGTTTGTTCAGCTATTCTTGGATTCGGGGTTGGTAACCCTTTTGTCTCCTTGTTTATTGCTTCTTATTATCACTTGTATATTTTATACTTAGGTATTCTTTTCTTGTGAATGCCTCAGGCTTGGTGCAGTAGCCAATTGAGCGGCTAGGAGTTTTGGATTTAGGCTGGTGTTCTGTAGCTGTCTATCCCTCACCGGTTGTGAGGTAGTTGTTGTTTACTTTTTCTTTAGTTCAGACATACATTGTTTTGTTGGGTTCGTGTCAGGTTGTTTACGCCGACAAGATCTTGTTTATTGTTAAGTACTTGCTTGCTGCTAAGTCATTTTTATATGATTTAATTGTTTCTACTTGCTCTCTGGGAATGTTTATGTTAGGTTGCATGTGAGGTATTTTAACTTATAAAAAATATTTACTACAAGTACTTCATATATACCACCCTTCTAAACCTAAAATGTTATTTTCTAACTAACGTAAAAACTATTTTTATACTTATAATAAATCTAGAGTCTTGCATATCACGAGTTGTCCTTCGGGGATGTTTATGCTCGTGTAGGATGTTAATCCAACATAAATAAAGTATTTCCGCATCATATAACTGTACTCTTACTCATTGACTAGCTGATCCACTGTGCTTAGGGATACGACATCTAAATTTAAACTGGTTTTTGCTTAATAACTTATAGATTTCATTTAACTTGAAGAGTTTGGAGTCTTGCCTGACCGTCTACAGTTATCCCCTACACGACGTGGCATCATGATGCGTTTTTTCTCTTACTCTGATATAACTTATATGTTGAGAAAATGCAGGTTGTGACACTGTTCTCCCAGCCTGAGTGTAGGGCCTTTTGCCTGAGGTAGGTGATCTGCTGATCACTGAGTTATAGGCTCATGTGGCTGAGTTGTAGGTCTTGGAGGAGACTGAGAGATCCTGAGAGATCTGAGGTGTAAGTTCAAGCTCCTTGGAGTAGTGTTTTGGAGAAGTGCCTTGACTAACAGGAAGTTGTTAAGGTGGGAGGAGAGTGGATGTACCCACAAGTTGGGGAACCACAATAGATCTGTGTGTGCTTTTCTATATTGTATTCTTTATGTAGGTTCTTGAAAACAAACAACTACCAACAAACTTAGTGCTAAAGGAAAAAACTAAAAAGAGAATAAGAACAGTGAGACAACCAATTCACCCCTTAGGTTGTAAGCTATCTTGAAAATAATGACTTTTCACGGCTGTTTGAGGGGGGGGGGGGGGGGGGGGTCAATGGAGGGCTGCAACCAGTGGAACGAAGTTTTGAGGCATGGAAAATGAAGGTAGGGATAGGGATTACCTTGAGGTGGAGTTTGGAGGCTTAGGTGTCGTCACCTAGGGTTCCACGACGTCGACACCGAGGAGGGATCGCGGGATTCTGGGATTCAATGTCTCTAAAATCTGCAATGACTGAATTCAGCCCTCAAGACTCCTATTTATAAGAAAATAAAAGCTAGGACATCCCCCATCAACGACTATGATTGGTCGGTGGGTTCGGCCCTTAAATTACGTCAATAATAAACTAAAAAATATAAACTAATATTGTGTTTTGACTCATGGCGACGTCCCAAACGCAACTACGGAATCTGATCGGAGGATACGATCAAGTTCTCCTATGCGAATAAATGAACGTGCGTCTCGTCTTGTGGCAAACCTCTCCAGGTGCATGATCTGATGGATCCCCATCAAGATGCATCATTATCAATAAAAATAAAAGTTGTTTAGAGACAAGTAGAAATCATGATAGCAAGACAGAGAAGAAGAACTGAAATATAGAATATGTCGGGTTATGAAAAATGGAGCCCCATATCAAGAAATATCATTCTATATACATTGGAGAATTTTGGGAAGTATGACATCTGCATCTCAAGGTATTACAATTCAGTTGAATGGGAGAAGCATGAAAAGCAGGAGACAAGGAGAAGGATTCACAAAAGGAATCACTCAAATGGACCTTCTCCTCCTCCTAGATACATTTCTAAGTCATTAGGTTACTTCTAGAGACAAAAGAGTAAAGCTGATGGTGAAGAGTTCTGAGTGCTAAAATACTTTGGGGGCTGACCTATATTTGTTTTCGGGTGTACACTTTGTTTAAGAAATCTTTTATTTATATATATAATCTGGAAGAATCTATTCTTTGTGCATCTCTATCTATATTGTATTTTATGTCTCTATGGGTATTGTCATATGAGGTTTTGATTTCTTCAAATAAGGAGAGATTGTTGTAAATATTGTGCACAAGAATAGAGATATGAAGAAAGCCTCAAGATGACAATAAATATCTTGTATTTGATGTGTGTTTCAGTTTTGTTGTGAGATGGTTAATAGAAGTGTGTGTCTAATGTAGTGTTAGACTTATGGTCACTCAAATAGGATTTTGCCCTTGTAATCCCTTAAGGAGCAAAACTCATGTTGACCTATGACCTAATCCTATATTAGATATGTCACTATCATGAGGAAAGTCATTTGAGTTTAAAAAATTCAAAGGCAAGAGCTAAAATTTATCTAAGTTAAATATCAAATGCATAGTCTAAAAACTAAGTATTTTGTCTGCCGCATCGACTAAATGCTTCAAGGAAAATATCGAGTGCATTGAGTGCATGACCAAAGACAAGTTCGATTGCATTGGTTTCAAGCGAAGTCATTTATTGACTACATCGATTGAATTGTTTAAAAGACTTTATAAATTTGTCGACTTCATCGACTAGATCGATTATAAGGCTTTATAAATTTGTCAGATGCATTGACTTGATCATATAGCAGGTTTTGTGTAATTTGTCGATTGCATCGACTACACGGTGACAAAAAGAAAATTGCAGAGCTAAATGCCTAAGTATTGGGTAACTTCAGTTGAGCCCTTATGATATTTTATGCCGACTATATATCTATTGAAAGAAATTGTACTTAATCACCTAGAGGGGGGGTGAATAGGTGACCTTAATCTATTTAAATTTTTAGGCAGACTCACAGAATTATAAACAATTCTTCACAGCAATACAGCACAGCAATCACAGAATAAAGCACACACAGAGAACACAGATTTTATAGTGGTTCCCCAAGGTCTGGGTACATCCACTTTCCCCCTTCGCCTATCTAGTAGTGTACGAGATTCGGCCCAACTTCTCCACTATTCCTCAGATCCTCAGATCTTACACTCAGAACCCCAAATAGGTTCCTACAGCTCAGAGTGATCCCACTCTTACAACTCAGGCACACAGCATTACCACTCAGTCTTCATAAAGAACTACACTCAGCCTACACCAAGGCCTGCACTCAGCCCTCAACAAGGCCTACACTCAGAGAAAAGTATCCCCTACACTCAGGCACAAAGGCCCTACCACTCAGCCTTTATAATTTCAGGCTTACAACTCAGATCCCTAAGGATCCTACAAGAAATTAAAATTACAAAGTTTATAACCACAACTCAGAATAAGAGAGAAGAGTTGACTGGTTTCTTGATGAGTTCTTGAAAGAACTTTGCTGAGATCAACCTCCCTTGGCTTCCTTCAAAGCTTCTTGAATTTATAACACAGTAGGGTTGATTCTCTATGCAGATAATATTCAATCACTGCTGACTTAAGAATCAGATCTCAATCTGAAACTTTCTTCACAGCCTAGTTCAACAGCTGTCTTCTTAGAAGGAGCTCTCTCTCTACAACTTCTTAGATCTTCACTTGAAGGTCTTCTTCTTGTTGTGTTGTACTTCAATGATTCAACCACTTTCATCTGTTGATGGTATAAGCCTTTATATAGGCTTTCTTCATGGTGACCGGCTGGTCCGGTTCCTAACGACTTTCTGACATCTCTGACAGTTGTAGTAGACCAGCTGGAATGGCAGCTGTCTAGTCATCCAGTCACTTCTTGAATTTTCTGTAACTATCTGAAAGTGTCGAGATAGTCAGTCTTTAAGTGTCAACACTGATAGACTATGTGTCGACACAAGTAGACTATGTGTCGACACAAGTAGACTAAGTGTCGACACTAGCCTTCATGGTGTCGACACAACTCCTTGTGTTGTAGAATCTGCTTCTCGACACTGCTTCTTCAACATGTGTCGACACTGATCCTGTGTGTCGACACAAGTCCTTCTTAGTTGATTTCTTATAAGTGTCGACACAACTCCTTTGTGTTGACACATCTTCTTGTGTTGATACTTGCTAAGTGTCGACACATCTCCTTTGTGTCGACACATTCTTCATGTGTTGAGACTTTGGCTGAGTGTCGACACATCTCTTTTGTGTTGACACATTCTTCATGTGTTGAGACTTTGGCTGAGTGTCGACACATCTCCTTTGTGTTGACACTTGTACTTAGACTTTGTTGAAATTTGCTGAGTGTCGACACAGCCTCCTAGTGTCGACACTTTCTTCATGTGTTGAGACCTTTGCTGTGTGTCGACACATTCTTCATTATGTCGACACTTGTACTTGAACTCTGTTGAAGTTTGCTGAGTGTCGACACAGTCTCCTAGTGTCGACACTTGTACTTGAACTTTGTTGATGTTTTGCTGAGTGTCGACACAGCCTCCTAGTGTCGACACTTGTACTTGAACTTTGTTGATGTTTTGCTGAGTGTCGACACTTTCTGATGTCGACAAAGTTCCTCTGGGTGTCGACACAGCTCCTCAGTGTCGACACTGATTCTTTAGACATTTCTTCATTGAGTGTCAACACTGCCTGTATGTGTCGACACTTTCCTTCTGGTGTCGACTCTGCATTCCTGGTGTCGACACAATTACTCCAAGTGTCGACACTGCTTCTCTGGGTGTCGACACAAGCCTTCTTAAGTGTCGACACTTTTCTTCTAGGTGTCGACACGTGCACTTAGAAACTTTTAAGCTTTCCCTGCAATTACTTAACCTGCACAACTAAACTCAAAGTACATCAAATACATTTTGATGTATATCATTGAGTAGGGTGAGGCTTCTTCAAATCAGGTACATTTATTCCAATGTACCCAACAATCTCCCCCTATTTGGAGAAATCATAACCCTTAGTCAATTATATACACCATACATAACAAATTCACAGTATGATGTAAAATAGGATTATATAACAGGGTAAGTACATAAACATGTATAAACAAAACATGTATACACAAATATCTCAGAACAGTAATGTAATAGATTTAACACATATCACATTGTTCTAACAACTTCAACATATTCATTATTCAAAAGTTTATAGAAAGTTGAATGCAACTGATTACACATAGTAAACTTAAGAAAAATTTCTATCCTAAGGCAGCTCAGGCTCCTTGATAACAATGCCTTTTCCTGATTGTATCTTTGCTTGAACTTGAGCTTCAGTCTCTTCAGCAGCAGCAGGTTTCTTTCCTTTAAGATCCTTCTTTTTCAATTCTTCAGCTTTGATCTTCTGCCTTTCAAAGTAATGATAAGGCTTTAGAAAGTACTTGCTAGGCTCCTGTGCAGTAGGAGGTAGCTTTCCCATCTTAGCCTTTCTTCTATATTGCACAATGACCTCTTGCCTATTCTCATGTTTCCTCCACTCCAGATCAGAATACCATTTGCCTCTATCCAGAATATTATCTTTAGCAGCCTTTCATGCAGTCAAAATAATATTCCTGGAAGTGGGGCTCCACTGTTGAAAATCAGTCCTCAATTCAGCTTGCTCCCTGAATCTCTTCTTAGACAATTGAGTCTCTTATTCTTTTAATAAGGCCTCTTGTTCTTTCAGTATTGCCTCAGGCACAGGCTGAACTACTTTCTCTATGATGAAATTTTGATTTCCTTCAGGAGGACTATACATTGACTGTATATCTTGATGTATCATATCAAAGTCTGGTGGAGGGTATATCACTTGAGCTACTTCAGCTTGCTCTCCTCCAAGATATGCAAGATTGATTCCAGACTCTGCAACATTGTCATCATCACATAAGGGTGGATATCCAAGGGTGGCTCTGATGGAATTTGAAATCCATTTGGCATGATCAGAGCCTGCCTTGACTAATACCCTCTCCCCCTTTATGACTTCGCTTTCAATGTGATCCCTCAGATCATCTTTCTGAAATCTTATCTGTGCATTCAGATAGTGTACTCCATCTTTATAGAAGAGTTTTAACCTTTGAAGCTTGTCAGTAATTGCCTTCTGAGAGTCTTCAATGACAGTCTTAACAGCAGTTAGGCTCTCTTGCAATTGTTTGTCAAATTCAGCCTTGGTAGTAGCACTTGATGTAGTCTGACCAGTAGCTATATTCTTCATTTCTGTTACTATTGCATTATGAGAAGCTGTCAAATTATCATTCATTCTCAGCTGGTTCTCCAGGATATAGCCTTGTTTTAATGCAATATCATCCACTTGTGTTTTGATCTTCTCCTGATGAGTGGCCAGATAGACTACTGCATTTCCTCCCTTATGGAAGCAGTCAGTCATTTCTTTCTTGTTCAGATTCATTTCAAATCTGATTGACTTGATGTCTTGGGCCAGATCAAATTGCAGTGAGTTATGCCCTTCATCTATATACTTTTCTATAGCTTGCGTTTGCTCATCCATCTTTATCTGTAATGCTACCCTCATAGAACTGAAATCTGTAGATGGGGCAGGCTGTGGTGCAATTGTTTGCAGTGCCTTTTTATATGTCGGTCTCCTCCTCTTGAAGACTTGAAATTTCCTCTTCTTGGCTCTTGCAGCCTCTGAATCCTCTGAAGCAGATGTGCTAGCAATATCAACTCTTTCCTTTGGGCTAGGAGGTAAATCCTTCCTAGGTAACTCCTCAGCATGCTGTTGCATCTCAGGTTCTTTGCTTGCACTTTCTACTTCAATCTCCACTTGCTCCCCCTCAATATTGACCTTCTCCCCCTCAGCAGCAGCTGTCTCTTTCTCAAAATCAGTTTGTAGAAGATTAGGGAATAACTCTTCTAATGTAAATTCCTATTGCGGAAGGGCTGGAGAATCTCTTATCTCATCAACCACTTGATTAGCAACAGATGTGTCCTCAATGACAATATCTTGAGGTTGACTAAGAATCTGAGGTTGCTGATTAACATCAGATAATGTGTTAGTCATAACTTCATTCTCAATAGGGAAATCTAATTTGTTGATTTCAGTTATTACCTCAAGTATGGTCTGAGTAGCTTGTTCACTCTCTAGTGGAGTTGGCTCATCCATAAGTAAGGGCTCCCCCTGGAGTGGATCCAGGTGTACTGGGCTAGCTGAGGGTAGCTCCCCCTGCCTCTAAGCTTCTTCTTGTCTTGCTGGAGACTGGCCAGCATTTCCAGTTTCTTCCTCATCAGGAGTAAAAACAACTTGCTCTTCAGAGCTGCTTGAGGATTCTTGAGCCACAGGGGCTGTCTTCTTCTTCTTTTTCTGGGGTGTGTCCTTTACTGGAGATGGCAGTTCTTTGGTCAGTACTCTTTCCCACCTTGAGAAAATTCTCATATCCATCTTCCTCATGTGGTTAATCTTTGAACCTGCAGCTTGGTTCATTATCTCAGGTATACTGCCAGCTAGGTAAAGACTCAGTATTCTACCCAAATTGGGCTTCTTCATACTCTCTTTTATCTTCTCAAACACAACTGCAGACCAATCAGTTTCTAGTTTGAAGATAATCCTGGTCATTAGACTGAACATGTGAGCTGAAATTCTGTCATGCCCACCAGGCTTGCGCAGTATAACCTTGCCCATAATTTCAGATAGAAACTTGCCTTGCATGTTCATTCCCTTTCTATTGAACACAGATCCTATCTTCAGGTTTGAGTCCAAACCACACCATGTCAATGCTTCTCTAGTCTTAGAAGCAGAAACATCTTCTTCTTCCTTAGTTCTTGGTAGTTGCAGTACCTTTCTCAGACTTTTAGGAGAGATCTTCACATTTGCCGCATGAACTCTTGACTTAATCTTGAGTCCTCATTCATCTAGTGTTGCTGCATTCAGAAACTCCAGGACCTCCTTCTTCCAGATCTTGATCGGTTCTGAAACAAAAAATTCTAACCCAGTCTCTGCTATTAGGGTTATCATGCCTTTGATCTCGGGTTCCGCGTCATCAAATGTGTGTCGCACGAGTTCATATCCTTCATTCACATTCTCTTCTAGCTTGGGCGCCATTAGGGTTTGAAGAAATTTGAATTTAGAGAAGAGAGATGTCGACACACAAGTTTGGTCTCGAAACTTTGGTGAGCGTGTCGACAGACAATGGCAAAAACCTATTTATACCTTTCTAGAATCGAAGATGAAAGGGCGCGTCAAAATACTTAAATTGTGTCGACACTGTTGAAAAGTGTCGACACAGACTTATAATGTCTCGACAACTATGTGTCGACACAAGTATAGTTGATAGAATATATGTGTCGACACTTGTTTATGTGTCGACACCACTTAGCTCGACACTTAGTCGAGACTTTACTAGACTAATTCTGTGTAAAGTCTAAGTGTCTACACCACCTTGGATGTGTCGACACCTACACTGCATGTGTCGACACTAATTCTCTGAAGTGTCGACACAGACTTCCTAGATGTGTCGACACCATTTCTCTGAAATGTCGACACCACTTCTATGTGTCGACACAGACAACTCTGTGTGTCGACACTATTTTACTTAGCCAATTTTTTTTTGTAAACTATTCTAAGTTTATCATCCCGAATTCAATTTTAAATTTATTGAATTTGGTTTCATCTAAGGGCTTAGTATACATGTCAGCTAGCTGATTATCTGTATTAATATACTCTAGTGAAATATCACCTTTTTCCACATGTTCTCTTAGAAAATGGTATTTTATTTCTATGTGCTTAGTCCTACTATGGGAGACAGGATTATTTGCAATAGAAATAGCACTTGTAGAATCATAAAATAATGGTGTTCTACTTACTTGAATACCATAATCTTCTAGCTGATGTTGCATCCATAGTAGTTGTGCACAGCAACTTCCTGCAGCAACATACTATGATTCTGCTGTGGAGATAGCCACACTTGTTTGTTTCTTGCTACTCCATGATATCAGCCTTCTACCTAGGAATTGACAGGTACCAGTTGTACTTTTCCTATCTTCCTTGCAGCCTACAAAATCTGCATCTGAATAATCTGTCAGTTCAAAGTCTCCATTCCTAGGGTACCAAAGGCCCAGAAAAGGTGTGCCCTTTATATATCTCAAAATTCTTTTGACTGCTGTCAAATGAGATTCTTTAGGGCAAGCTTGGTACCTAGCACAGACACATGTAGCATACATGATATCTGGTCTACTAGCAGTCAAATACAATAGGGAGCCAACTATCCCTCTATACAAAGTCTCATCTACAGGTTTCCCTGCATCATCTTTGCTAAGAGACATACTTGACCCCATAGGAGTTTTCATGGTACTGGATGATTCCATACCATACTTCCTTATCAATTCTAGAGTGAACTTAGACTCGCATATGGATAAACCATTCTCAGTCTGTCTAACTTGGAGACCCAAGAAGAACTTAAGTTCCCCCATACTGCTCATTTCAAATTGTCCTTGCATTAGTTTAGCAAACTTTTTGCAAAGACTACTTTCTGTAGACCCAAATATAATGTCATCTACATATATTTGGACTAAGATGATCTTGCCTCTGGATTCCCTAAGGAATAGAGTCTTGTCTATTTTCCCCCTTGTGAATTTATTCTCAATGAGGAAACTAGACAGGGTTTCATACCAAGCCCTAGGGGCTTGTTTTAACCCATACAAAGCCTTCCTAAGTCTATAAACATAATTAGGTTTAGTTGAATCAACAAAACCTGATGGCTGTTTTATATAGACTTCTTCCTTCAGATTTCCATTCAGAAAGGCTGACTTAACATCCATTTGGTATACTTTAAACCCTTGATAGGTTGCATAAGCCAGGAACATCCTTATAGCCTCCAGTCTGGCTACTAGAGCAAAGGTTTGATCAAAGTCAATACCTTCTTCCTGCCTATAACCTTTTGCAACCAGTCTTGCTTTGTTCTTTATAATAACTCCATGTTCATCCAACTTGTTCCTAAAGATCCACTTAGTCCCTATAATGTTATGGTCTTTTGGTTTAGGAACAAGCTCCCAGACTTTGCATCTTTTGAACTGGTTCAGCTCCTCTTGCATTGCCTCAATCCAATGAGGGTCTAGGATGGCTTCTTCAAATTTCTTTGGCTCTACTTGGGATAGAAAGCTGGAGTAGAGTACTGAACTTAGATTTCTGCTCCTTGTTTGTACCCCTTGTTTGAGATCACCAATAATTTGATTAGCTGGATGATCTTTTAGATGTCTATTAGCTGGAGGCAGCCTGTCTTCAGGTTGTACTCCTTTAGCTTCTTCAACTTGCTGCACCCCTTGGTCTTCTTCTGCATCAGGTGCATCTAGTACTCCCCCTGGACAACAGCCACTATCATCCACTTGTTGACTTGCAGTAGAACCTTCTTCAATAGTGAGCTTATCCATCTTCTCAGTCACACCTGTAGAGCTGCAAATACTTCTAGACAATTCAATGTTAATGAGTCTAGGTTCATCAAAGACTACATGAACTGACTCTTCTACAACTTGAGTAGTCAAGTTGTAGACCCTATAAGCCTTACTGTTGTTGCTGTACCCAATAAAGATCCCCTCTTGGGATTTGGCAGCAAACTTGGTTAAGTAAGACTTTCCATTGTTAAGTATATAGCATTTACAACCAAAGATCCTGAAATAGGATAGATTTGGTTTTCTGCCCTTCACAATCTCATAGGGGGTCTTATTGTGGCTCTTGGTGATAGTAGTTCTATTAATTACATGACATGCAGTGTTTACTGCCTCAGCCCAGAAATATTCTGGGAGAGATGTGCCACTTAATAGGATTCTACCAGCCTCTATCAAGGTTCTATTTTTTCTTTCAGCAATGCCATTTTGCTGAGGTGATCTTGGTGAAGAAAATTCCTGAAAAATTCCAAATTATTCACACAGTTTTGTCATACTGTCAGACTGAAATTCAGTACCATAATCACTTCTGATTTTGACCATTGTACTGTCCAATTCATTCTGAATTTGTTTAACAAAACTGTATAAGATACTTGGAGTTTCAGATTTCTGTCTAAGGAAGAACACCCAGGAAAACCTTGAGTAGTCATCTACAACCACAAATGTGTAGACCTTCCTACCTAGGCTGTGAACTGGCATAGGACCAAATAGATCCATATGCAAGAGGTATAAATACCTCACAGCATCTTTGTTCTCAATGCTATTAAAGGTGGATCTGGTCTGCTTGCCCGTTTGACAAGCTGAGCATATCCCATCTTTAATACACTTAACCTGAGGACCATTCCTCACAAACTCTTTGCTAAAGAGTTGACCAATTATCTTATAGTTGAGATGGGCTAGCCTCTTGTGCCATTTGACACAATGAGAGACTTTCTCATCAGCTACAAGACACACAGGAGAAACATTGTTCTCACACATAATGTCTAGACAATAGACATTTCTCTTCCTATAACCTGTTAGAATGATTTCTTGATCATTTGACCTCCTGATATGATAACCATCTTTGACAAATGAGATGTCATATCCTAAATCACTCAGCTGACTTATACTAATGAGGTTGTGTTTCAAACCTTTAACATAAGCCACTTGAGTAATTGTAATAAGGTTGCTAGAAATGTTACCAAAGCCTTTGATGATTCCATTTTCAGAACCACCAAAGGTGACTTTAGGACCATCCTTGATTGGTGTATAGTCCTTTAGCAATCCCCTAGTTCCAGTCATGTACCGGGAACATCCACTGTCCAAGTACCATATTGGGGCATGGTAACTTGGACTCACCTGCAAAATAGATTAGTTAACCTTAGAACCCAAAAAATTCTTGGGTCCTTGGTGCTGGTTAGTTTGCCTCTTAACAAAACTACCTGTAGATCTTCTAACAGGCAGTTTGCTACTCTCATTGACACTTGAATTGTGCAATAGTCTATGGCAAAGTGGCCTACCTTGCCACAACACCAGCACTCAAATCTGTTGTACCTTTGCTTAGGTACAACCCTGGCTGTTTTATCTACAACATACTTCTTGTTGAGTACTGGAGCTTTACCCTTAGACTTGGACTGTACAGTCCTGGCAGGTTTAGTAAACCCCAATCCAGTTTTACCCTTTTGAGAAATGAACTCATCTATCAAAGGTAGAACAGACTTTGGTTTAGAAAACCTTGCTACTATATCTCTCTCTTTCTGAAGACTAATCTCCAGATTTCTGATTTGATCATTCTTGAATGTAATAGTCCCCATCTGAATAACAGTAATGTTCTTCAGCCTAGCTATTTCATTTAATTTCTGATCAACTAACTTATCAAAATCTGTTGCAGCCTCTTTAAGACTATCAATCTCCTTAGCCTGAGTTTTGGTCAAGAGTTTGCTTTTCTTCAAAGCCTGCAACACGACTCTATATTCATCAATTAATTGATGAATATCTCCTTCAGATTCAGATCCACTCTCATCACTTGATGCTGATGAATCTGATTCTGAACCAGTACTAGAAATTGAACTAACAGAACAATTTTGTACCTGACTTGGTCCAGGATGATCCTGGATTTTGTCTCCTTCTGATAAGGCCATCGGTCCCTGACACTGATTGTCCTCATGCTCATATATAGAGTTCATTAACTGGATGAACTCCTCTTCCTCTTTTTCAGCAAACAGTCCAATATAAGCTTCAGCTTCTGAATCTGATTCTGAAGATGACATATCAGACAGACTTTTGTCCTTCTTAGCAACAAAGAACCTTTCCTTTTTGCCCTTGATTTGAGTCTTCTTCTTATCAGTTGACTCTTTTCTCTTCTCTGGACAGTCAGCAACAACATGTCCCTGTCTGTTACAACAATAACAAACTATCTTTGAGGATGTAGTTTTACTTTGCCTGGACTTTCTTCTTTCATTCTTTGATGGCTTCTGTGAAGTGGATGGCTTAGACCTCCACTGTTTCTTCTTAAGAAACTTCTGAAAATGTCTAGTGAAAGCTGCAAAATCTTCATCACTCTCATTGCTTTCAGAATTCTTGCTTTTTGACTCATCAGTCTCAGTCTCAGCAACTTTTGTAGGTGGAGATGGAGACTTACTTTTATATTTCCTGGTGGCTTCTGTCTTGAAAGTCACAGCTCTTTCTTTGTGCTCAACTCTGGTAGTCTTCTCTTCCTCCTTTCTTACCATTAACTGCATCTCATATGATAACAGTTTTCCAAACAATGTTGGGGGAGGAATGTCTGCTAATTTGGCCATTTCCCTTATGGCACAAATCTTGGTGTCTCGGTCCTTTGTCAGGGACCTCAAGAACTTATCATTCAGCTCATAATTGCTGAATTCTCTTCCATAGGACATTAACTCATTAACTATCCTATAGAATTTCTTGTAGCACTCAGTTATGTTATCAGACCTTCCTTGTCTGAAGCTCTCATACTCTTGGTTTAACAAAGACTTCCTGTCTTGTCTTACCTCTTCTGAACCCTCCATATATACTATCAGTGTATCCCACATTTCCTTTGATGTTTTACAGTGAATTAAATTCTGGAATGTGGCATCATCTATTACACTCACAATTATATTCTGGGCCCTCTTGTCCATAGTGGCCAGAATAATCTCATCTTTCGTCATCTCTGAATACTCCTTAGGAGTTCTCTGATTTGTATCCATAACTGATACTTTCATTGGTACATATGGCTCTTCTTTGACTGTGATATAGATTCTAGGGTCAGAGGCTTCCATAAATAGTCTAACTCTTTCCTTCCAAATGCCAAAAATCTCCTTTCTACAGATTGGCAACTTCATGGATCCTAGTTCTTTGTGATTCTCTGTTGAACCCATTTTCTTGATTCTTGATTCTGCCTACAGGATTTTTACTCAGACTGTTATGTCCTTTTTGAGTAACCTCCCTCTGATACCACTTGAAAGAAATTGTACCTAATCATCTAGAGGGGGGTGAATAAGTGACCTTAATCTTTTTAAACTTTTAGGCAGACTCATAGAATTATAAACAATTCTTCACAGCAATACAGCACAGCAATCACAGAATAAAGCACACACAGAGAACACAGATTTTATAGTGGTTCCCCAAGGTCTGGGTACATCCACTTTCCCCCTTCGCCTATCTAGTAGTGTACTAGATTCGGCCCAACTTCTCCACTATTCCTCAGATCCTCAGATCTTACACTCAAAACCCCAAATAGGTTCCTACAGCTCAGAGTGATCCCACTCTTACTACTCAGGCACACAGCCCTACCACTCAGTCTTCACAAAGACCTACACTCAGCCTTCACCAAGGCCTGCACTCAGCCCTCAACAAGGCCTACACTCAGAGAAAAGTATCCCCTACACTCAGGCACAAAGGCCTACCACTCAGCCTTTATAATTTCAGGCTTATAACTCAGATACCTAAGGATCCTACAAGAAATTAAAATTACAAAGCACAACTCAGAATAAGAGAGAAGAGTTGACTGGTTTCTTGATGAGTTCCTTTGCTGAGATCAACCTCCCTTGGCTTCCTTCAGCTTCTTGAATTTAGAACACAGTAGGGTTGATTATCTATGCAGATGATCTTCAATCTCTGCTGACTTAAGAATCAGATCTCAATCTGAAACTTTCTTCACAGCCTGGTTCAACAGCTGTCTTCTTAGAAGGAGCTCTCTCTCTCCAACTTCTTAGATCTTCACTTGAAGGTCTTCTTATTGTTGTGTTGTACTTCAATGATTCAACCACTTTCATTTGTTGAAGGTATAAGCCTTTATATAGGCTTTCTTCATGGTGACTGGCTGGCGGTTCCTAACGACTTTCACATCTCAGTAGTAGACCGGCTGGAATGGCAGCTGTCAAGTCATCCAGTCACTTCTTGAATTTTCTGTAACTGTCTGAAAGTGTCGAGACGGTCAGTCTTTAAGTGTCAACACTGATAGACTAAGTGTCGACACAAGTAGACTAAGTGTCGACACTAGCCTTCATGGTGTCGACACAACTCCTTGTGTTGTAGAATCTGCTTCTCGACACTGCTTCTTCAACATGTGTCGACACTGATCCTGTGTGTCGACACAAGTCCTTCTTAGTTGATTTCTTGTAAGTGTCGACACAACTCCTTTGTGTCGACACATCTTCTTGTGTTGATACTTGCTAAGTGTCGACACATCTCCTTTGTGTCGACACATTCTTCATGTGTTGAGACTTTGGCTAAGTGTCGACACATCTCTTTTGTGTCGACACATTCTTCATGTGTTGAGACTTTGGCTGAGTGTCGACACATCTCCTTTGTGTCGACACTTGTACTTAGACTTTGTTGAAATTTGCTGAGTGTCGACACAGCCTCCTAGTGTCGACACTTTCTTCATGTGTTGAGACCTTTGCTGTGTGTCGACACATTCTTCATTATGTTGACACTTGTACTTGAACTCTGTTAAAGTTTGCTGAGTGTCGACACAGCCTCCTAGTGTCGACACTTGTACTTGAACTTTGTTGATGTTTTGCTGAGTGTCGACACAGCCTCCTAGTGTCGACACTTGTACTTGAACTTTGTTGATGTTTTGCTGAGTGTAGACATAGCCTCCTAGTGTCGACACTTTCTGATATCGACAAAGTTCCTCTGGGTGTCGACACAGCTCCTAAGTTTCGACATTGATTCTTTGGACATTTCTTCATTGAGTGTGGACACTTCCTGTATGTGTCGACACTTTTCTTCTGGTGTCGACTCTGCATTCCTGGTGTCGACACAATTACTCCAAGTGTCGACACTGCTTCTCTGGGTGTCGACACAAGCCTTCTTAAGTGTCGACACTTTTCTTCTGGGTGTCGACACATGGACTTAGAAACTTTTAAGCTTTCCCTACAATTACTTAACCTGCATAACTAAACTCAAAGTACATCAAATACATTTTGATGTATATCATTGAGTAGGG
Source organism: Platanthera guangdongensis (assembly GCA_039583875.1). Taxonomy (NCBI): domain Eukaryota; kingdom Viridiplantae; phylum Streptophyta; class Magnoliopsida; order Asparagales; family Orchidaceae; genus Platanthera; species Platanthera guangdongensis. Next base: position 127,927,627 of record CM077155.1, on the reverse strand, counting down.
TGAGGCTTCTTCAAATCAGGTACATTTATTCCAATGTACCCAACATCTATTACAAGAGCTAAAGGATTTTAGAGACTACATCAAGTAAAGTTTACCTATAGAAGTTTTGTCGGCCTGACACATGGTCTAATGGCTCTTTCATGAAATTAAGTCATTGACTGCTTAATCAATTTGAATTATTTCAAATTGCAATCTTTTCTGCTGAAATCAAGTCACTGTCAGAGGAAACAATATATTCTCATTCAATTCAAAAATAATTCCTTTCCAGCATTTCCTATCTCTCTATCAATGTGTCTTGATCTAACCTCATTCTCTTCAAGCCAATCTATTCGAGTGCTGATCAAGGAAGAATAAGAAGCCTACTAAGTGCTTCTAGTTGAAGAGTCAAGCCTTGTCTGTTAAGTCAAGCTATTATGATACTTTTTATCTATAGGATCATTGTGATCGGAGTTATAGGATCTGAAAAAAAAAATTCCGAGTGTAGATCTCTAGGTGTAGAGATTAAGGTAGGGATGTGTGGCTTGAGTTAGGATCATTGTGATCTGAGGTAGGGCTGTATTTGGCTTGAGTTGTATGATCATTATGATCTGAGGTAGGGTTGTGGTTGTCTTGAGTGTAGGATCTTGTGCTATAAGATCTAAGTGGTATGACCCGGCGTTAAAGGTCTGAGGTAGGGGACTGCAATCCCTGAGTTGTAAGCTCTGTGGATCTGAGATAGTTTGGAGAAATTTGGCTTAAGCAAGAACTTTGCTAGATAGGTGAAGAGGGAAAATGGAAGTGCCAATAATTGGAGAATCATTATAAATCTTGTGTCTTCTGTTGTGCTGTGTTTTGCTTGTGCTGTTTTATTATTCTGTTGTGCTCAAATCAAGAAAATCTCAAAAACTTTAAAATACGTAAAACACTTATTCCCCCCCTCTAGGTGAGTAGCAACCCTTATCTTTCAAGATTCACCATACGCACACTCCGCCTTTTGCACTCTCCACCGTACACACGCTTCACCTAGTGCACACCCCACTCTACACTCGCTCCTCCATGAGCAAATCCCACTCCATGCATTCCGCAGCAAGTCATTTGCGCAGCAACAAATCCATCACTCAAGACTCCTCCTTCACATGCAACTAGAGACAAGTCACGGACTTCAAGCAGCGCATAGGGCGCAATCCTAGCTTCCAAACACCAACAAAAGATCTCAAACCGCAGTGCTCCATACAGTAGCCAAAGAAGATACTTAGTTCCTCAAGAGGTGACCTATCACCCTCGGTGCCCTCTCTCTCCCCCCTCTACAAGATGAAAGGAGGAGCGGTTTGTCGTCCTCACCTTCTCTTCAAAGCCTTGTACAACCCCAAAGAATAATGGAAGTTTGGCTGACACAGGTCTGACAACGTGATTTTTTACCTCTTTCCGAGGTTTTCCACGTTCAAAAAAATGCCTTGGCAATCACCTCGTTCATCTCAACCTAAGATTGACTGCTTGAGCGCTCGATGTAAGACCTCCTTTTTTTTCCTTAAAACACCGGGGTCTTAGACCCAGAACCGCCGCTTTGCGGTGACACCTTCGCATCTGGGAGGTCATACCTACAAAACGCCGATCCTGCCGGCCAAATCGATCACAACTGTAGCAAAATAATAAAGGCAAGTCCACAAAAATCACATAAATAGTAAATAAACTCCACGATGGGAGTGTCCACAGATATAATGAAATACTAAAATCTTGGGCACATGCCCAGTACATCAATGCCTCACTACAAATCTCTCATCGCGGAAGTAAAACTAAAACAACTAGTAGCAAATAGGACTCATAGTCCCTGCCGTCTGAACTCCGGTACTAGACTGCCCCATCTCCAAGCGTGCCGACCTCCGGGGCTGCTCCTCCATGCTGGGCTCCACGGTCCCCTAAAATGATGTGGTTCGAAAACCGTTAGTCTAAAAGATAAAGTCTTATCATCCCCCTCCCCTTCCCCCATGGCTCCTAGGCACCGAGCGGGGAGAAGGAAAGGAGAGGAGATGAAGGTGGAGAATAACAATTAATCAGATGGAGGCGGAACTAATCTAGCAGTTCTATAGTATATATGGTAGTAAACAAGATATGAAAAACTGAAAAAGAAAGCAACCTTAACTTATATGAAAACACATAAGTCAAGGGATCTTTTGCAGGGCTTCTATCGTATAAAAAGTCTCATACCAATTTATATGATAGGGTGTCGGTTTTCTAGCAACCATATATTTAAAATATTGAATGAAAACCATACCTTATAAGAACGCTCGCACGAACTTATAAACCAAGGGGTTGTTTTACAGGGCCTATTGTATAAAGCGTCCAATACCACTTATACAATAGGTGTCGGGGTTATATGCAATGGTTAAGCTATGAAATACAAATATGCCATGATGTGATCATGCAAGTGCAACTCACCCACCCGACTCTTTGTACACAGACCTTTAGTTCCCCCTTTCTGGTGCCGAACCTCCCAGGATACCTCCGTAGTTGCAAACGGAAGAGGTGGGTTGGGCCTCGCCCACCTCTAAACCGGTAATTGCACAACCATTCAGACCTATCGCATGCCTCAATGCTGGTGCACTAAGCGGAGCTCCTACGTACTCTTGCCGGCTGGCGCACCGGACTTAATTGGCCAAGTGCTAAACCACACTTGCCGAGTCAACGTATTGCCGTCGGTGCATCGACTCACCAATGCCGAAGACCCACCACCTTATTCTTATGCACATGCAACCTTATGTATTAGCTACCGAGCCAAAGCTCCCCGTACCATCCTGTACGTCATAAACTACAACCGAGCCAAAGCTCTCCAGGCCAACCTGCCCATCACAAACCATTACCAAGCCAAAGCTCGTCGGGCAAACCTGCCCATCACCAAAACCACTGGTCCTACTGCCCGAGTGTCCCAACATATCTCCCCGAGGCATCGAGGTGTGTGAAGGTGAAACCCTAGATTTACTAGTTACTCTTTCATTCCAATTTTGCATACAATTTAGGTTTAGCCCAGGACTGCCCAAGGTATTCCCCGTGAAGGGCTCTCGAGGGCACTAGGAGCTACGATGGGATTACGCACAAAACTCTCTTTCGCAAGGCACTTACTTTTATTGTTTGCTACTCATCTCCCAACCCTTAAATATTATACTGGATATAACCCTACTGTATTTAACACTTCCTTTCATACGGGGAAGACGATGTTTCGTCGACCCCGAGTACACTTAACACTAGCCAATCCAACACTCTACTAATCCAAACTTCCAACGATGAACTCATTTCTATTCATCCAACCCAGCAAGCAACTAACCCTAACTCATGAGCCCAAAATCATACCCCAACTTAATTTCTGCAGTTTTACAAAATGCATACCACTTAAGCTATATGATGTGTAACATGAGAGGTACTCAAAATATTCATCCAATACCCCTATAATAATTATTAGAGGGCTTGCATGACCTTTTTAGCCTAACACCAGAATTTCATAATTTTCCCTATTTATCTGATATTTTATTTAATTATTCTAGTCATCCAAAAATCCCAAGTTTGAACATGAAGTACCAATTTCAGACAAGTAAATGCTCTACCAAATTTATGATAAATTCAAAATGGTTATTAAACACAGAATCCAGATTCTCCCCATTTTCCAGCAAGGTTAAGCCTCTAAATCAAATTTTGAATATAAACTATTTTTATCAATTTTAAGAGGCAAGTGCAGCAAAACTATTTCTAAAACTTCTGAGAAAATTCAAGGATGATTGTAAGGATATATAAATGCTCTAAGTCAAGTTTCATAATTTATTTGCAAGTAATGAGCTCTAAACAAATTAGTGCACAATTTTCCAAGTTATTGTGCTTGTGAAGTAGATACTGCAAATATGTATCCAAAAATTTTAAAAAAATTCATACATAGGCATTGAGGCCTAAAACGCCCTCTACCAAATTTGCATGACCTTCCAATGTGCAGTGGGATCATAATAACCTAATGATTAATTAGGGCAAAACCATGAGTTACAAAGGAAGTGCTAAGATTATTGATCCAAATTTTCCAATTAAATTACCAGAGGTTCAATCTATCCTTATGACCATACTACCCAAATTTCATTAATGTTCAAGAAGTTTTACTAACCTAATCTAGCACTACAATGTTTGTGCCCTAAACTAGGGTTAGGTTTTTGAGGGGCCTACCCTTTCCCAAATCCCCTAATATTTTCCCCAGAGGGTTTTAGTTACCCGATCACCCTCCCTATCAAATTTGAAGTTCATTCAAGGTTTTTTAGCCTCATGCCCTTCACAAGGCACAAAAGCCCTTCCTTAGGGTTTGGCCTTAGATCTTAGAAAAAATCTATTCCATTCTACCTCATCTTCCATGGGAAGGTGCAAAAAGCCATGCCAAGCCAGTGGTCCCAATTCTAACCTCTATTGAGGTGATTTGGCCACTCAAAACCAAAAGTGCACTTTTTGACCAAAATATCCTTTTTAAGGCAAGGCTAGGGTTTGCATTATTTTAGTCCAAACCATCTCCAAATATGATGAGATGTTAATCAGAGCATAATAATGACCCAAAGCATCACTCACCAAAATTTGGGTGAGTTTGGAGGTCATTTGGCCATTAAATTAATTTATCGTAGAGAAATTAAATAATTACCAAAACTATAGAAACATTTTCCTTAAAAATTCTCATTTTTGGGCAGGCCCTAGATATGGTCTAGGGTGACTCCCTGTCCAAATTTCAAGTCATTTGGACCATAGATGAAGGGTGGGCATCCATTTTAGTTTCTGCCTAACCCTAGTTATAGATGCCACCAAAATGAGTGCCCTGGTCAAACCATGCACCCAAATTGGTTCAAACCAATTTGGAATTAAAGTAGACACACATGGCTACAATTTATATGTTGACCATTTCCTCTGAATGATCCTCTAAGTATTTTTAATATTTAAAACCATTAATAACATTATATGTGACAGAATTCATTAAAATGAAAATCATAAACCTATAGTTTAATTCCTTATACAGCACGAATCTTGGCGCACCTTGGACGACATCTGGTCATCTTCCACATCCAGCCGACGATCCAGATTTATCCCGCCTGGAGCCATTTCGAAAGGCTGCCGCCGGCCATCCGGCCACCTCCCCGGCCGGCCACCGCCACCACCACCTTCGTTGAGGTGGTGGCTGTCGTTAGGCGGCGGCACAGCCGCCGGAGGGGCTTACTCCGGCGAACCCGACAAATGAAATTTCACGGAAAAACCAAGAAATTTTGAACTTGGGTCGGGCTCAATTGAGCCCGAACCTTGGCCCTAATGATTCCTATGAACTACCCATGAAAGAAGGAGTGGAGGAGGACCTGTGTGGGTGGTTGTTGCCTTGCCGATCGCCGGATTGTCATGGTGGTGGTGGTGGTCGGATTTCTGCAACATCATAGTGAAACTCCTTTGCTTCTTCAGGTAATGGATGGAACTCAATCCCTTGAGTCCAGTGAAGCTTTTAAGAAGGAGAGTTGGTGTGTTAGGTGGCTGTAGGTTGCATTGCCATTATTGGCCTCTTAGTCAAACTTTTCGGCCATGGTAGGTGGGGGATGAAACATGGCCCAAACCAGTCAAAGACCAGCTGGTTGCAATCCCATTGTCCTAGAGAAATGAATGGGAGGTTGGGGAAGGGGCAGGATGAGCCCCAAAGTCTTCCCCTATTATTCCCTTCACTTTCTCTCTCTTTCATAGGTGGCTTTTTCTCTCTCCAACACACCAAGCTGAAATTTGACTCCTACCTACCCTAATGTCAGCCCACATGTCCATTTCATCCACCAATACAAGGTTAGCCCAAGTGAATTTGGCTTGAGCTTGAGTTAGCTCATTTGGGCTAGCTTAACCTAAACCTTGACTAGGGTTGACCTTGGTCAATTTGGTCTTTGAGGTTGCCCCTAATGGGTACTTGGTGACCCGTTGGCCTCTACTAAGGTCTAGGTGGGGTTGTCTTGGCCTTTTGGAGGACACTTGACCCTTAATCAGGGCACTTTGACCACTTTAGGGTTATAGTTGACTTGGGTCAACTTATCCTTTTTGGTTGACCCCAATGGGTCCATGGTGACCCATTGGCCTCTCACTAGGGTTAGAAAGGTATGTGTGGGGACCACTTGGCTAAGGGAACTTCAATTGGCCCTGTGTAGATCAGTTTGACCACTTGTAGGTCAGTTTGACCCATTTAGGGTTAGAGTTGACTTTGGTCAACTTAACCTCTTGGATTGACCCCAATGAGTCCTAGGTGACCCATTGACCTTACTATAGGGTTAGGAGGACGTGAGTGGGATCCACTTGGCAAAGGGAAGGTCAGTTGACCCTGTGTAGGTTAGTTTGACCCATTTAGGGTTAGAGTTGACTTTGGTCAACTTAACCACTTTGACTGCCCTCCATGGGTCCTTAGCGATCCATTGACCCCACTTTAGGTCTAGGAAGGCACTGGTATGGTTAGTTGGGCTTTACTAGGGCTCACTGCCCTTAGTTAGTGCACCTTGCCCAATTTAGGCCTAGAGTGGTTCTAGGTCAACTTGGCCACCCTAGGTTGACTCCAATGGACCCTTAGGGCTCTAATGGACCTTACAATGGATTCGTGAGACCATGGTGGGGTCTTGAAGTCTTGGTAAAGCCCCATGGTCATCTTAAACTAGGGTTCAGAAATTTACTATTTGGAGACCATAGTGGTCTCACCTACATTCTTAGGCTCACTTGGCCCTATTCGGCTTCCTAGGGTTTTATCATGACCTAGCCATGACAAAACCACTCCTAGGGGTCTAGTTGTCTGAGGGATGGTACAAATCCCAATATATAAACAAAACTTTTGTCCTCGAAATTCTAGTTAGGCCTACGGGGTTTCAAATATGAAAGGTAAATTGTAACATCCCGAGAGGTTGTTAGTAGTACCTGACTGAATAGCTTCGGGTACTTCCGTTGCATCAGGTCCTGATGCTCCCATATGTGCTCCTCTCGCCCATGATTCCTCCACAGAACCTTGACCAATGGTGCCTTCTTGCGGTGTAAGACTCGTATCCCCTTATCGTCAATCCGGACCGGTTCCAGGTGAACTAACCGATTTGATGCTATCGTCCCATTCATGGCCGTAATCTTCTGCTCCGGGCGTAGTATAGCCCTCATAAGAGAGGATACATGGAACACGTCGTGCATACTCGCCAGCTCTGGTAGCAGCTCCATCCTGTATGCCAAGGGACCGATCCGCTCCCGGATCATATAAGGCCCCATATATCTTGGGCTGAGCTTCTTATTCCTACCACGTACCCGTGAAACCCCATGTGTTGAAACCGAAAAATCGGTCTCACGTGGAGTTCGACCCTTGGGGAAGGGTGACCGCGCACCTACTACCCTCAAGCGAACGATCTAGGCACAAGACTAGGAACACAAGGGACAGACCCAAGGTCTCAGCGTGGAGGACCCGCCGCATACCCGGAAGACTAACCAACTCTTCCCCTCCCAAGCCAAGGGCTGAGCTAAGGCACCTTCGGAGGGCTCTCTTGGCCGACCGGAACATTCAAGGAGGATCTCGAGATCCACTCCCAAACTAGAGGTGCCACCTCGGGTCTATGTAAAATGCTCCCCGCCTGCCTTATTATTGGCGCCAAACCGCCCAGCAGCCCTACTCTACGCAGCCCCAATTGGGCCGCCAATAGCGGAACTCCGCTACTCTGAAAGGATGGCAACGGGCCATCAGGGGCTTCCCGACATCTATACCTCGGGGCCCACATGGGGGAGCGGTTCACGAACACGCCGCTCGCCCAAGACAGGAGTAAACCGCATATCCACAGAGCATCACAGATATTAAAAAATATTACAGGAATATAAATTCCATACTCGGCTCGCAGGCCGGAAATATAAACAAAAGGCCTTCGAGGGCCAGCACAAGTTTGGGCTTAAGCCCGCTACTCCCCGCCTGGTACTGCAACACCTGTACGCCAACGTCTCGACGAGCGGCGGCCAACTAGTCATCGGTCGGCTAACGGAAGCGGACCAAACATATTGCGCACACCCCCTTTTTGGGGCTTGTGGCGCGCATTCCCTGCAAGCGGCTAAATAAACAACTTCCTCGGAGTCTTCTCTGGGAACCCCAGAACATCACCAATCCGGCTCACACGTCCGGATGGGCTTCACACAGCATGCCTAAACCCGTACTCACGCTTCCGGGTGCTAATGCAATTAACTGCGGGGACGTACACGTCATCCCGTCGGGGAGCTCCCTTCCCCCCACCCGTTGGTGGAGAGGGGCTTTCGTGCAAATATGTAAACTGAAGGCTTCACATGCCCAGGTTGAAACATCGTTACCCTTGTCGCGTGTTTGGCGGCGGGGGCGGGAGAGGAGCTCCGGGCCAATCCTGCTGCATGCGGCCGCGTCGGTGGTCGCTCTCCACTCCAGGCCGAGCCTCGCTCCAGGCCGAGCCTCGCTCCAGGCCGAGCCTCGCTCCAGGCCGAGCCTCGCTCCAGGCCGAGCCTCGCTCCAGGCCGAGCCTCGCTCCAGGCCGAGCTTGTTGCCGGTGGAGGGGAAGGTCGAGGTGTGCTGCTCCCGGCCGGGGAAAAGAGAGGGATGCGGGGCTCGGGTACCTCCTCCGAGCGGCGACCAGATGTCCGTGAATGCTACCCAATAGCGGCGTTTGCGTGTCGCTCCCGGTCACGGTCGGATCTCGCAGATCCGGACCTCGTCAAACATTGTTGAAGAGGCATTGGCCCTGGATCTCGCCGTAGGACTCGACTGCGGGGTTGGAACTTGATCCGCTAAGGATCTCGGGTTGGCCCACTGCTGAAGAAGCTCGGCTTTGGAGTTGAATCTGGAAAAAGGGGAAGGATTTCGGCCTTCGATGGAGGTGCTCGCAGGAAAACATGGAGGAGGAGGCTGGATCTCGGCCAGATCTGGGGGTGGACGGCCTTGGGGGAGAAGGCGGAGGTGTAGGTGGACAGCTTGGTGGAGAAAACGAAAGAGAGAGGTAGAACCCGCCGTGCCCTAGCTTGGGCGGTGGCCGGAGAGAGATAGAGGGGGCGGCGGCGGCGTTGTCTTGCCGGCGACGGGGGAGAGCGGGAAATGGGGGCGGCGGCGGCGGCGGCCTTGCTTTGCCGAGGGTGAGAGAGGGAGGGGCGGCGGCGGCGTTGCTTTGCCGGCGACGGGAGCGGGAACGGCGGGGGGGCGGCGGCCGGGCTCCAGGATCGCCCCGGGCTAGGGCTCCCGATCCTTTTCTCCCGCCTTCATTTCTTCTTCTCCCCCCCGATCTCCTCCTGCTGTAACCCGATCCCTCTTCTTTTTATTTCTTTTTTCTCTCCCTAAAATCCCGCCTACCCCCTCTCTCTAAAATCCCGCCTGCCCCCTCTGCTTTTTTGTTTTTTTCCTTTTTAATTCCTCTTTCCCCCTTTTTCTGCTGCTGCCCGAGCCCCCCCCCCCCCCCCCCCCCCCCCATCCCCCCATTTAATACATGTTATATTATATATATAATACATATTATTATATTATAAATATAATATATATTATTATATTATACATATAATATATATTATTATATTATAAATATAATATATATTACTATATTGATACATCAATCGAACGTCTGCAAAAAGCCTATACGCACGAAATCTCCGCACGCACGCACGGGCACCCGCACGTCCTCAAACGGGGTCGCACCGACTCGTCGCCCACAACATGCCTCTAGGCTGATTTTTGGGGAGGGTCCCACTCGCCCGGGTACGGGGTTGTACACAATCCCCGCTCTTTTCGAGCTTGGCACAAGCTCGGAAAGAATCATCCAACCCAACGTATCCGGCGAGTGGGAGCCGACCCGAAAAAAATTTTTGAGGGAAACTGAAATCTGCGCTTGGAGCATCACTCTTCACGATCTTTCTGATCTTTTGAATCGCTCGATACCCTTTGGCTCACTGCGTTCGGATTGCCCTTATACCATTACTTACAACAAGTACATCATTTCTCGCGATATCGTAAAACAACAAAGCCGTATCCTCTTGTACACGCTGAGCTAATCCTTTCCCCCCAGGTGCGCCTACACCCCTGCCAGCTAATAAGAGCCTGACAGCGAGTCCACCCGGGGCCGAGCAGCACTCGGGGTCCCTTACCCCTCAGGTGTGCCTTCAGCCCCGCCAGCTAGTGGGAGCCTGACAGCGAGTCTACCCGGGGCCGAGCATCACTCGGGGTCCTGCGAAAAACTCTCCAAGAACCAACCCTTTCCCCCCAGGTGTGCCTACAGCCCTGCCAGCTTATGAGAGCCTGACAGCGAGTCTACCCGGGGTCCACTACTACCGCCATCGAGTGACTTCCGGCCCTGCCAGCTAGGTGAGAGCCTGACAGCGGGATCTGCTCGAGGCCCACAGATGACACCGAGTGACTTCCGGCCCTGCCAGCTAGGTGAGAGCCTGGCAGCGGGATCTGCTCGGGGTCCAAAACTACCGCCATCGAGTGACTTCCGGCCCTGCCAGCTAGGTGAGAGCCTGACAGCGGGATCTTCTCGAGGCCCACGGATGACACCGAGTGACGTCCGGCCCTGCCAGCTAGGTGAGAGCCTGACAGCGGGATCTGCTCGGGGTCCAAAACAACCGCCATCGAGTGACTTCCGGCCCTGCCAGCTAGGTGAGAGCCTGACAGCGGGATCTTCTCGAGGCCCACGGATGACACCGAGTGACGTCCGGCCCTGCCAGCTAGGTGAGAGCCTGACAGCGGGATCTGCTCGGGGTCCAAAACAACCGCCATCGAGTGACTTCCGGCCCTGCCAGCTAGGTGAGAGCCTGACAGCGGGATCTTCTCGAGGCCCACGGATGACACCGAGTGACGTCCGGCCCTGCCAGCTAGGTGAGAGCCTGACAGCGGGATCTGCTCGGGGTCCAAAACAACCGCCATCGAGTGACTTCCGGCCCTGCCAGCTAGGTGAGAGCCTGACAGCGGGATCTTCTCGAGGCCCGCGGATGACACTGAGTGACGTCCGGCCCTGTCAGCTAGGTGAGAGCCTGACAGCGGGATCTGCTCGGGGTCCAAAACAACCGCCATCGAGTGACTTCCGGCCCTGCCAGCTAGGTGAGAGCCTGACAGCGGGATCTTCTCGAGGCCCACGGATGACACCGAGTGACGTCCGGCCCTGCCAGCTAGGTGAGAGCCTGACAGCGGGATCTGCTCGGGGTCCAAAACAACCGCCATCGAGTGACTTCCGGCCCTGCCAGCTAGGTGAGAGCCTGACAGCGGGATCTTCTCGAGGCCCACGGATGACACCGAGTGACGTCCGGCCCTGCCAGCTAGGTGAGAGCCTGACAGCGGGATCTGCTCGGGGTCCAAAACAACCGCCATCGAGTGACTTCCGGCCCTGCCAGCTAGGTGAGAGCCTGACAGCGGGATCTGCTCGAGGCCCACGGATGACACCGAGTGACGTCCGGCCCTGCCAGCTAGGTGAGAGCCTGACAGCGGGATCTGCTCGGGGTCCAAAACAACTCGACTTGACTTTGCTCGAGATGGAGACATCTTATCTACTAAAGAGGTGCTGGAGAGTCAATTGCACCGATGTTTTTACAAATGGGGGACACATTCTATTCCTAAGAGAGATGATCTGGAAGTCGTCAAATCGGGAAGCTGGCGTCCGAGTCTGTTCCTAATAATTCCTCCAATCGGAAGAGAGATGCAATCGGGGAGACATAGGCCGACGTGCAAGGGGGGAGCTGATCTCGGCCGTCAGTGCAGAGGCTCGGTCTTACAATAGCGCTTAGAGTCCCGAGGCATCGTCCCATCATCCGAACTGGGCTATTTAGCAGGAACAGGTTGGACGTTAGGCTTCCGGAGTCGATCGCGAGGCTAACCCTTGAAGCCCTCAGAAACTCGAGTCGAATCGGTAATATAGGGAAAACTCGACCGCTACTGAATTACAAGGAAGAGATGACATATTACCGCTTGGGAGGGAACCCTTTCCGGTCCCCCCGGCTCATAATACCTCTCAGCTGCTCACTTACTCGATCTTGAAGATAAGAACCTCCAGGCTTCTCGCCGATGTAACAAGTAGAGATACACGGGTTTTCATAGGTTGAAGCGCTTCAAATAGGTGCAAATCCTACTCCAAATGCTATGGGATCCAAACAGCAGCTAAGGGAGGGGACAACTCCGAGTACGAGGACCTCACGCACAAAGCATCAACGCATGACCCTGGTTATCACCTGGTTCCACTTCTATAGCCATGATGCTCGCCTGAGTTCTTCTGTGCTGGTCACTCTCCACGCTCACCGCACCAAAATGTTGAAACCGAAAAATCGGTCTCACGTGGAGTTCGACCCTTGGGGAAGGGGTGACCGCGCACCTACTACCCTCAAGCGAACGATCTAGGCACAAGACTAGGAACACAAGGGACAGACCCAAGGTCTCAGCGTGGAGGACCCGCCGCATACCCGGAAGACTAACCAACTCTTCCCCTCCCAAGCCAAGGGCTGAGCTAAGGCACCTTCGGAGGGCTCTCTTGGCCGACCGGAACATCCAAGGAGGATCTCGAGATCCACTCCCAAACTAGAGGTGCCACCTCGGGTCTATGTAAAATGCTCCCCGCCTGCCTTATTATTGGCGCCAAACCGCCCAGCAGCCCTACTCTACGCAGCCCCAATTGGGCCGCCAATAGCGGAACTCCGCTACTCTGAAAGGATGGCAACGGGCCATCAGGGGCTTCCCGACATCTATACCTCGGGGCCCACATGGGGGGAGCGGTTCACGAACACGCCGCTCGCCCAAGACAGGAGTAAACCGCATATCCACAGAGCATCACAGATATTAAAAAATATTACAGGAATATAAATTCCATACTCGGCTCGCAGGCCGGAAATATAAACAAAAGGCCTTCGAGGGCCAGCACAAGTTTGGGCTTAAGCCCGCTACTCCCCGCCTGGTACTGCAACACCTGTACGCCAACGTCTCGACGAGCGGCGGCCAACTAGTCATCGGTCGGCTAACGGAAGCGGACCAAACATATTGCGCACACCCCCTTTTTGGGGCTTGTGGCGCGCATTCCCTGCAAGCGGCTAAATAAACAACTTCCTCGGAGTCTTCTCCGGGAACCCCAGAACATCACCAATCCGGCTCACACGTCCGGATGGGCTTCACACAGCATGCCTAAACCCGTACTCACGCTTCCGGGCGCTAATGCAATTAACTGCGGGGACGTACACGTCATCCCGTCGGGGAGCTCCCTTCCCCCCACCCGTTGGTGGAGAGGGGCTTTCGTGCAAATATGTAAACTGAAGGCTTCACATGCCCAGGTTGAAACATCGTTACCCTTGTCGCGTGTTTGGCGGCGGGGGCGGGAGAGGAGCTCCGGGCCAATCCTGCTGCATGCGGCCACGTCGGTGGTCGCTCTCCACTCCAGGCCGAGCCTCGCTCCAGGCCGAGCCTCGCTCCAGGCCGAGCCTCGCTCCAGGCCGAGCCTCGCTCCAGGCCGAGCCTCGCTCCAGGCCGAGCCTCGCTCCAGGCCGAGCTTGTTGCCGGTGGAGGGGAAGGTCGAGGTGTGCTGCTCCCGGCCGGGGAAAAGAGAGGGATGCGGGGCTCGGGTACCTCCTCCGAGCGGCGACCAGATGTCCGTGAATGCTACCCAATAGCGGCGTTTGCGTGTCGCTCCCGGTCACGGTCGGATCTCGCAGATCCGGACCTCGTCAAACATTGTTGAAGAGGCATTGGCCCTGGATCTCGCCGTAGGACTCGACTGCGGGGTTGGAACTTGATCCGCTAAGGATCTCGGGTTGGCCCACTGCTGAAGAAGCTCGGCTTTGGAGTTGAATCTGGAAAAAGGGGAAGGATTTCGGCCTTCGATGGAGGTGCTCGCAGGAAAACATGGAGGAGGAGGCTGGATCTCGGCCAGATCTGGGGGTGGATGGCCTTGGGGGAGAAGACGGAGGTGTAGGTGGACAGCTTGGTGGAGAAAACGAAAGAGAGAGGTAGAACCCGCCGTGCCCTAGCTTGGGCGGTGGCCGGAGAGAGATAGAGGGGGCGGCGGCGGCGTTGTCTTGCCGGCGACGGGGGAGAGCGGGAAATGGGGGCGGCGGCGGCGGCGGCCTTGCTTTGCCGAGGGTGAGAGAGGGAGGGGCGGCGGCGGCGTTGCTTTGCCGGCGATGGGAGCGGGAACGGCGGGGGGCGGCGGCCGGGCTCCAGGATCGCCCCGGGCTAGGGCTCCCGATCCTTTTCTCCCGCCTTCATTTCTTCTTCTCCCCCCCCCCCCGATCTCCTCCTGCTGTAACCCGATCCCTCTTCTTTTTATTTCTTTTTTCTCTCCCTAAAATCCCGCCTACCCCCTCTCTCTAAAATCCCGCCTGCCCCCTCTGCTTTTTTGTTTTTTTCCTTTTTAATTCCTCTTTCCCCCTTTTTCTGCTGCTGCCCGAGCCCCCCCCCCCCCCCTATCCCCCCATTTAATACATGTTATATTATATATATAATACATATTATTATATTATAAATATAATATATATTATTATATTATACATATAATATATATTATTATATTATAAATATAATATATATTACTATATTGATACATCAATCGAACGTCTGCAAAAAGCCTATACGCACGAAATCTCCGCACGCACGCACGGGCACCCGCACGTCCTCAAACGGGGTCGCACCGACTCGTCGCCCACAACACGCCTCTAGGCTGATTTTTGGGGAGGGTCCCACTGGCCCGGGTACGGGGTTGTACACCATGCATTGGTCAGATCTTCAAGAACACCTGGTCCCCCACCCGGAACTCCACCTGACGATGCCGAGCGTCGTAATACTTAGCATGTCGGCTCTGTGCTTCTAGCATCCTGTCTCGTATCAATCTCACCTGAGCTTCGGTGTCCTCAACAAACTCCGAAGCCCAAGCCTTCGGATCCTCGTCCTGTATCCATGATAGCGGAGTCCTACACCTCCGTCCATATAGGGCCTCATAAGGAGCCATCCTTATGCTTGACTGGTAGCTGTTATTATATGAGAACTTGATCAGTGGCAACAGCTTCTCCCAAGGCTCACCGCGATCAAATATGCAAAGTCGCAACAGATCTTCCAGAGTCTAATTGGTGCATTCCGTCTGTCCATCAGTCTGGGGATGAAACACTGTACTGAATGTTAGCCAAGTGCCCAAGTAAGTATACACTGATCTCCACTCCCTAGACGTAAACCGTCCATCCCGGCCGGATACAATCGACCTGGGTACGCCATGATATCAGACGAACTGCTCCACGAATTTTCGAATCAGCAAACCAACCGAGTCATCCTTTCTGATCGGGATAAATCTGGCCACCTTCGTCAGCCGGTCGACGATCACCCAGATCGAATCGTTCCCCGTCCGCGATCGGGGAAGCCCATGTATAAAGTCCATCGCGACATCATCAAATTTCCACTCCGGTACTGGGAGTGCCTGTAATAATCCTGCGGGGTTTCTGCACTCTGCTTTCACCAACTGGCATGCCTCGCAATGGGTCACGAAGTAGGTGATATCCTTCTTCATGCCTGGCCAGTACATGGTCTTCTTCAGATCCGCAGTCATCTTTGTAATCCCCGGGTGTACCGAATACCGAGTGCAGTGGGCCTCCGTCATAATATCCTCCCGGACCTAGCCTCCCTCTGATATGTAAATTCATCCTCTGAAACACACTAGACCATCCCCCAGCAAGTAATCCCCAGCAGTTCCTGCTTCTAAGGCCCGGAATATCGGCTCTAGCTGGGCATCCTGCCTCTGCCCATCTCTGACTCGGTCTCGAATCAACGATGCTAGGTATTCCCGGTACAGCTTAGGGTGATCCTCGGACACAAAGGATATCTGTATCTTTTCAAACATATGGACCAACTCTAAGGCCATCAACTGTGTTCCTGCTCCAGGGTTTGCGGCCTTCTGGCTCAGTGCATCTGCCACCACATTCGCCTTCCCTGGGTGGTAGTGCATCTCCTACTGGTAATCCGCTAGAAACTCCACTCATCATCTCTGCCTGATGTTCAGCTCTTTCTACGTGTCCACATATCTCAAGTTCTTGTGATCGGAGTAAATGTTGCAGTGGACACCGTACAGATAGTGTCGCCAGACTTTCAGAGCAAATATGACCGCTCCCATCTCTAAGTCATGAACTGGGTAGTTCTGCTCATGCTTCTTCAGCTGCCGAAAAGCGTATGCTATCACATGACCATTCTGCATCAGCACCGCACCCATGCCCTGGTAGGAAGCGTCGGTGTAGACCTGGAATCCTTCTTTCCCCGAAGGAAGGGCAAGTATAGGAGTGGAGATGAGCCGACCCTTCAGCTCCAGAAAAGCCACCTCACACTGCATGGTCCAGAAAAATGGCACATCCTTCCTTGTCAGGGATGTGAGTGGAAGGGCAATACGAGAAAATCCCTCCATGAACTTCTTATAGTAACTGGCAAGTCCTAGAAAACTGCGTACATCTGTGGCCGACTTTAGCTGCGGCCAATCCCGAACTGCCTGAATCTTGGCTGGATTCACTGCCAACCCAGCACCACTGATGATATGGCCTAGAAAAGCCACCTCCCTCAACCAGAACTGGCATTTGCTGATCTTCGCATAAAGTTGTTGCTCTCACAGTCTCTCTAGGGTCAGCATCAGATGTTGTGTGTGCTCCTCCTCTGTCCTCGAGTAAATGAGGATGTCATCAATAAATACAATGACGAACACATCCAGATATGCCTCAAACACCTGATTCATGAGGCTCATGAACACCGACGGTGCATTCGTGAGCCCGAAAGGCATCACGGTGAACTCGAATAGCCCATATCTGCTACTGAAGGCAGCTTTCGGAATGTCCTCCTCCTGTATCCGCCGCTGATAATAGCCCGACCTCAAATCCAATTTTGAAAAGAAATGCGCCCCTTCCAGCTGATCAAACAGCTTATCTATCCTTAGCAATGGATAGGTATTCCAGACTGTTAGTCGGTTCAGTGCTCGGTAGTCGATGCACAACCTAAGTGTTCCATCCTTCTTCTTGAAGAACAACACTCAGGCTCCCAATGGTGAAGACCTTGGCCTGACTAATCCGACCTCCACTAGTTCCTGGAGCTGGCTTCGAAACTCTATCAGCTCCTTTGGGGCTATCCGGTAAGGGGATCTAGATGCCGGTTTAGCCCCCGGCACTAGCTGTATCCGGAAATCCTGCTCCCGGTGCAGGGGTAGCCCTGGCAGCTTCTCTGGGAATACGTCTGCAAAATCTCGCACCATCGGGACATCCGAGATGGAACCCTTGGCCTCAGCCATTTCAAACAGCACTTCATAGAATTCCTCCCCCTACAACTGGGCCTTGACGGACTGCACAGATGACAATAAGAGAGGGGGAATAGGTTTAATACCTTCAATGACGATGTAGGAATCCCCATGCCTCACTGTAATCCTCTTTAACATGCAGTCAATCTGAACATGGTTCCAATGCAACCATGTCAATCCCAGTATCAAATCAAAGACTAGCATCTTCATGATCGTCGTTGGTGCTTCAAATATCTTTCCGCCGATCTCCGCCTCCATATTGCAGTGGGCGGTGGTGAATAGCTTTGATCCGTCTGGTAGTCATATCCTCATCATCAAGCCAGTGAACCGCTCCACGCCTTCCAGCCCTTCCACGAAGGCTTCCGAGACGAACGAGTGCGAAGCACCCGTATCGAACAGTGTAATGGTGGGCTTGCCGCTGATGAAGACTATGTCTGGGGTAGTTTAAAGTCTTAGAAACCTCATTATGGTTTTCTTTCCTAGTTTATCAGTTCTACATTCATAACTCTAATTATCTAGGAAAGAGAAAACTTAAAATTAACTGGAGTACCTGTGATCACTTGCTCCGGGTTCCATTGTTAAGTAAGATCCAGTGCATGCACTTGCTCCCTCTCTTGCTTGTGGTCTCTGCCCTGGTATCCACGACCTCGGCCACATCCTCGGCCTCCAAAATACTGAGCTGGCGGGGCAGCCGGAGGTGCTGGTGGTGGTGCCCCCCTCATAGGGCAGTTCCTCCGGATATGCCCCACCTGATGACAGTTGAAGCATTCTGGCGGGGGATATGCCATACCCCCAGGTCTCTGCACCTCCCGCATCTGGGGTGGTTGAGGGGCCACCACTACTGGTTCGCTCTGCTCCTGTCTCACCTCGTGACGAGACTGGTCTTCTACTCTCCTCTCATCTGTGATGTGGCCCCGTCGCTGATCAGTTCTGGCTCACCGGCCCTGATCCTCAGTTGGCAGCTTCCGGCCTCGGGTAGTATGCCAATCTGCCTCGATCCTTTTCGCCATCTCCAATATCCGAGGAATAGGCCCGTCCGACACGAACAACAGAGACTCCCTCAAATCATCTCGCAGGCCCTTATAGAACCTCTTGGTGTAACCTGCCTCATCCAACTGGTAAGAATCCGTAAACTGGGCCAGATGGTTGAACTCTCGATGATACTCCACCACTATCTTGCTACCCTGTCTCAACTGTAGAAGTTTATCTTCCCGTTCGTCTCTGGCCGACTGCGGAACAAAATGCTCCAATAGTGCGACCCTGAATTCCCCCTAAGCTATCTCAGCGACCACTTTGTCAGCAAACGTCGTGTCCAGCAATATCTTCCACCATCTCTTGGCATGGGACTCCAAGCAAGAGACTACCAAGGGCACCCTATCTTCCCACAGGCACTAGATCCCAGTCAGCATCTCATACATAATGTCCAGCCACTCTTCCGTCTGAACGGCCTACTCTGTCCCCAAGTAGGATGGGGGAGAAAGTCCTCGGAAAATACTCAACCAGTTGGCCCCCGGGTTTGGCTGCGGAGCCGGAACCTGTTGAGCCCTAAAAGCCTCCAGGATTGCTGTCAGATTCTGTCCCATCTCTGACTGTAGGAATGGAGTGGGGACCTGGGGAGGTGGTGCAACATCCGGAATCTGTTGGACTCTGCCCTGTGGTGTAGGCTGTGTTGGGGGTTGCGTAACAAAATTCATTTGTAAGTAGTCGATTCAATCCTAATTAAAAGTGGACGATTTACGTGTGATCCCCCCATATGGGCACACCACTGCTTCCGCTGCTTAGTTTGTCCCCAAACTAAACTCGCGCGGGGGTGACCCAGGGGTTGTGGACTGCTACTTTTCGATCGAGGTTTCCTCTGATACCACTTGTAAGACCCCCCCCCCCCCCCTTTTTTTTCCTTAAAACACCGGGGTCTTAGGCCCAGAACCGCCGCATTGCCGTGACACCTTCACACCTGGGAGGTCATCACTACAAAACGCCGATCCTGTCGTCCAAATCGATCACAACTGTAGCAAAATAATAGAGGCAAGTCCACAGAAATCACATAAATAGTAATAAACTCCATGTTGAAGTATTAGACCGGGCGGCTTAGCGGTCTGATCCAGCGGTTTGTTGACCGGGCGGCTTAGCGGTCTGATGCAGCGGTTTGTAGACCGGGCGGTCTATCGGTCTACCTCTGCGGCCTGTTCTGTCCTGATGGAGTTGCCGAGCGGTTAGCCCATCTGTCTAACCGCGCGGCCTATGCGGTCTCCATTATTCTAGTCGCTCAGTACTGTAAATGTTTAGTCCCACATTGTTTGTATACTCTCTTTCTTATCTCCTCCATTCTATATAAGGGAGGCCATACCTTTGTAAATGATATCTTTTTTGGATAATAAAATTTCAATTATTCAAAAGTTTGTTCGCTTGTTCTCTACTTTTCGCTTCTTGTCTCTACTTTCTAACATGGTATCAGAGGACACGGTCATTTCCTCTTGATTCTGTGCGCCCTCTGTTGTTCGCGACTTCTTTTCCGCGCTCTGCGACTTGATTCGCGGCTTGCCCTCTCTTCTATCCGCGCGGCTTGTTTCTATCCGCGCGGCTTGTTTTTGTCTGCCAACCTGTTCGCGCGGCTTGCCCCTTCTTGGTTCTCTTCTCCTACTTCTCTTTGTAGCAGCGACCTGTTTTGTTGTCGCCGCGCTCCTTATTCTTTCTTGCCTCTCCGACTTTCTAGTCGTTGCGGTCTGTCCCTGTCCGCGTGTGTGTTGTCTCTCTACTCGCGGTTTGCTGCTGTGATCTGCCTGACCGTGCGGGTTGTTCCTTTCTCACCCGCATCTTGGTCGCGGTCGCCAGCTCTTCTCCTCCTTTTCTGTTCGCTCGGGCTTCTCAGTTCGTGCGACTTCTTCCCCGCCGTGCCTTTGACCGCCTTCTAGCCGCTGCTGTGATCTGCCTGACCGTGCGGGTTGTCTCTTTCTTACCCGCATCTTGGTCGCGGTCACCTGCTCTTCTCCTCTCTTCTGTTCGCTCGGCCTTTTCAGTCCGCGCGACCTCTTCCCCGCCGTGCCTCTTTCTAGCCGCTCCTGTTCGCGCGGCCTCCTCTGTTTTCTAACCGCTCCTGTTCGTGCGGCTTCTTCTGCTTCCGGGTTCTATGACTACCTCCGGTCTCACCACTACTCCTGCAGCTCCTTCTCCTCCTCCTCCTTCCGGCAACCTTGGCACCCTTTCCAAGCTTGTGGGCTCCAACTATCCCGATTGGAGCGTCTCTTTCACCTTTCTCCTTCGTTCTCAACGTAAGCGTCATCACCTCACCGATGACCCTCCTCCTCGCACCTCTCCTGAGTTTGATGACTGGGATGCGAGTGATGCTCTTGTTCGCACCTGGCTGGCCAACAGCCTTTCTGATGAGTGCCTTCCCGTCATTCGCCATGATGAGACGGTCAAGGCCGCATGGCTTCACCTCGCTGCTCTCTATTCTAAGGGGGGCCAGACGTCCCGCATTTATACTCTCTATGCGGACCTCTTCGCCCGCCCTTCCATGTCCCCAGCTGCGGCTTATCAGCAGGTTCAGGCTCTTGGGGCTGAAATCCTCCAGAATCGCCCCTTCTCCGCGGACTTGGCCGACCAGCACAAACACTTCCAGGAACTCCTGGTTGTTTGTTATCTTCTTCGTCTTCCCGACTCTTATGATATGATCCGCCAACAGATCTTGGGTGAGGCGGAATCTCCTACTTTGGATGCCACTGCGGCTCGCATTTCCGCCGTTACTTCGCTCCTCCAGCGGCCTCTGTTGGCCTCCCCCCCCCTCCCAGGACTCCTTTGCTCACCAAGCTCAGCGGGGGGGCCCGAGTGGCCGTGGCTCCTCTGGCGGACGGGGTTCCTCCCGGTTCTTCTGCTCTCACTATGGTCGTACTGGCCATACTGTTGACCGCTGCTGGCAGAAACATCCTCATCTTCGCCCTTCCGGTGATGCTCCTTCGGCCTCCGCCTCTTCTAGGCCGTCTGCCTCTGTGGCCACGACGTCAGGTAGTGCCCACGTCGTTACCCAAGGTAAATGGCTGATTGACTCCGGTGCCACCAATCATATGACGGGCAACCCTCATTGCTTCTCCCGTCTTGAGACCCATGACCGCTTACCCCCAGTTCGTGTGGCGGATGGTTCCCCGTCTCCGGTTCATGGGACGGGCATGGTTCAACTCACTCCATCGCTTTGCTTGGAGGATACCCTCTATGTCCCGAAGTTCCCGTGCAATTTGTTATCTGTTACTACTTTATGCCGGCAACTTCAGTGCTCCGTTTTATTCACTCCCACTACTTGTTCTTTTCAGGACCCGAGGACCCAGCGGACGATTGCTACTGGGACTGAGAGTGGCGGCCTCTACTTCCTCGACGATGTTTCCGCTCTTTCTGCCTACTCCTCCTCCACCGATCTCCTTCAGTGGCATCTTCGTCTTGGACATCCTCCTCCTCGGCTTATTCGTCAGCTTCTGCCCCACTTACCTCCCACCAGTTCTCCGCTCAACTGTGATGCGTGTCAGCTTGGCAAACATCATCGCTCCTCCTTCCCACCGAAGCAAGGCCGTGGCTCCTCTCGCATTTTTGATCTTATTCATTCTGATGTATGGGGTCCTGCTCCTACCCTCACAGTTGGTCGGGGCAGTTCCTATTTTGTCACTTTTATCGATGATTTTACTCGATGTACCTGGGTGTATCTCTTAAAGGATCGCTCTGAACTATTTTCTGTTTGGCAATCTTTTTACTTTATGATTAAGACTCAATTTGCTATTTCTATTAAAGTCTTACGTTCTGATAATGCCAAGGAATATCTGTCTCATGAGTTCTCCGCGTTCTTTCACCAACACGGCCTCATTCATCAAACGACTTGCGTTTACACCTCCCAACAGAATGGGGTGGCGGAGTGTAAAAACCGTCACCTGCTTGATGTTGCGCGTACTCTCATGACGCAGATGCACGTCCCTCGCTCCTACTGGGGCTACGCTGTGCTCCTCGCTTGCTATCTCATCAATCGCATTCCCTCCACGGTTCTCCACGGCCGGACTCCCTTCTCCCTTCTCTACCCCCACCAGGAACCTTTTCCTCTTCCTCTCCGTGTCTTTGGCTGTACGGCCTTTGTTCACGCTCCCTCCGCTACCCGCGACAAGCTTTCCCCCCGTTCCACCAAGTGTGTCTTTTTGGGGTACTCTACCACTCAAAAAGGCTATTGCTGCTTTGACCCCCTTCCCCGCAAGCAGTTTGTCTCCGCAGATGTGACGTTTTTCGAAAATGCTTCCTACTTCTCTCCTTCCTCTTCTCTTCCTTCTGATATCTCCGTTCCTTCCACACCTCTCCACGTTTTCCCACCTTCGTCTCCTCCTCCACCCACTCCTTCCCAGTCCGTCTCCCCACCCACCCCTCCACCCTCCTCTCCGCTGTCGTCTCTCTCTAGTCCCGGGCCAGCCTTCTCCGCCACGGATGCTCCGGTCGCTGACGCTCCCGTCGCCGACGCTCCGATGATCTGGATGTTCCCATTGCCCTTCGCAAAGGGGTGCGGGCGTGTACTCAACACCCGCTCATGGCTGTTGTTTCTTATGATCAGCTTTCTCCTTCTCGCAGGTGTTTTGTCTTGGCTATCTCTGCTACTTCTACTCCCCGTACCTACCAGGAGGCTCTCGCTCTCCCTCATTGGAAGTCTGCCATGGATGAGGAGATGGCTACTCTCACTGAACGGGGTACCTGGACCCTGGTTCCTCCTCCAGTGGGCACTGATGTGGTTGGCTGTCGCTGGGTCTTTGTTGTGAAGTTTCGCCCCGACGGCACTGTGGATCGCTACAAGGCCGGCTGGTGGCCAAGGGCTTTACTCAGACTTATGGCGTTGATTACTTTGATACCTTCTCTCCGGTTGCTCGCCTCAGCACCATCCGGGTTCTCTTTTCTGTGGCTGTTAACCGGGCTTGGGCTATTTCCCAGCTTGATGTGAAGAATGCCTTTCTCTATGGCGATCTTCAGGAGGACGTCTATATGGAGCAACCTCCTGGGTATGTTGCTCAGGGGGAGACACGTGTCTGTCATTTGAAGAAGGCCATTTATGGCCTAAAGCAGAGCCCTCGGGCATGGTTCGAAAAATTCAGTGGTATTGTGGCAACCATCGGCTTTCAAAGGAGTTCGGCCGATCACTCCTTATTCATTCGCAAAACGGCCTCGGGACTGGTGGTTTTGGCCGTATATGTGGATGATATTCTCCTTACTGGTGATGACCGAGATGGGGTGGACTTGACGAAGAAGCACCTCCGTCAGCACTTGGTCACGAAGGATATGGGCTCCCCAAAATACTTTTTGGGGATAGAAATCTCTCGGAAACCTGACTCCTTGGTTCTCTCTCAACGGAAGTATGCCCTTGATCTTCTTCGAGAAGCAGGCTTGACAGGTGCCAAACCAGCTCATCTTCCCATGGCTGTTGGAGAAGACAAAATGTGGACGGATGAATCACCTCCTCTATCTGATGTCACACGGTACAGACGTTTGATAGGGAAACTCATCTATCTCACGGTGACTAGACCCGACATTGCCTATGCTGTAGGAAAGGTCAGTCAGTTTATGCAAGCTCCAGGGAGTGTCATCTTCAGTCCGCCCTGAAGATTTTAGAGTATATCAAAGCAGCACGGGTAGAGGGTTACTCTTCCAGAAGAATGGCCATCTGAGGGTTGAGGCCTACTCAGACTCAAGTTACGCGGATGACAAAGGCGATCGTAAATCCACGTCAGGTTTTTGTACCTTTGTTGGCGGTAATCTCGTGAGTTGGAAGAGCAAGAAACAGTCTGTTGTTTCCAGATCCAGTGCCGAAGCAGAATATCGGAGTATGGCGTCAACTACGTGTGAGTTAAAGTGGTTGCGGGCTCTCATGCTTGACCTGGGCGAGGTATATGATTGTCCTCTCCCTATGTTCTGTGACAACAAGGCCGCTATACACATATCCAGAAATCCGGTCTTCCATGAGAGAACGAAGCATATAGAGGTTGACTGTCACTTCATTCGGGAGGAGATTTTGAAGAAACAGATTTGTACTCCTTTTGTCACCTCTGACAAGGAGTTGGCAGATATCTTCACCAAGCCGGTTTCTACTTCCTTCTTCCGCATTTGTGACAAGCTGGGCATGATTGATATCTATGCTCCAGCTTGAGGGGGAGTGTTGAAGTATTAGACCGGGCGGCTTAGCGGTCTGATCCAGCGGTTTGTTGACCGGGCGGCTTAGCGGTCTGATGCAGCGGTTTGTAGACCGGGCGGTCCATCGGTCTACCTCTGCGGCCTGTTCTGTCCTGATGGAGTTGCCGAGCGGTTAGCCCATCTGTCTAACCGCGCGGCCTATGCGGTCTCCATTATTCTAGCCGCTCAGTACTGTAAATGTTTAGTCCCACATTGTTTGTATACTCTCTTTCTTATCTCCTCCATTCTATATAAGGGAGGCCATACCTTTGTAAATGATATCTTTTTTGGATAATAAAATTTCAATTATTCAAAAGTTTGTTCGCTTGTTCTCTACTTTTCGCTTCTTGTCTCTACTTTCTAACACTCCATGATGGGAGTGTCCACAGATATAATGAAATACTAAAATCTTGGGCTCATGCCCAGTACATCAATGCTTCACTACAAATCTCTCATCGCGGAAGCAAAACTAAAACAACTAGTAGCGAATAGGACTCACAGTCCCTGCCTTCTGAAATCTGGGACTAGAATGCCCCATCTCCAAGCGTGCCGACCTCCGGGGCTGCTCTTCCAAGCTGGGCTCAACGGTCCCCTAAAATGATGTGGTTCAAAAACCATTAGTCGAAAAGACTAAGTCCTATCATCCCCCACCCCTTCCTCCATGGCTCCTAGACACCGAGCGGGGAGAAGGAAAGGAGAGGACACGAAGGTGGAGAATAACAATCAATCAGATGGCGGCGGAACTAATCTAGCAGTTCTATATTATATATGACAGTAAATAAGGTATGAAAAACTGAACAAGAAAATAACCTTAACTTATATGAAAACACATAAGACAAGGGATCTTTTGCAGGGCTCCTATTGTATAAAACGTCCCATACCAATTTATACGATAGGGTGTCGGTTTTCTAGCAAGCATATGTTTATAATACTGAATGAAAAACTTACCTTATAAGAACGCTCGTACGAACTTATAAACCAAGGGGTCGTTTTACATGGCCTATTGTATAAAGCGTCTCATACCACTTATACAATAGGTGTCGAGGTTATATGCAATGGTTATACTATGAAATACAATTATGCCATGATGTGATCATGCAAGTGCACCTCACCCAACCGACTCTGTGTACACGGACCTTTAGTTCCCCCTTTCTGGAGCCGAACCTCCCAGGATACCTCCGTATTGGCAAACGGAAGCAGTGGGTTGGGACTCGCCCACCTCTAAATCGGTAATTACACTACCAGTCAGACCTATCGTACGCCTCAATGCTGGTGCACTAAGCGGAGCTCCTGCGTACTCTTGTCGGCTGGCGCACCGGACTTAATTGGCCAAGTGCTAAACCACACTTGTTGAGTCAACGTATTGGCGTCGGTGCATCGACTCACCAAAACTGAAGACCCACCACCTTATTCTTATGCACATGCAACCTTATGTATCAGCTACCGAGCGAAATCTCTCCGGACCATCCCGTCTGTCATAAACTACAACCGAGCCAAAGCTCGTCGGGACAACCTGCCCATCACAAACCATTACCGAGCCAAAGCTCGCCGGGCTAACCTGCCAATCACCAAAACCACTGGGCCTACTACCCGAGTGTCCCAACATATCTCCCCGAGGCATCGAGGCGTGTGAAGGTGAAATCCTAGATTTACTAGTTACTCTTGCATTCCAGTTTTGCCTACAATTTAGGTTTAGCCCAGGACTGCCCAAGGTATTCCCCGTGAAGGGCTCTCGAGGGCACTAGGAGCTACGATGGGATTACGCTCAAAGCTCTCTTTTGCAAGGCACTTACTTTTATTGATTGCTACTCATCTCCCAACCCTTAAATATTAAACTGGATATAACCCTAGTGTATTTGACACTTCTGTTGGAACACCCTATTACTAATTTGGGTCAGGATCACTATGTCTTTAGGAAACCTGTTTTTGACCTCCTGTATAGCTCTAAAGGTCAATTAGAATTGAGTCTAAGGGTTAGAAGTCTAGGTTTGGAAGCTGCCCTCAAGACCAAGGATTTTCAGTTTAAAGACCAAGTCATATCGTCGAGCTCAGTACGACGAATCGTCGAACTCCAATCGACGATCGTCTAGCTCAACTTCGACAGATCGTCGAACTCCATTCGACGATCGCTGAGCTCAACTTCAACAAATCATCGAACTCCATTCGACGATCTGCGAGCTCAGTTTGACGATCTTGACTCAGTATTGGTTCTCTATTTCTGAGCTCAGTTCGACGATCTTTAAACTCAGATCGACGATTTCTGTTACTGTATAAGTCCATATCGCTGAGCTCAGTTCGACGATAGCAGAGCTCAGTTCGACGTTTTTCTGATGAGTTAAAGGATTTTCCAAGATTCAAATTCAGAACAGTCAAGGAGTTATTCAGCAATTAATTCAGAAGATTTTCTAGCCGTTTTCATTTATTTTTGTACCAAGTTTCAAGAGATTATCAAGGAATGTTTCTTTGGACTTTCCCCCAGAAGACATTTGCAATTAAGGATGCAATTAATGTCAGGCCAACGGCTATTCTTGACAGAGGATGATTTTCTATTCAGTACCAGAGAATAAAATACAAGATTTTTGAATCTCTCCATCACTCAGAACACAGACCAGAATAGACAACACAGACAAGAAGAACAAAAAAAAATATTCTCTGTCTCAAAGAATTCTCTCAAGAACACATACAAAAGGAGATCAACAAATCTGAAATCTTCGGATCTCTTGTGATTCAAGTGTTCAAGGCCAACATCTTTCAAAGACTCCAGACAACTAACATTTCAGCTGTTGCTGAAATCATCATTTGCTGGAGATCAACTTCTGAAGGCCTATCACCCTACAGCAAAGCTTCATTCCTGAACATCTCAAGAACTCGGGGGGAGCTTTGACAACACCAAATTCACATAGTCTTCTCAAATGCTCTGAGAAAGAGAAGATTTCCATAACTCTATCATCCCCATCTCTGTAAAGGGTTTTTCAAACTCCCTTCAAAAGTTTGTGCTTGATTTTTGAGCACCTTGTCAAAATCTCATTGGTGGCAAGACACCTGATCAAAAAATCTGATTTGGTTTTTGAGCACCTTATCAAAAGCTCATTGGTGCCCAGGACACCTAATCAACTCATCTTGCAGTGGATTCCTACCTAGGGTGGTAGAAGAGTGGATGTACCCAAGTTTAGGGGAACCACTATAGCTCCTTGTGTCTTCTGACTTACTTGTCTTATCTTTTATTTCTGGCTGTGATTGTTTTGTGATTAGTTAGGATCTGTGATTTGTTTCTTTTGTAGGTTGTAATTAGTTATCTGCTGTGATTAGATTTAATATTTGCTTCCCTGTTCACTCAGATTACAACAACTGTTGTAAAAAGTTTTTAAGCATCATACTCTGTTCACCCCCCTTCTAGAGTATATCAGATCTAGCTGCACTTTCAATTGGTATCAGAGCCAGGTTGGTTAAACATACCACACCTTGGTGGTTGCACGGGCTAACACCTGAACCCAAAGATTCCTAGTTAGATCTGTTTTCTTTTGAGTTTATTATTAGATTTTGTTTTCACAAATCATGGCCCAAAACAAAGATTATGCTAGCACCAGACCTCCAGTATGCAATCTATCCAAGTTTGCACTTTGGAAAGCAAGTATTAGATTATACATGAATTCTATTGACGAGGATATTTTTAATTCTGTTTTGATAGTTTGTCCAAGACCTCTAGAGAATTCAAGTACAAATGCTGTTCCACCTCCATCAGGAACAGATACTGATATCAAGAAGTGGAAGGTAGTTGGTGCCAAGGCTATGAATATTTTAGCCCAGACCATGTCTGATGACATCTTTCAAAAGGTGGCCGAATGTAATTCAGCAAAGGAAATCTGGGATAAACTCTCTGAAATAGTCTCAGGCTCAGCTGATGAGAGAAAGGACAGGAGATCCCACCTCATATCTCAATATGAGAATTTCAAGAAGGGAGAAGCTGAATCAGTTGGAGATATGTACAATAGACTCAGTTTGATAGTCAGTGAACTCAGGACTTTGGATAAGGAGATATCACTAACTGAACTCAATGACAAAATTCTAATGTGCTTCCCTAGAACTTGGGATTCAAGAATCTGGCCAATCAAAGATGCCAGAAGTTTAAATGAAATCATCATAGAAGCTCTATTGGGTAAGCTCAAATCCTACGAGCTACTCATTAATAATAGAGAAGAAGAACAGAAGGCTGCCTCACCAGCCACAAGAAAAGAGAAGACAATAGTCTTCAAGGCAACTGAAGATCAGCCTGAAGACAAGGTCACAGGCAATGATGAACTGCTCAGTCTGTTGGCCAAAAGAATCTACAAGATGGCCAGAAAGGACTTCAGGAAGAGATCATACAAGGAGCATGATAAGCCAAGGTATGATAAGTCTAATAATAAGGAAATTATATGCTTTGGTTGCAGGAAACCAGGGCACATTGTATCTGACTGTCCAGAACACAAGAACAAGGACAGAAGGGACAAGAAAGAAAGAAGAAAGGAGAAAGACTTCAAGAGGAATGGAAATGGGAAACCCTCCTCAAGAAAAAACAAACACACTAGGAAGGGATTTGTTGCTGAATCCTGGAGTGAAACTGAAGAGGAGTCAGAAGCCTCATCCAGCTCCAGTGATGATGAGGATGATGCAGAAGAGAAGGAGTTCTACATGATGGCAATCAATGCCTCTCAACATAATTCAGATGAAGAAGAGTTAGAGTCAGACTCAGAGACTCAACTTGAAGAAGATCAGGTAATCAGTTCTTTCGATTTCACTTCAGAGGACTTTAAATCTGAGTTTAAAGCATTGTGTTTAGACCTCCTAAAATCTGAGAAAGAAATTATCTCTCTCAGAAATCATCTATCTAAACATAATACCTTAAAGTCAGAAAATCTCAAACTCTCTCAGGAGTTGGAGTGCTGTAGGGAGAAGATAGCTTCACTGAAAGGTGAGCTATCAGAGGCCAAGAAGCTTGAAGAATCCCTTAATGGGAGAAGTATCAAGCTGATGGACATCACAAGCACAGTGAACTCCAGATTTAATAGTACACTGGGCTTGGGTGCTTCATCCAGCCAACCTATAGTTCTAACAATCCCAATCAAGTTCACTTCTGACAAAGGGAAGGGAGTTGTAGAGGTAGCTAGGAAAAATTCCGATCTGCCTAAGAAAACTAAGTCCCAGCAGAAATCGTTGAACGGAGCTTGACGATCGCCGAACGCAGATCCACGATCTCAAGCAAAATCGTCGAACTCAGGTCGATGATCTCTAGCTCCTGAACTCTGCCACAGTCGACCGTCGAACGGAGCTCGACGATCTGACCCAAGATCATCGAACGCAGCTCCACGATCGTCGAACAGAGATCAGAACTTTGGAAACTCTTTCAAGGGCAAATCAAAATCCAATCCTAGGGGTCCTTCATCCCAAATCTTTAACCCTTATACTGAATGGATTATACCTCCAAGGAGATATCATCCTGAAGGTTATAAGAGTCAACCTGGGATGTCCTTTATTTCTGAGTTTAAAGGTTATCAACCTAGGCCCAAGGTAAACTGGGTCAAAAACAAATGAATTATTTTATGTGCAGGTGAAGACCTATCCAACATCAAACCAGCAATGGTACTTGGATAGTGGGTTCTCTAAGCACATGACAGGAAACAAGGGCAACCTCACATCCTTTAAAGCCAAGCTTGGACCCAAAGTTATCTTTGGTGATTCAAACTTTGGACAAACTAAAGGATATGGTGCAGTCCATATTGGATCAGTAACATTCAAGAAGGTAGCTTATGTGGAAGGACTGAAGCACGACTTAATAAGCATCAGTCAGCTATGTGATGAAGGCTACCAGGTGACCTTCAGCAAAGCATTATGCAAGATCAAGTCAGAGGACAACACAACTGTGTTGACATGTAAAAGGAAA
The DNA here is from genome assembly GCA_039583875.1 of Platanthera guangdongensis. NCBI lineage: Eukaryota > Viridiplantae > Streptophyta > Magnoliopsida > Asparagales > Orchidaceae > Platanthera > Platanthera guangdongensis. The sequence continues at coordinate 127,897,291 of CM077155.1, read as the reverse complement.
GGTAACATCTATCTAGTAGATTTTCTTTCAACAGATGTAGATATTTGTCTGTTCAATTCTGTCTGTAGACCTAATATTCTATGGCATAAGAGACTAGGACACTTAAACCTTAGAACTATTGCTAGGCTATCCAAGGATAACCTTGTTAGAGGACTACCTTTTGGCCCCTACAAGAAGGAAGGACTCTGCAGGGCTTGTCAATTAGGCAAGCAAACTAAAAATAGTTTTGAGTCACTTAATAAGAGTGATTCACATAGGATATTGTATCTGTTACACATGGATCTTTTTGGACCCATCACAGTACAAAGCCTATGAGGGAAATATTACACTTTAGTAGTTGTAAATGACTTCTCTAGATTCACTTGAGTGTTCTTTCTGAGGAAGAAGTCTGATAACTTTAAGTGTTTGACAGAGTTTCTCAAATGTATACAGATTGAGTTCAATACTCACATTGCGCTGATCAGAAGTGATCATGGGACAGAGTTTGATTCTCTTCTTATGCAAGAGTTCTGTCAGAGTGAAGGGATCAGGCATACTTTCTCAGCTCCTAGAACTCCTCAACAAAATGGGGTAGCTGAAAGGAAAAATAGAACCCTTATTGAATCTGCCACTACATTGTTGTCAGATGCTCACCTTCCTCTATCTTTTTGGGCAGAGGCAGTGAACACCTCCAACTATGTGTTGAATAGAAGTTTGATACATAAACTAAAGGGAAAGACTCCCTATGAATTACTCAAAGGGAAGAAACCTAAAGTTGATTATTTTAGAGTTTTTGGATGTATTTGCTATATACATAATAATGACAAGAAATATTTAGCAAAATTTCAAGCTAAAGCTGATGAAGGAGTGTTTCTGGGATACTCCATGATCAGTAAGACTTATAGGGTTTATAATAAATCATCTCTAAAAATTGAGGAATCTGTTCATATATCATTTGATGAATCTAACATGTCTTTCAAGGAGAAGATCACTTCTACCATAGAACCTTTGCAGGAACATTCTCTTGTTGAAGATTTGAACAAGTTACAGGTCACTCAAAAGGATGAAAGTAGTGAAGATGAAGAAAGCATTCAACATACTGAAGAGAAACAACTTGAAGAGCCAATTGTTGTACCACAAGAGGAAACAACAACACAGGTTGGTGAACAATCAACACCCCCTGTTGATTTAGTAACATCAAGAGACCATCCAATTTCCCAAATCATTGGAGACATCTCAGCTGGTGTGCAAACCAGAAATCAGGTCAACCAAAACCTGTTGCACACTTGCTTCCTATCTCAAATTGAACCTCAGTCCATTCAAGATGCAGAGCAAGATCCACACTGGATCATTGCAATGCAAGAAGAGTTGCATCAATTTGAAAGGAACAAAGTGTGGTAACTAGTACCAAAGCCTAAGGATCACTCCATTGTTGGAACAAAGTGGGTGTTCAGAAACAAACTGGATGATCAAGGAGTAATTATAAGGAACAAGGCAAGGCTAGTTGCTCAAGGATATTCTCAAGAAGAAGGCATAGACTATGACCAGACTTTTGCACCAGTTGTAAGATTGGAAGCCATCAGAATATTTTCAGCTTATACAGCACATAAAAGATTCAAGGTATATCAGATGGATGTGAAAAGTGCATTTTTAAATGGAGACATCAAAGAAGAAGTATATGTGAGACAACCTCCAGGTTTTATCTCTCCAACTTATCCTGATTATGTTTTTAAGTTGAACAAAGCATTATATGGTCTCAAGCAAGCTCCTAGAGCATGGTATGAGACTGTAGCATACTTCCTTTTGGAAAATGGATTTATTAGGGGTAGAGTAGACCAAACTCTTTTCATTAGAACTCATAAGTCACATACCCTACTAGTACAGATTTATGTAGATGATATTATTTTTGGTTCTAATGATTCAAAATTATGCAGAAGGTTTTCCAACCTAATGCATTCTAAATTTGAAATGAGTAGCATGGGTGAGCTATCCTTCTTCCTAGGATTGCAAGTCAAACAACATGCTGAAGGAATCTTTATTTCTCAAACCAAGTATGCAAATGAATTGGTTAAGAAATTTGGTATGTCTGAAGTATCTTGCATGAAAACACCCATGCCTACCAATGCTGTATTGGATGCTGACGAACATGGGAAACCTGTTGATCAGACAACATATGGAGCAATGATTGGCTCTTTACTGTACCTTACAGCTAGTAGACCAGATATAATGTTTGCTACATGTATATGTGTTAGGTTCCAAGTAAGCCCTAAAGAGTCACACCTAACACTAGTAAAGAGGATTCTCAGGTATGTTAAAAGTTATCCAAATCTAGGTCTCTGGTATCCAAAAGATTCAGCATTTGATTTAACTGGATTTTCAGATGCTGATTATGCTGGATGCAGAATTGACAGGAAAAGCACCAGTGGAACTTGTCAGTTCCTTGGTGACAGACTTGTCTCTTGGTTTTGTAAGAAACAAACTTTTGTGTCAACTTCAACTGCTGAAGCTGAATATATGGCTGCAGGCAGTTGTTGTTCACAAATCTTATGGATTCAAAACCAACTCCTAGACTATGACTACAACTTAGAGAAGTCTAAAATCTTTTGTGATAACAGCAGTGCTATTTCTATAGCTCAAAATCCAGTCCTCCATAGTAGGACAAAACACATAGAAATTAGGCATCACTTCTTTAGGGATAATGTTGAAAAGAATAAAATTGTACTGCAATATATCCCAACTGATTTACAAAGGGGAGATATTTTCACCAAGCCCTTGAATGAAAAGAAACACACCTTCTTCCTAAATCAGTTAGGAATGTTAGATGGAGGAAGTCTAAAATAATATCCAAGATTTTAAAAGTTCAAAAATTGACCAAGACTAGGCAAACATCTTGATTTTTCTTAGTGTCTAGAGTTTTTCTGGTCTCTGAACTGCGCTCGACGATTTTCCCCCAGATCGTCGAACGGAGATCGACGATTTTCGAAATCGTCGAACTGAGTTCAGCGCTTCTCAGATAGTCTGAACTATCTCTTCCGGTCAACGATCGTCGAACGGCGCTCGACGATTTTGTTCTCTGAACGATCGTCGAACAGAGCTCGACGCTCTCCAATATCGTCGAACGGAGATCGACGATATTGAAGACTCTTCAGATTCCTTTAGAAGCCCCGATCGTCGAACTGAGTTCAATGATCTTTCCTTTTCTGCGTCGAACCCTAATATAAAATTCATTTTTCGCCGTAGTTTTCCTTTTGCGCTTTCGATTTCTCTACAAAACTTTCTTTCCCTCCAAATATGTTTGCACTTGGTCATTTTGTTTGTTGATCTTTGCAGGTAACCATGGCCGTTTCTGTTGCTGTTCTTGCCGCAATGAAATTTGATGCCGGCTTTGACATTGACATGGAGTCTTTCAGCACAACAGATCAAGTTTTCCAGGACATCTTGGAGTTGTTCAAGGAGCAGAAACTTGCTACAATCATGACCACCAGGATTAAACTTGCTGCTGATGAGATTAAGGAATGAGTTTACACTGCCCACAACCAGGATCAAATCACCATAGTTGGATCAATTTCAGGCACCCAGGTACCCTTGACTCCAACTATTCTGACAAAAGTTTTTGAGCTAAGTTCTGGTAGAGATTCTGCTAATCTGTCTGGAGAAGAATTTGATGATCTACTTGCAAGAATGGGTCACTGTGAAGTTAACCCTAGCAAGCTGCTGAAGAAAAACCTGTCTGTGGAATATAGATTCTTGGCTGATGTAGTTGGGAAGGTTCTGTTGGCTAAGCACTCAGCACATGATACTATTTTTAGGTATCAGCTATGCTTAATGGGAGCCATTGTGGACAAAAAGAATTTAAACTGGGGAGAGGTTTTCTTTGATTTGATTAAAAAAAATTAACAAGAACTTTGTGAATTTTGGGAGGATTCTAGGCCTCTTTCTGCAGAACAGATGCCCTACTCTGCTTGTATCATCTGGGATACACATTAATGCATCTAAGAGATTGTCCTGTGCCCTATTTGGTAAATGGGACAGGCAGATCATCAAGCCCAGCAGGCCTTCTGCAAGCACACCTTCAGGCACCAGGACTGTCATAGTCACTTCCCCTCAAGTCTCTGCTCTTGCAGATGACTTGCCTGCTGCTGCCTCTCCTCCTACTCTAATTCCATATTCTCCAGTTCCATCCACCATTCAACCTCCATCCACTATCACCATCTCCAGCCAATCTCCAACATCAATACCATCTCCAATTCCAACTCTACCAACAACAGAAGAACTATTCCATCCATTATATTCCTACCCTCCACCAGATATTGAAACACCCTCAATTACATCCTTCAATCTTATTGATGATTCCTTCATGGATGACTCACCCTCCTCTCCTCCTGAGCTACCCTCCTCATCAACATCTTACCAGGAACTTCTACAAGAGATCATTGATCAACCCACCTTCACATCATCTATCTCCATCCCACTGTCCTCCATATCCACTATCCCCACACCTCAACCATCACTCCTACCATCCACCAGCTCTCCACTATCATCACCAGTAGCTCCACCTCCATCCTCTACCTCTGCTCGCATCCCTGTTGAGCAAGTAGATCTTCTAGCCCTTGTTGACAGGATATATGAATTGCTAGCCCCAGGCTATCTCTTCTATTGGAGACCTCCTTGGCTCCATTACTCCAGTCTGTGGCAGATCTTTCTGCCAGGCTCTCCTCCTTATTCCCTCAGGCAGCCCCTTCATCAGTGTGCCTTGATCCAGCCTTATCTGAATCTAGGCAGGGGGAGATGCCTTATGAAGTCAGCTTGCCTGCTGTTTCTTCAGTTATTGTTGTTGCTGCTGCTGCTGTTCTTCCTCAAGCTCCAGTTCCCCCTCCAGTTGCAGTCTTCCCAGTGGACATCAGGTCCTTACTTTCAGTGTTTGATTCAATGTATTTCAGTTGTCTTCCAGAGAAAGCTTGTCTTCCAGAGAGAGTTGTTGTCCAGCCCCCAGAGGATCTCTCCAAGGCCCTTGTGCCCTTCTCATGTTGTGATACCAGCATTATAACCTCTTTTGTCAATTCAGTATATGCTGCTTCTACTCCTGATGAGAATATGGTTGTTGTTCCTGCTACTGTTGTTAATATTGATGCTACTGTTACTCCAGTTTCTGATGATATCCATATGACAGAGGCACATGATTTTGAGCCTTCTGTGTTTGCTGATGATATTCCTGATGTTGCTGATATTGTTGTATCTGAAACTGTTGCTGCCCCAACTTCTGTTGATATTACTACTGTCATTAATTCTAAGAGTGCTGCTCTAGAACCTTCTATGTCTGCTGCTGCTGCTACTGCTTCAACTTCAATTGCTACAAGTGTTGTATCTGCTGCTCCAACCACTGTTGTTTCCTCTGCTTCAACCCAGCTTCAGAAGGATTACTTGAAAAAGATTGATGCTCTTTATGATGAGCAAAGTTCTGAAAGTGATGAATTCAGGACAGACTCTGATGACTCCTCTGCCACTATTCCCAGAAAGAGAAAGGCAAGGAGCAAAGCCATGAAAAGAGTACCTCCAGCCAAAGTCAAGGACAATAATGGCATTCCATATTATATTCTTCATGACTGCCCCATAACTGAGCACTGGATGCAGTATTCAAAGAACCAACTCAAAGCCATGAAGAAAAAGAGGAAGTATGAAAAAGTATCTTCCCAGTTTCATCATTCTCATCCCCCTCCACCACCTCCTCCTGATGCAGGTGCAGGTGGAAGCTCAGCTGCTCAACCTCATGCTAAAAGCCAAACCCCCTATCAGCCTCATGCCAGATCTTATCATAGGGAAAGTCAGTCTAGAGGTTCTCAATCTAGAAGAGGAAACTATAGAGGAAATCAAAGGGAAGTCCAGGTTTATTCAAAAGGTTATTCTAGGCAGCATCCTTACTCCAGGGAAGGACAAACCTCATCAGACACAACCTCAGGTCCTTTTCCCTATAAACTAAAGGAAGTAGTTTCATCCAGACCTCCTCAGGATAATCCATCAAATAGGTATGAGCCACCAGTGCCATTTGAAGATCCTGAAAATAATCCAACTGCTTGGACTGCCAGGATGAAAGAGCTTGTTGCACTGGACCAGATTAAGAAAGCTAAAGAGCAAGGAAGAGACACCTCCAACATCACTACATTGTGTGAACAGAGAAAGAAAGAATTGGAAAGATATGCTTCAAGCAAATTCTTTGATTCTGATAGATACATGGAGCTGCATCCTGAAGATGTAGTTCCAAGGCCCAAACAGCAAACCTCTTTAGGTGCAGCAGATGACACAAGATCCAAAAAGAAATCTCTTAACCCCAATAGAGAAATCAAACCTATAAAGAGCAAGGAGAAGAAATAACTATGTAAGGTGACAATCATTTTGACTTCTGATTTCTGTCTGGGATGATATATATCTGTGGTTCTGCATGTCCTGCTTATTGTATTTCTGTATTGTTGTTGTGTATGTTGTTATTTAATTTTTTTTTTAAGTTCTGTAAATAGTAATCCTAACCCAAATAGGGAGAGATTGTTGGAACACCCTATTACTAATTTGGGTCAGGATCACTATGTCTTTAGGAAACCTGTTTTTGACCTCCTGTATAGCTCTAAAGGTCAATTAGAATTGAGTTTAAGGGTTAGAAGTCTAGGTTTGGAAGTTGCCCTCAAGACCAAGGATTTTCAGTTTGAAGACCAAGTCATATCGTCGAGCTCAGTACGACGAATCTTCGAACTGCAATCGACGATCGTCTAGCTCAACTTCGACAGATCGTCGAACTCCATTCGACGATCGCTGAGCTCAACTTCAACAAATCGTCGAACTCCATTCGACGATCTGCGAGCTCAGTTCGACGATCTTGACTCAGTATTGGTTCTCTATCTCTGAGCTCAGTTCGATGATCTTTGAACTCAGATCGACGATTTCTGTTGCTGTATAAGTCCATATCGCTGAGCTCAGTTCGACAATAGCAGAGCTCAGTTCGACGTTTTTCTGATGAGTTAAAGGATTTTCCAAGATTCAAATTTAGAACAGTCAATGAGTTATTCAGCAATTAATTCAGAAGATTTTCTAGCCGTTTTCATTTATTTCTGGACCAAGTTTCAAGTGATTATCAAGGAATGTTTCTTTGGACTTCCCCCAGAAGACATTTGTAATTAAGGATGCAATTATTGTCAGGCCAACGGCTATTCTTGACAGAGGATGATTTTCTATTCAGTATCAGAGAATAAAATACAAGATTTTTGAATCTCTCCATCACTCAGAACACAGACCAGAATAGACAACACAGACAAGAAGAACAAAAAAAAATATTCTCTGTCTCAAAGAATTCTCTCAAGAACACATACAAAAGGAGATCAACAAATCTGAAATCTTCAGATCTCTTGTGATTCAAGTGTTCAAGGCCAACATCTTTCAAAGACTCCAGATACCTAACATTTCAGCTGTTGCTGAAATCATCATTTGTTGGAGATCAACTTCTGAATGCCTATCACCCTACAGCAAAGCTTCATTTCCTGAACATCTTAAGAACTCAGGGGGAGCTTTGACAACACCAAATCCACATAGTCTTCACAGCTGCTCTGAGAAAGAGAAGATTTCCATAACTCTCTCATCCCCATCTCTGTAAAGGGTTTTTCAAACTCCCTTCAAAAGTTTGTGCTTGGTTTTTGAGCACCTTGTCAAAAGCTCATTGGTGGCAAGACACCTGATCAAAAAATCTGATTTGGTTTTTGAGCACCTTATCAAAAGCTCATTGGTGCCCAGGACACCTGATCAACTCATCCTGCAGTGGATTCCTACCTAGGGTGGTAGAAGAGTGGATGTACCCAAGTTTAGGGGAACCACTATAGCTCCTTGTGTCTTCTGGCTTGCTTGTCTTTATCTTTTGTTTCTGGCTGTGATTGTTTTGTGATTAGTTAGGATCTGTGATTAGTTTCTTTTGTAGGTTGTAATTAGTTATCTGCTGTGATTAGATTTAATATTTGCTTCCCTGTTCACTCAGATTACAACAACTGTTGTAAAAAGTTTTTAAGCACCATACTCTATTCACCCCCCCCCCTCTAGAGTATATCAGATCTGGCTGCACTTTCAACTTCCTTTCCTACGGGGAAGACGATGTTTCGTCGACACCGAGTACACTTAACACTAGCCAATCCAACACTATACTCATCGCAACTTCCAATGATGAACTTATTTCTATTCATCCAACCCAGCAATCAACTAACCCTAACTCATGTGCCCAAAATCATACTCCAACTTAATTTCTGCAGTTTTACTAAATGCAGACCACTTAAGCTATATGATGTGTAACATGTGATGTACTCAAAATATTCATCCAGTACCCATATAATAATTATTAGAGGGATTTCATGACCTTTTTAGCCTAACACCATAATTTCATAATTTTCCCTATTTATCTGATATTTTATTTAATTATTCTAGTCATCCAAAAATCCCAAGTTTGAACATGAAGTACCAATTTCAGACAAGTAAATGCTCTACCAAATTTATGATAAATTCAAAATGGTTATTAAATACAGAATCCAGATTGTCCCCATTTCCAGTAAGGTTAAGTCTCTAAATCAATTTTTGCATATAAACTATTTTTATCAATTTTAAGAGGTAAGTGCAGCAAAACTATTTACAAAAATTCCGAGAAAATTCAAGGATGATTGTAAGGACATATAATTGCTCTAAGTCAAGTTTCATAATTTATTTGCAAGTAATGAGCTCTAAACAAATTATTGCACTATTTTCAAAGTTATTGAGCTTGTGAAGTAGGTACTGCAAATATGTATCCAAAAATTCTAATAAACTTCATACATAGGAATTGAGGTCTAAAACTCCCTCTGCCAAATTTTCATGACATTCCAATGGGCAGTGGGATCATAATGACCTGATGATTAATTAGGGCAAAACCATGAATTACAAAGGAAGTGCTAAGATTATTAATCCAAATTTTCCAATTAAATTACCAGAAGTTCAATCTATCCTTATGACCATACTACCCAAATTTCATTAATGTTCAAGGAGGTTTACTAACCTAATCTAGCACTACAGTGTTTGTGTCCTAAACTAGGGTTAGGTTTTTGAGGGGCCTACCCTTTCCCAAATCCCCTAATATTTTCACCAGAGGGCTTTAGTTACCCTATCACCCTCCCTACCAAATTTGATGTTCATTCAATGTATTTTGGCCCCATGCCCTTCACAAGGCACAAAAGCCCTTCCTTAGGGTGGCACCTTAGATGTTAGGGCAAATCTATTCCAATCTACCCCATCTTCCATGTGAAGGTACAAAAGGCCATGCCAAGTCAGTGGCCCCAATTCCAACCTCTATTGAGGTGATTTGGCCACTCAAAACCCAAAATGCACTTTTTGACCAAAATACCCTTTTTAAGGCAAGGCTAGGATTTGCATGATTTTAGTTCAAACCACCTCCAAATGTGATGAAATTTTAACTAGAGCTTAATAATAACCCAATGCATCACTCACCAAAACTTGGGTGAGTTTGGAGGTCATTTGGCCCTAAACTTAATTTACCATAGAGAAATTAAATAATTTCCAAAACTATAGAAAAATTGTCCCCAAAAATTCTCATTTTTGGGAAGGCCCTAGATATGGTCTAGGGTGACATACTGTCCAAATTTCAAGTCATTTGGACTAGAGATGAAGGGTGGGTATCCATTTTATTTTCTGCCTAGCCCTAGGTATAGACCCCACCAAAATGACCGCCCTGGTCAAACTAGGCACCGAAATTGGTTCAAACCAATTTTGAATTAAAATAGATACCCATGGCTACAATCTATGTGTTGACCATTTCCTCTGAATTATAATCTAAGTAGTTTTAGTATTTAAAACCATTAATTACATTATATGTAATAGAATTCATTAAAATGAAAACCATAAACCTATAGTTTAATTCCTTATACATCACGAATCTTGGCGCGCCTTGGACGACATCTGGTCATCTTCCACCTCCAGCCGACGATCCAGATTTATCCCGCCTGAAGCCATTTCCAAAGGCTGCTGCCGGCCATCCGGCCACCTCCCCGGTCGGCCACCGCCACCACCACCTCTGTTGAGGTGGTGGCCATCGCCAGGCGGCGGCACATCCGTCGGAGGGGCTTACTCCGGCGAACCCGACAAGTGAAATTTCACGGAAAAACCAGGAAATTTTGAACTTGGATCGGGCTCAATTGAGCCCGAACCTTGGCCCTAATGATTCCTATGAACTACCCATGGAAGAAGGAGTGGAGGAGGACCTGTGTGGGTGGTTGTAGCCTTGTCGATCGCCGGATTGTCATGGTGATGGTGGTGGTGGTCGGATTTTTGCAACAGCATAGTGAAACTCCTTGGCTTCTTCAGGTAATGGGTGGAACTCAATCCCTGGAGTCCAGTGAAGCTTTTAAGGAGAGTTGGGGTGTTAGGTAGTTGTAGGCTGCATTGTCATTATTGGCCTCTTAGTCAAACTTTTCGGCCATGGTAGGTGGGGGATGAAACATGGCCCATACCAGTCAAAGACCAGCTGGTTGCACTCCCCATATCCTAGAGAAATGAATGGGAGGTTGGGGAAGGGGAAGGATGAGCCCCAAAGTCTTCCCCCATTATTCCCTTCACTTTTTCTCTCTTTCATAGGTGGCTTTTTCTTTCTCCTACACGCCAAGCTGAAATTTGACGCCTACCTACCTTTATGGCAACCCACATGTCCATTTCATCCACCAATACAAGGTTAGCCCAAGTGAATTTGGCTTGAGCTTGAGTTAACCCATTTGGGCTAGCTTGACCTAAACCTTGTGTAATGCCCCGAAACTCAAAGGAGCGAAGGGGGACGTTTTGGGCCAGTTTGGGTTCTGGCTGCAGGCACACGGCCTAGGACACGGGCGTGTCCCAGGGCGTGTCAAGCATGTGTCGACATTGATACGGGAAGTCGACACTTTGGTGTCGACATTGTGTCGAGACTGGGCACACGGCCTGCGACACGGGCGTGTCGCAGGGCGTGTCGACCCGTGTCGACACTTAGCCCGCGAAGTCGACACTCTGCGTTCGACGAAGTGTCGATACATGGCACACGGCCTGCGACACGGGTGTGTCGCAGGGCGTGTCAACCCGTGTCGACACTCATCCCGGGAAGTCGACACTTTGGTCTTGACATTGTGTCGAGACAAGGCACACGGCCTAGGACACGGGCGTTTCCAAGGTCGTGTCAGTAGGTCGACGATCTTCGCTCGACGAAGTGTCGAGTGTCGAGACCGTGTACACGGCCTGGAGCCCAGGCGTGTCAAGGTGACACGGGTAAGGACACGGGCGTGTCCTAGAACCCGTGTAGTGCTCGGGTTGTTTTCGGGGAAAACTTATGGGGGTACACGGCCGGCCACACGGCCGTGTCAGGTGAAACACGGGCGTGTCAGCTCAAACACGGGCGTGTTCGATACCCGTGTGAGGTTCCAGGCGAGTCGATTTTGACGGCGAATGAGGCACACGTCCCTGGATACGGGCGTGTGCCAGGCCGTGTTTGGTCCAGATTGGGCATTTCAGCCCCGAATCAAAGCCGTTCGTTTCCTTATTTTGAGATCCAACGGCTGGGGGTTGTTCCTGAAGGGATATACCAGGGATTGGACTTTGAAACCCTCACTTTTCATAACTTATTATCTTTCTAAAAGCTTAGAGAGAGGGGCGAGCCAAGGAAGGAAGAAGGAGCTAGATCCAGCCATTGGAGGAGCTTCGGAGCTCCAAATCGCGAGCTGACTCCGGATCCACGGAGGCAAACCTAGTACGGTGCTTTTCATCCGCTTACTTTTCAATGGCGGCAAAGAGGAATGCTAGGGTAACGATTCTCTTCTTGAGCATGAGTAGCTCTCCTTCTTTGCATAGGAAGCCCGCACTCGCGAGTTTGCGGTGAGTTGGAGGCGTTCCTTCGGGTAGATATGTGAAGTACCCGTTGTTTAGAGTCCGTAAGCGAGAACGGACATAGGCATGATGTGTGAAGCCTATCCGGACGTGTTGGTCTGGATCGGTGATGTTGCATTGCATAATGCCGGAGAAGACTCCGTGCTATTGGTTGTTTTTCGGGTTTTCTACGCGGTAGATTGCAGCAGGGAGCCTTGGGGATTAACCCAAAGGTGCACCCGGAAAACTGGGCGGATGCGAGATCTTGCCAACTTGGTGGCCTGAGAGCCAGCTTGAACATAATCAGGTTATGTGAAATGTGATGGAAATGGGACTCGGGAGAAGTTTGACCTGCGCATATGGTTTAAATTACCGTTGCGGGCGCATATGGTTTAAATTACCGTTGCGTTGTGAGCACGGGTTAGATGGAACCGTACCCGTTCTATGTCGTTCGGATTAGAGCCGTTGGCATAGATGAGAGTCTTCGGCGGTCTATGGTTTTAATTACCGTGACTCATGCCGGGAAGACAAACTGCTCATTGTTTGGCCGTCCAAAGGGGATGGCGGTGAGTCGGCAGACTTAGACTGCGTTCACCGAGAATGTGCCCTGAGTGCACGGGGTGTGTGGCCGTATGAGCCTACGCCTGTGATGAAATGATTATTGCTATATTGCTCGCTTATGCTAATGAAATTGCAGGGAAGGAGCATCGCCGCCCCGAGTTGGGGGCGGGATCGTTACAATTTGGTATCAGACTACTGGTTTTGGTCGGCCTTAAACTGAATTCGTGGGCGAATTCTTTTTAAGGGGTGGTGAGCACATTGTGTGCGTCATCATTATAATGGTAAAAGAACCCATGAATGTCCACTTAGGAATGAAAATACTCGTGTTTGAGGAACCTGCGTGTTCCTATAATTGTTGTTTGCAATTTTATTTGGTCGCTTAACGGTGTTTTGTACCACTATAGGTGACCAGAAGTGGTGTTGGGCCGTCAGAACGTCGAGTTTCTGAGGCTAGTAGTGCACCGGATGTTGCTCCCGCAACACCTCTATCGGCTGAGAACATACGCTTGGTGGCCGAAGCTGTGTTGGCCGTGATAAATGCGCAGCCTGCAAGGCAAACGTAGCAGCCCGCTCCCGCGATGGTGCAAGAACCTCTTCAAGAGGCTGAGCCGAGGAGAGTGGAGCAAGTGGTTGTGGAACCAGTGGTGCCAAGGAGGGTAACTGAGAGGCAGCTTAAGCATGTAATGAGCTTTAACCCTCCGTTATTCTCGGGGTTGGGAACCCCATCTCAGGCTGAAGACTGGCTCTCCAGGGTGAAGAGAGTCATGACAGCAACGGAGACGGAGGAGTGGCAAATGACCACCATCGCTACGTTCCTTCTGGACGGTGAAGCGAGAATGTGGTGGGAAGGATTGGAGCTGCACTTACTGAGAGGTAGGCAACTTGGTGATGTCTCGATGGAGGAGTTTTCGAGATTGTTCTTGGCTAGATACCTTCCTTCGACGCAGAAGATAGCGTTGGAGAACGAGTTTCTGAAGTTGGTTCAGGGTGAGAAGAGCGTGGATGAATATCTCCACGAGTTTACTCGTTTGAGTCGATATGCTAGCTCCACCATCGTGGATGAGGAACGCAAGACTAATCGATTCTACGAAGGCTTGAGAGATGAGTTGAGATTACTACTCTCGGGGCCGATGACGCAGGGTTTCTTAACCTTGGTCAACACGGCCCGGTCCTTGGAGAAGGACATGAAGAATGTGCAGGCAAAGAAAAGCTTGGGCGAGAAGAAATCTGGGTTCAAAGTGCCGACTACTTCAAAATCTGGCTATCAAAGATTCTTTAAGAAGCATAGGACTTCGGGTCCAGCTCCTTCTGGTGCTTCTAGGGCGACTACGAGTCGGACCCCGGGCGCGTGTTTTACTTGTGGAAAGACTGGGCATTTTGCCCGTGACTGCTGGAGCGGACGTCCTAAGTCCGAGAGAAGGTCGGGAGCTACTTATGAAGAGAAGGGAAAGGCGGTGGAGTCGACCGCATCACATTATGCTCCGGCCCAACCAAGGGTCTACAATCTTGGCCAACAGGAGGCCATCAAACAGGCTGATGTGGTGACAGGTACGGTTTAATTTATAGCAAGTCAATTTCTTTAAATACTTGTTATGCACATGTTACCTTACCACTGCTTGTTTAGGATTTGTATTGATTTGTGAAAATCGGGCACGAGCACTCTTCGATACGGGAGCTTCACACTCCTTCTTGTCCGAAGGATTTATATCACACATCGGAGTCCCTTCTTCGATGGCGAAGGATAAGTTGGATGTGTTGTTGCCCAATGGGTGTTCGATGGGAGCGGATAGGATCTGCGATGTTAAGCTTCGTATAGGGAATCAGGAAATCGATCTGCAAGCGTCTTTACTTCCGTTGGTGGAGTTTGACGTCATATTTTGCATGGGCTGGCTCTCGGAGCAGCAGGCCCATATAGATTGCGGTAGTAAGGAAGTCAAGCTGGGAGCAAGTTGTGAAACGACTTTTACGGGCTTGAAGGGGTCGAGCAAGACGTTGATGTCTGCTCTTCAGGTGGTGAAGGCGGTTCATGCCGGTGCAGAACTGTTCTTTACACTAGTAGAGGTTGCAAAGCCGAAGCCCGCGTTGAATTGTATTTCAGTGGTATCGGAATACCCTGATGTGTTCCCCGCCGATCTTCCTGGAGCCCCGCCTTAGCGGGAGATAGATTTTACGACTGAGCTAGTGCCAGGTGCAAATCCTGTGTCACGATCTCCTTATCGGCTAGCGCCTAAGGAAATGGCGGAGCTGAAAGTTCAACTGCAAGAGTTGTTGGATCAAGGGTATGTGCGCCCGAGTTCTTCGCCTTGGAGCGCACCGGTCCTCTTTGTTAAGAAAAAGGACGGAAGCTTGAGGCTATGTATTGATTATCGGGAGCTAAACAAGCTGACGGAGAAGAACAAGTACCTGATCCCCCGGATTGACGATCTCTTTGATCAGTTAGTCGGGTTGACGGTGTACTCGAAGTTGGATCTCAAGGCTGGGTACTATCAGCTGCGAATAAGGGAGAGTGATATCCCGAAGACGGGGTTTAGTACGAGATACGGGCATTATGAGTTTACGGTCATGCCGTTTGGGCTGACTAATGCGCCGTCAGTGTTCATGGATTTGATGAACAGGACTTTCAGGGAGTACTTGGATCATTTCGTGATCGTCTTCATCGACGGTATTTTGGTGTACTCGCAAAGTGAGGAAAATCACTTCAAGCATCTTCATTTGGTGTTGGAAACGCTAAGGAGAAATCAGTAGTATGTCAAGTTCTCGAAGTACGAGTTTTGGCTATCCTCAGTGGCGTTCCTCGGGCATATAGTGAGTGGAGAGGGTATTGCTATGGATTCGACGAAGATCATTACGATACGGGAGTGGCCTGAGCTTGTTACGGTAGTGGAGGTCTGGAGTTTTCTGGGGCTTGTCGGCTATTATAGGCGCTTCGTAGAGAACTTCTCGCGGATAGCTTTGCCTCTCACTACTTTGACGAGGAAGGAGCATAAGTTCGTTTGGAAGCCGGAGTGCGCACGAGCTTTTGAGGAGTTGAAGTGTCGGTTGACCACGGCGCCTGTGCTGAGTTCGCCATGTGGGACCGAAGGCTACGAGATTTATAGTGATGCTTCGGACAGCGGTTTGGGTTGCGTGCTACTGCAACATGGAAGTGTAATAGCTTATGGCTCTAGACAGCTAAAAGTGCATGAAAGAAACTATCCGGTCCATGACTTGGAGTTAGCGGCCGTGATTTTTGCCTTGAAGCTGTGGAGACACTATTTGTACGGTGTGAAGATTGATATCTACACCGAACACAAGAGCCTGAAGTATCTCATTGATCAGAAGGATCTGAATATGCGGCAGCGTAGATGGATGGAGTTCTTGGGGGACTATACATTCAAGATCCACTACGTGCCTGGTAAGGGTAATGCGGTTGCGGACGCGTTGAGTCGCCGAGCCCCAGCTCAAGCCAATTGGCTATCGGTGCATGATGAGCGGTTGGTGCGGGAGTTGGAGGTGTTGGAGATTGTTTGTGTGGACAGGCAATCAAGTGCTGAAGCAATTCTGAATTGGACTGAAGTCCAATATAACCTGGCTGATTGTATTCGGCAGGCTTTGGATATGGATGCTCATATGAAGCAGTTCATGGTAGAGGCGCTGGATGGGTAAAATTCCCAATTCGTCGTGGAGGATGGATTACTTTGGAAGGACGGTCGTCTGTGCGTCCCAAGTGTGGGCAAATTGCGGGTGGAGTTGTTGTACGAGGCACACCATACCAAGTAATCGATTCACCCGGGGAGCACGAAGATGTACCGTGATGTGAAGAAACTGTTTTGGTGGCCGGGTTTAAAGAAAGATGTGGCGCTCTACGTAGCGAAGTGCCAAACTTGCGCTTTGGTGAAGGCGGAGTGCCAAAAGCCGGGAGGATTTCTTAAGTCCTTGCCTATTCCGGAGTGGAAATTTGACGACATCTCTATGGACTTTGTGCACGGTTTGCCAAGGTCGCAAAAGGGGAACGACGCCATTTGGGTGATCGTGGATCGGTTAACGAAGGTGTCGCATTTTATTCCGCATAGGAAGGATGATCCAGTGGAGAAGTTGGCAAAGCTTTATGTAGATAACATAGTACGGCTTCATGGTGTGCCCCGCAGCATCGTGAGTGACCGAGATGGGCGGTTCACGTCCAATGATTGGAGGCTTGTGCAACAAATGTTGGGAACAAAGCTGAAATTCAGCACAGCCTTCCATCCGCAAACGGATGGGCAGACCGAGAGGGTCAATAGAACCATGGAAGACATGCTCCGCATGTGTGTCTTGGATTTCGGAAAGCAATGGGAAGACCACCTTTATTTGGTGGAGTTCGCATACAACAATAGCTACCAAGCGAGTATTCAGATGGCGCCTTTCGAGGCCCTATATGGTAAAAAATGTCGCACGCCGTTGTCTTGGTTAGAAACGGGTGAGTCAAAGTTGTATAAGCGATCGGAAGTGGAGGATGCTACTTCTTTGGTGAGAACCATTCGGGAGAGGTTGCTTATCGCTCAGGACCGGCAAGCAAAGTACTATAATCCCAAGCACAGGAATGTGGAGTTTGCTGTGGGCGATTATGTATACTTAAAGATCAAGTCGTTCAAGGGTGTCTCGCGGGTGCGGCGATTGAAAAAGCTAAGCCCGAGGTACCTTGGACCGTTTGAGGTTCTGGAGCGAGTTGGTGAAGCGGCCTATCGGTTGAAGCTTTCAGTGGAGCTTAGTGGTTTACACGATGTATTCCATATTTCGGTGCTTCGGAAGGCGGTGCAAGAGTCTACGCAAGTGATCGCGGTTGATCAAGTGCCTGTGGATAGTGGGCTGACGACAAAGGTCAAGCCCGTGCGGATTGAGGACGCGGAGGTCAAGCGGCTACGCAATAAAGAGTTCAGGATGGTCAAGGTCCGGTGGGACAATTGCGGTCGTGAGGAGCTCTATTGGGAGCGAGAGCAGACTATGCTTGACGAGTATCCGGAGTTGTTCCGCTCAGGTACAAATTTTGATTTTGTACATGTCTTTCCTTTATATAATTTCGTGGACGAAATTCTTTTAAGAGGGGGAGAGTTGTAACGCCCCGAAACTCAAAGGAGCGAAGGGGGACGTTTTGGGCCAGTTTGGGTTCTGGTTGCAGGCACACGGCCTGGGACACGGGCGTGTCCCAGGGCGTGTCAAGCTTGTGTCGACATTGAGACGGGAAGTCGACACTTTGGTGTCGACATTGTGTCGAGACTGGGCACACGACTTGCGACACGGGCGTGTCGCAGGGCGTGTCGACCCGTGTCGACACTTAGCCCGCGAAGTCGACACTCTGCGTTCGACGAAGTGTCGAGACATGGCACACGGCCTGCGACACGGGCGTGTCGCAGGGCGTGTCAACCCGTGTCGACACTCGTCCCGGGAAGTCGACACTTTGGTCTCGACATTGTGTCGAGATAAGGCACACGGCCTAGGACACGGGCGTGTCCAAGGCCGTGTCAGTAGGTCGACGATCTTCGCTCGACGAAGTGTCGAGTGTCGAGACCGTGTACACGGCCTGGAGCCCAGTCGTGTCAAGGTGACACGGGTAAGGACACGGGCTTGTCCTAGAACCCGTGTAGTGCTCGGGTTGTTTTCGGGGAAAAATGATGGGGGTACACGGCCGGCCACACGGCCGTGTCAGGTGGAACACGGGCGTGTCAGCTCGAACACGGGCGTGTTCGATACCCGTGTGAGGTTCCAGGCGAGCCGATTTTGACGGCGAATGAGGCACACGGCCCTGGACACGGGCGTGTGCCAGGCCGTGTTCGGTCCAGATTAGGCATTTCAGCCCCGAATCAAAGCCGTTCGTTTCCTTATTTTGAGATCCAACGGCTGGGGGTTGTTCCTGAAGGGATATACCCGGGATTGGACTTTGAAACCCTCACTTTTCATAACTTATTATCTTTCTAAAAGCTTAGAGAGAGGGGAGAGCCAAGGAAGGAAGAAGGAGCTATATCCGGCCATTGGAGGAGCTTCGGAGCTCCAAATCGTGAGCCGACTCCGGATCCACGGAGGCAAAGCTAGTGCGGTGCTTTTCATCTGCTTACTTTTCAATGGCGCCAAAGAGGAACGCTAGGGTAACGATTCTCTTCTTGAGCATGAGTAGCTCTCCTTCTTTGCATAGGAAGCCCGCTCTCGCGAGTTTGCGGTGAGTTCGAGGCGTTCCTTCGGGTAGATATGTGAAGTCCCCGTTGTTTAGAGTCCGTAAGCGAGAACGGACATAGGCATGATATGTGAAGCCTATCCAGACGTGTTGGTCTGGATCGGTGATGTTGCATTGCATAATGCCGGAGAAGACTCCATGCTATTGGTTGTTTTTCGGGTTTTCTACGCAGTAGATTGCAGCAGGGAACCTTGGGGATTAACCCAAAGGTGCACCTGGAAAACTGGGCGGATGCGAGATCTTGCCAACTTGGTGGCCTGAGAGCCAGCTTAAACATAATCAGGTTATGTGAAATGTGATGGAAATGGGACTCGGGAGAAGTTTGACCTACGCATATGGTTTAAATTACCGTTGCGGGCGGATATGGTTTAAATTACCGTTGTGTTGTGAGAACGGGTTAGATGGAACCGTACCCGTTCTATGTCGTTCGGATTAGAGCCGTTGGTATAGATGAGAGTCTTCGGCGGTCTATGGTTTTAATTACCGTGACCCATGCCGGGAAGACAAACTGTTCATTGTTTGGCCGTCCAAAGGGGATGGCGGTGAGTCGGCAGACTTAGATTGCGTTCACCGAGAATGTGCCCTGAGTGCACGGGGTGTGTGGCCGTATGAGCCTATGCCTGTGATGAAATGATTATTGCTATATTGCTCGCTTATGCTAATGAAACTGCAGGGAAGGAGCATCGCCGCCCCGAGTTTGGGGCGGGATCGTTATAATTTGGTCAGCATTGCTGACTGTTGCCTTTTTTTGCCACCGTGCGGTGGTTTGTTGTTTGCAGGTGAGGCTGGACCAAGCGGTCAATAGCGGGCTAAAGACCAAGTGCGAAGCCGGCCCTCGAAGGCCTATTTGGAAGTGTTTACTGTTTTGTTCATGCATGACCTGTCTGCGTGCCGTGGTTTGTAAATCATGTAATATCAAGTGAAACATTTTGTAAGGCCTTAAGGCTAATGGTTGTATTTGTAATACATTCCTATTTTGGTTAGTGGACATTCATGCTTTAATGCTGGATTCTTTATTACAACTTTTATAAACTGCTTCCGCTAGAATGCTCTGTGTAGGACGTTGAGATTGGTTGTATGCTTTCCATAAGTAACCACCCGGTCTGTCTGTGGTATATGGCGTCGGGCCCCGGCCGGACCTACTGCTATATGCTATGCGACGGATAGGGGGTGTTACACCTTGACTAGGGTTGACCTTGGTCAATTTGGTCTTTGAGGTTGCCCCTAATGGGTCCTTGGTGACCCATTGGCCTCTACTAAGGTCTAGGTGGGGTTGTCTTGGCCTTTTGGAGGTCACTTGACCCTTAATCAGGGCACTTTGACCACTTTAGGGCTAGAGTTCTCTTGGGTCAACTTAGCCTTTTTGGTTGACCCCAATGGGTCCTTGGTGACCCATTGGCCTCTCACTATGGTTAGGAAGGTATGTGTGGGGTTCACTTGGCTAAGGGAACTTCAATTGACCCTGTGTAGATCAGTTTGACCAATTGTAGGTCAGTTTGACCCATTTAGTGTTAGAGTTGACTTTGATCAACTTAACCTCTTGGATTGACCCCAATGAGTCCTAGGTGACCCATTGACCTTACTATAGGGTTAGGAGGACATGAGTGGGAACCACTTGGCTAACGGAAGGTCAGTTGACCCTGTGTAGGTCAGTTTGACCCATTTAGAGTTAGAGTTGACTTTGGTCAACTTAACCACTTTGACTGCCCTCCACGGGTCTTTAATGCCCCATTGACCCCACTTTAGGTATAGGAAGGCCCTGGTAGGGTTAGTTTGGCTTTGCTAGGGCACACTGCCCTCAGTTAGGGCACCTTGCCCAATTTAGGCCTAGAGTGGTTCTAGGTCAACTTGGCCACCATGGGTTGACTCCAATGGACCCTTAGGGCTCTAATGGACCTTACAATGGATTGGTGAGACCATGGTGGGGTCTTGAAGTCTTGGTAAAGCCCCATGGTCATCTTAAACTAGGGTTCCGAAATTTACTATTTGCAGACCATAGTGGTCTCACCTACATTCTTAGGTTCACTTGGCCCTCTTGGGCTACCTAGGGTTTTGTCATGACATAGTTATGACAAAACCACTCCTAGGGGTCTAGTTGTCTGAGGGATGTTACACTCGACCACTCCCGAGCTAAGACGGTGGAATTTATATTGGTCGACAAGAGCACCGAGTTTGGCCCAACAACTTCTATCATGCGTCGAGAGAGATCATCAAGTATAGTAATGATATCTGATGATGAGCTAATGGTTCCTATATAATACTATAATAGTAATGATTTCTTATGTTTCCTAGAAACCTATAAAATTTAAATCTTTATGCAGTCATCGAAATTACTGATAATTGAATACTTAATGTATATGAACTATGAAGTTAGTTCAATTTGAACTCTACCTTGTGAAAGTTGCTCGAAGCATCCGGATGGGGATCTTAGTGGAATCCCCTACTTGTTGCCCCTAGGTGGTTATAAATAGGCAAACCCAAGGAGTTCCAACGAGTATCGGATCTACACATGTCCGAAATGACCCGTTATGCCTCCGAACCCGTTATTCGTCCAAATATACAGTAACAATATCCTCATATATTTGTGACAAATAACGTATACGTTTCGGAGTGCAAAAAGAGGAGAGTCAAAAAAAAGGTTTCCGACTTTACACATTTCATAAGAGTTAGCACAATTTAACATTAAAAACACAAACATGAGTTTTAAATAAAATATAAACCATCCAAAAAATATAAATGTGCTACTCCATAACAAATAAGTCTGGAAAAATAAAATGACAACAGATAAATGTGTAACAATTCTACTCAGAGAGTAGATCACCATCATCCAAGTCAAAATGCACTTTCTCTCTTCCATCTTCACCAGTGTCTGCAAGGAATTTCATGAGTCAGACTCTATGAATTCATAAACATATGCAGTCACGTATCAAAGTAAACTAGCTCTACCTAAATGAGCTTATCACTTGTAGCAGTAGTGAAGTAATACTGTCAGCATCTTTATCTAGTCTAGCTAGGACCAGTCAAGTTTTGATTTTAATAAATCAAACGTTGTTATCTTACTCATTAGTGACCACTATGTACCTCATCATATGACTTGACACACCATCATTTGCAACATTATCAAATGTGAAATAATGTGTTATGATCACTAATGTTAGCTTATCTCGTACAACGATTTTCTATTCCCAGTTGAATAATTCTCAAATAAGCATACAACGAGAAAGATGATAAGTCATCAGGTGTGGAATGACTACCATCTAACCATTTTGGGCTTTTATCAAGAAATTATTTGGGGTTTTGAGTCTGTTATTAGACGCTTGAATGTTGTGAATATAGGTTCTTACTATCAAAACATAAACATAAGAGTAAGTTTCATATTTCTATGAACTTTAATCACATCTCCCCCGATGTTTTAATTGTGAGAACTCTTTTTAAGCCCTTTGTCAAGACGTCTGCAACATTATCTTTTGACCTCACATCAACGAGGTTCACAATCTCTTGACTCGTAAGAGAGGTCAACCAGGCTTGTTTCATCCGTAGTTGCCTTCTTTTGTTATTGAACAAAATGTTCATAGCAATCATTTTAGTAGCCTTATTGTCATAATAAACTGCAACAGAACTCAACTTCAGACTCGACAGTGGAATGCTCATCACCAAATCAATTATCCACTTTGCTTCTACTCTCGCTGAAGCTAGAGCATAGAGTTCGGATTCCATAGAAGACAGTGCATTATATGATTGCCTTTTGGATTTCCAGTATACAGCTGTTCCTCCTAGTGTGAATATAAATTCACTAGTGGACTTTCTTTTGTTTAATTCTGAGCACCATGATGCATCAGAATATCCATCCAAAACTGGAGGATGACCATGGTAACATACAACATACTTTTGGGTGTGCTTTAGGTATCGCATCAGTCTATCGAGGGCATCTCAATGGTCTTGGATAGGATTACTAGTGAATCTGCTTAACATGCCGATTGTAAAGGCTATGTCAGGTCTTGTGCAGACCATAACATACATGAGACTACCAAGTAGTTTAGCATAATCTAACTGTCTAACCACAGCTCCATCATTAGGCTTCAAGCGATTATTATAATCGTAAGGTGTCTCCACTGCTCTACGTTCACTGTATCCCCACGTATCCAACATGGACTTTATATAGTGGATTTGACTTAGGGAAATGTCATGTTTCCCAAAACACACTTGCATGTCTAGTATAGTCTTAGCTACACCTAGGTCTTTAATGTTTAATCTCTCTCATTAGTTCTGACTTAACGTCATCCACTACGGGTCGATCAGAACCAAGAATCAGCATATCATCAACATATAAGCATATTATAGCGACTTTGTTCGATCTATGACGTTTGTAAAGACATTTGTCCGAGAGACTCGACATGAATCTCATGCTCCTCACACTATAGTCAAACTTCTCATACCATAATTTCTGTGCTTGTTTTAGTCCGTATAGCAACTTGATTAACTTACAGACCTTACTTTCGTGACCGCTACTATGAAACCATCAGGTTGGCTCACGTATATTTCTTCGGTCAGATCTTCGTTGAAAAACGCAGTCTTAATATCCATTTGATGAATAATAAAGTTCTCAATAGACGCAATAGCAAGGAGTATCCTAAAGGTTGCTAAGTGTCACACTGGTGAATATACATCAAAGTATTCCACTCCACTAACTTATGTGAAACCTTTAGCCACAAGGCGTGCTTTATACTTAGCTATGCTACCATCAGGATTGAGTTACTTTTTCAGAACCCACTTACACCCTATATTTTTATGTAACGGTCCAGGCCCATCCCATGGGAACCCGCTGGCACCGCCGGCCTACCAGGGTCCAGACCCGGGCCCACCACTGGTAGTAAGCCTTTCACATTCAAGCCTGCAGGCCATGCACCCCAACCCCTCTCCGGCCTGTTTATCAGCACGGTAGGTTGTTGCCACTGGGTCTCGAACCCAGGACCTTGATAAGAAAGCTTTCCACCACTCCCCCATCACCAATTGAGCTGCAGCTCAGTTGGTGATGAGGGAGTGGTGGAAAGCTCTCTTATCAAGGTCCTGGGTTCAAGACCTAGTGGCAACAACCTACCGTGCTGATAAACAGGCAGGAGAGGGGTTGGGGTGCATGGCCTGCAGGCTTGAATGTGAAAGGCTTACTACCAGTGGTGGGCCCGGGTCTGGACCCTGGTAGGCCGGCGGTGCCAGCGGGTTCCCATGGGATGGGCCTGGACGTTACATTTTAGCCCCTTTTGGCTTATCAACCAACATCCAGGTGTTGTTCTAAAGCAAAGAGTTTATCTCTACATCAATGTATTCTTTCTAGAGTAGGGAATCCCTTGATCTCATCGCATCCTTATAGGTGGATGGATCGACCTTAACGTGATAAGTGACAAAGTCACTACCAAAGGTTCTTGGAGTTCGCTCTCTCATCGAAATCCTTCTAGACTCTAGGACAGTATTGTCTACCGGGACTGAATAAGAGGTGCTTTGTACTGATTCAGATTCTTCCTCAGTAATAGTTGCTTGCATACCTGAGATTTTCAGGTTCTTATCCTTAAAGAACTTATCCTCAAAAAACACAGCATCCCTAGATTCAATAATTATATTATTAGACAGGTCTAAGAATCTATCTGCACCACTATCTTCAGCACACCCTAAGTAGACACACGTGTTGGTCCTAGATCCAAGTTTAGACTGTCTAGGGTCAGAGACCCTGACATAGGCTATACAGCCCCAGGTCTTTAGGTTAGTTAATGTCAGGGGTCTCTTAAACCAAAGCTCGCAGGGTGTGACATCTAACTTAGCATGAGGGACTTTGTTTAGAATGTTATTGGCAGTCAAAACTGCTTCTCCCCAATTTGTAGTAGACATGCCATCAATGAGGAGCATAGAATTCAACATCTCTGTTAATATTCTATTCTTTCTCGCGGCTATACCATTTGATTTGGTGAGTAAGGAGCAGTGGTTTCTGCTATGATGCCTTGAGTGGAAAGAAAATATCTAAACTCACTGGACATGTATTCTCCTCCTCTATCACTTCTAAACCTCTTTATTCGCATGTCTAGTTTGTTCTCTACCCTGGTTTTGAAAAAACAAAACTTTTCAAATGCTTCATCTTTAGTTTTAAGAAGATAG
Source organism: Platanthera guangdongensis (assembly GCA_039583875.1). NCBI lineage: Eukaryota > Viridiplantae > Streptophyta > Magnoliopsida > Asparagales > Orchidaceae > Platanthera > Platanthera guangdongensis. The sequence goes on along the minus strand of CM077155.1, from coordinate 127,872,528 downwards.
GTGTGACAGAACCTAGAACAGTCATCTATAAAGGTGATCATATACTTCCTTCCTCCTCTGGTGACAAAACTTTTAAAGTCACATATTTCGGAATGTATAATCTCTAGGGGTATTGTGTTTCTAGTAACCGCACTAAAAGGTTTCCTAGTGATCTTATTTTGAGCACACGTCACATTTCTCAGGCGGTGACTTAGTGTCTAATGTGATACGGTGAGTTCTAGCTATTTGGAACATTTTCCTATAGTTCACGTGTCCTAGTCTCTCATGTAGAGTTTTAGGGCTAACTAAATTTGCTTGAACTTGTTGAACTAACTCATTTGCTAGACTTAGTCGCTACATCCTATTTTAGATGTATGCACATCCAAAATAATGTGAGTTAACTGACAGTGTTACTCTACCATTACAAAAAGTAAATGACATGTCAGCATCACATAATAGACTAATAGACACTAAGTTAGCAGCTAATGAAGGAATAAATTTGACGTTCTTTAAAATTAAAGACTTACCTGAGGATAGTAGTAAGGTTGTGTTCCCAACCTTCAGCACGTCAGCTGTCTCGCCATTGGCCACCGTCACAGACTCTTTCATAGTAGTGAGTCATGCAATAAGAGCAGAATTATTGCAAACGTGGCACGTCGCCCCCGAATCCAAGTACCACTCCATGCTGGCCTTAGCGTTTCTGACCATTGCAACAAAGTCGGAAGGCTCAGCTTGGCTAACCATATTGGCTTGATTGCCATTCTGTGGTGATTTGGTTTTTTCTCTTTTAAGGAGTCTGCAATCAGATGCACGGTGTCCCCACTTGTTGTAGTTAAACCAATTGCTCTTAAACTTTTTAGTGTGTTTGTTAGGGCCTGCAACTTGGGAGATACCATGGGAAGGTCTGGTCCTTTTAGGGTTCGACACACGTTTAGAACTAAGGACCATGTTAGCCGCAACGTTCTGCTTGCTAACAGTTTCTAAAATGTGTTGAGTCCTATTTTCATGCTCAATGCGAATAAAACGCTTGAGGTCATTAAGACCGAACTGCATCTTCTTGTGATACATTTCAGTTTTAAAGTTGTACCACATAGAGGGCAGTTTAAAAATAATCGTCCCAACAACAAAACTGTCTGGCAGAGAAATATTCTCACTATGTAAAGAATCTACTAATGCTTCAAAATCCGATACCTGAATGAGAATCGCCTTCTCCTCATCGAACATGAAGGAGTGGAATTTGTCCACCAGGGGTGCCTTCGACAAATCCTCCTCTTGCCTGAAGTGCTTCTCCAGTGCCTCCCAGATTTTCTTGGCAGTCTTCATTTTGATGTACGTCTTCGCCAGGCTGGAGGACAAGCAGTTTGTTGGGTATTGTATCCACAATGTACCTGATTTGGAGAAGCCCCTGGACAAGCTAAGGTCAATAGACTATGTATTTGATAAACTTTTTCAAGTTGTACTTGCAGTTTCTCCACGCTAAGTGCACACCAATGTCAGGGTGCAGTAGATCAATATACACGGGTCTGCACGACGTAATCCCTCATTGAGCAGATCAGTGTGTTGGCCTATGTGTACTCTCTCTATTGGAGTGCACTTACTTTCAAGTACAGGGCCGTTCATATGCAAGAAAAGACAAGGAGCATGGAGGATCAAGGAGCAGCTCCTAGGTGGAAGACGAAAAATATCGTCCAAGGCAAATTCGACGAGAATCACCAAGTGATTCTCGCCGAATCGGCGAGAATCACTAGTGATTCTCGCCGAATCGACGAGAATCATCAGTGATTCTCCCCGACTCCTTCTGGCCATCTCAAAATGGTGCCAAGTAAGATTCGGCGAGAATCACTTGTGATTCCCGCCGAACCAGTGGTCAAGCAGCCCATGTATAAAGTAAAATTCGTTGAGAATCGACAAGTGATTCGACGAGAATCACAAACGATTCTCGACGATTTTTACTTGGCGTTTTCTCAGAATGCTGCTGGACCGGATTCTGCTTCTGGACTAGTTTGAACCGGAATTTGGGGATTCCTTTTGTGGGTCCCACAAACGGTCAAAATTGCTGTATCTTCAGGGTATAAATACATGGGTATTTTGAACAGTACAGACACAGAAAAATACGCCGAGCTCACGAAAACCCTAAGATCGCGAAATCTTTCAGCCGCCTCCGTCGCCGCTCGCGCAAGTCCGTCGCCGCCACTGATCGATCTTCTTCCCGATCTCCGGCGACAGTAGCTTAGCAAGGCTTGAGTCTCACGCGTCTATCCAGAGATCCTTTGTCTCTCGATTTGTTGATCGGAAACACTTCCCATCCGAATCGATCGAGACGACCGATCCTCGTGTGACCGTTGGAAGACCGAGCTTGCTTCGCAACGAAGTTTGGATCTCCAAGTTCAGCAGCTGCTCTTCATCGTAGCCGCCAATCCCGAAGCTAGCCGCCGCTCGTGTGCCGCCGCCGGTTCCGGGGAAATCCTCTCCAAGAGAGACCAAGGTCGTAGACTCTTCATCGACTTCAAGAACACGTCGTCGAACAAAGAGGAACACCGTAGTCTCCAAGAGAAGTTTGTATCACGTGTACATTCTACATTTATTTTATTGTATAGGAACTTTTGTTCCGTGTTGTAAGGGTTGGGTGCAACCCGTTTTGTGGGAGTGTTGACTCTCACGTGTGGAAGGGCTCCTTCCGTTAGTGCAGGGATTGGATTTCAATCCCTTTGGAGAAGTGACCGAGTCGTCCCTTGTTGGGGAGATAGGTCGTAGGGGGAAAGTGGATGTACCCAAGTCGGGGAACCACTATAAATTTGTTGTGTATTCTGTGTGCTGTGGTTTTTGTTTTTATTATGCAGGTACATCCGTAAATTCCGCAGAAGAACCACACGTCACCTATTCCCCCCCCCCCCCCATAGGTGCACATAGCTGACACTAGGTGGACTTTCAAGTGGTATCAGAGGGAGGTTCCTCATCAATAAGGTTAACACCTTGAGTTGAATCCTGCCCCTAGTGTCAAAAGAAGAAGACAAATATCTACTATGGACGGACTCAAGTACTCCGGCAAGATCCCAGTGTGCAACAGACTCAACTTTCCGATCTGGAAGGAAAGAATCAGGTTTTACATGGAAGCAGTCGATCCTCGACTCTTCATGATTGTGGAGGAAGGACCTTATGTACCCACTAAGGCCTCCACCATCGATCCCACCAAGAAAGTGCCGAAGACACTTTCTGAAATGGACAAAGACGAGATGGTACTCGTGGGACTGGACATGAAGGCACGAAACATTCTGGTGAGCGCAGTTGATGATTCCATGATGCAAAATTTCAGCAACTGCAGGACTGCTCAGGAGATCTGGCAATGCCTGATCATCCTCATGGAGGGCACGGATGAAGTGAGGGATGATCGGAGATCCCTCCTGAACCAAAAATATGAGGCTTTCAGGCAAGGGCCTAAGGAAGAGATCGGAGTCACATACGAGAACTTCCTAAAGATTGTTAACGCCCTCAAGGGCTACGGAAGAGTGTTCACCAATGGTGAACTCAATGACAAATTCCTTAGATCCCTTACTAAGGAATGGGACACAAAGATCTGCGCCATCAGAGAATTTGGCAGACTAGCAGAAACTGATCCACAAATCCTGTTTGGGAAGCTGATGTCCTATGAACTTCAGCTAAACACCAGGAAGGCAGAGGAAGAAGCAGAGAAGGCTGCTGCAAAAGAAAAGACTGTGGCCCTAAAAGCCAGTTACTCCAAAAAAGGGAAGAGTACGGTGTCGTACCGTGCCAAGAAAAGGGATGAGGAGGAGGACTCCGATCCATGCTCCTCCAGCTCAGAACTGTCAGCGGAGGATTTCTCCCTCATCACTCGAGAGTTCAAGAAGTTCCTCAAGATGAGGAATCAAAGAAAGAGAGACGGCTCCTCTTCCAGACATCAGAAGAAAAACTACTCTTCTGACAGGTATGCATCTAAACCCAATAAACATCGTTCTTCTGACATTATTTGCTTTGGATGTAATAAGCCAGGACACGTCGTGGCCGACTGCTATCAAGGCAAGAGGGAGAAAGGAAAAGAAGAGGAGCACAAGTCCTCCAGAGACAAGAAGAAAGAGCGAAGCTACATCGCTAAATGACCAAAGACACTAAGTGAGTCTGATTCCTCAGACTCCAGTGATGATGAAGAAGCCTACTTCGGGCTGGTGGGTCGATCGGACTCAGAAGGAGAATGCCCCCCATTCACTGGGAAGGTAAAAGCTCACACCCCTCTCTCCGACTCCGACTCTGATCCTGAGTCTCAGGATGATGAACCTGAGGATGGCCCTTCGGCCCGTGAAGCTGAGCTCCTCGAAAAGTATGAGCTTCTGCTCAACACTTTCGACGAGTGCCGCAAGAGACTGAAGGCTGAGAAGAAGGAAGTAAAATTCCTTAAGGGTGAGTGTGTATCCCTAAGGGAAGAGGTCACTAGCTTGATATCTCTCAGACAGGAGCACATTGACCTAACTTCAAAGCACTCAGAGTCTTTGAAGCTCCTTGATCTCAAGCAGGAGGAAGTCAACAAATTGGAAGAACTACTTGCGGCAGAAAGGAAGATCGTACAGAGCTTCTCTATGCCAAAAACAGTGCTTCCAGTCGTTGACACCTTCTCTGCTCAGGCCAAAGGAGCTGGCTTGGGGCATATTGGGGCATCTGGTTCTTCATCAAGGAGAAACAAGAACCAGAGAAAAAATAAGGCCGCCAAGAAGGCCTCTGCTGATGAAAAGGGTAAGGCTCCTCTCAGCCCTGTTGCGTTCAGAAAGCCTGGCTTTCCTTGCAACCAACATGACTTTGAGTCAACATTTGGGCATCATTTCCGGCCCTCGGTTGCAAAGCCTAAGAGCCGGTATGACGGTTGGAACTTCCCCCGGAACTCCGGTGAGAGTGCCTTCAAGGCACCTTATGAGGAAATCCACATAGGAAATTATGGTCCGTTCTCTAGCGGCCATAATAGAAAGCAGGCACCTAAGGCCAAACCTGTTATACAGAAGGTGACAAAGTCATGTGACTGTTGTCACCATGAGGTCTCCACCTCCAGATCCAAGGCCCCAGCTGCACCCACCGTTCCAAGGGTAAGGCAGGAGCCTAGGAAGAGATACAACAGGTTCGACTGTTGGTGTTGTGGCAAAGTCGGTCACTTTGCCGTGGATTGTTGGTTTAATCCAAGACATTACGAGACTCCCCATGTTAATAATGCGAGGCTAACCACTCGTAGGGTTAACCAACCAAGGGGGAGTGTGCTAACCAGGAATCTAGGACCCAAAGTCGATTGGGTTCCTAAGGCGAATTAATTTTGTTTTGCAGGAATGTCCAAAGGCCACCAAAACGCCAATCTGGTATTTGGACAGTGGATGCTCCCGGCATATGACTGGGACAAGAAGCCTGCTGCGTGATTACACTCCCGTCGAGAATGGACCCAAAGTCATCTTCGGAGGGTCAGATCGAGGAGTCACCAGAGGTTACGGTATGATTTCCAACGGTATAATCTCTATCACCAACGTGGCTTATGTTGAAGGGTTAAACCATAACCTGATCAGCGTAAGTCAGTTATGTGACAAAGGTTATGACGTTAAATTCTGCAAGGATAAATGTCTGATAATTTCACGTACCTCTTCTGAGACGGTATTATCAGGCATTAGGAGCAGAAATATCTTCTGCTTAGATTTTCTTAGTATAGATTCATCTACCCCCGTATGCCTTGTGGCAACAGGCAGTGCATCTCTTTGTGAACAATGGCACAAGAGATTGGCACATATTAATTATAAGACAATTAGTATGCTATTTTCTAAGAATTTAGTAAGAGATGCTCCCAGTATCAAGTGCATCAAGGATAGCCCCTGTCATGCATGCCAGATGGGCAAACAGACACGGGCTACCTTTAAGAGCATTGCAGACAAAGACTCTTCCTGATGTCTTTACCTGTTACATATGGACTTGTTTGGTCCAATGCAAGTTCATAGCTTGGGAGGCAAATCATATACGCTAGTGATAGTTGATGATCACTCTCGGTTTACATGAGTGTTCTTTTTGAAACGAAAGTCAGATACTTTTGACATCTTCACTAATTTTGTCAAGCAGGTTCAGAATGAATTTAACTGCTCCGTGGTCAAAGTCAGAAGTGACCATGGAACAGAATTCGAATCTGGTGCTATGACAGAATTCTGTGAAGAACACGGTATCTTTCATGAGTTTTCCTCCCCACGCACTCCTCAGCAAAATGGGGTTGTGGAGAGGAGAAATAGAACTCTCATTGAAGCCTGCACGACAATGTTGAAAGACGCCTCTCTCCCGGAATACTTCTGGGCAGAGGCTGTCAATACAGCTTGTCATGCACAAAACCGAGCATTGATCAACAAGCATCATCGTAAGACGCCCTACGAGCTACTGAAAGGCAGGAAACCAACCATGTCCTACTTAAGGATTTTTGGTAGCAGATGCTATGTACTAAATAATGGGAAGTACCCGCGTACTAAATTCGGTGAAAAATGCTTCGAAGGCATATTCATGGGCTATAGTTCCCATAGTCGGGCATATAGAGTCTTCAATAAGAAAACCCTAGTGGTAGAAGAATCAATAAATGTTGTATTTGATGAAGGAAGTTTGCTTCACAGCAACCCTTCCAGTGGTTTTCTTGAAGATGCAGGTGCACGATTGAAACAGCTGAGTCTGGATGAGCCCGCTAAAGATGACACTCCTAAGTACGTCAAAGTGTCCACCTCCACGTCATCTGAAAATGTCGAAGATCAAGATGAATCAAATCTCTTGGAAGAAAGAGAAGCCCAAGAAGTAGTTGAAGCTCCAGACGCCAGACTTCTAGAGCTCCGTCACGTGAGGGATCATCCTAGAGAACAGATCATCGGGGATCCTCGTGTCGTCGTCAGAACTCGAAGAGGTACAACTAACGAAGTATTGCATCTAAGCTTCCTGTCACAGGTCGAGCCAAAGAAGTTCGACGAGGCGAACAAGGATGCGGCATGGATTCTGGCCATGCAAGAGGAACTACATCAATTCGAACGGTGCAAAGTTTGGACGCTGGTTCCCAGACCATACAAGCAGAATGTGATCGGCACAAAGTGGATCTTCAGAAACAAGCTGGATGAACATGGTGTCATTGTAAAGAACAAAGCCAGGCTGGTGGCTCAAGGTTACCGACAAGAGGAAGGGATTGATTTCGACCAGACCTTTGCACCAGTAGCAAGGCTGGAGGCAATCAGGTTGTTCCTGGCGTATGCTGCAGTCAAAGGATTCACAGTCTATCAAATGGATGTGAAATCGGCATTCCTGAACGGAGACCTGAAAGAGGAAGTATACGTCGCTCAACCCCCAGGTTTTGTCGATCCTACGTTTCCCAACCATGTCTACTTTCTTAATAAAGCATTATATGGGTTGAAACAAGCTCCACGAGCTTGGTATGAGACTTTATCTAGGTTTCTTCTTGAGAACAAGTTCTCTAGAGGTAAAATAGATAAAACATTGTTTCTCAGGGAAGTCAAAGGCAAGATTTTGCTGGTGCAAATCTATGTCGATGACATAATATTCGGCTCCACGGACAACAATCTTTGCAAAACGTTTTCTAAACTTATGCAAGGAAAGTTTGAAATGAGCAGTATGGGAGAGCTCAAGTATTTCTTAGGACTTTAAGTGAAACAATCTGAGGATGGAATCTTCATCTCTCAGACGAAGTTCACAAATGAACTCCTTAAGAAATTCGGTATGGAGAGTGCAACCTCTATGAGGACTCCAATGGGATCCACCATGTCTCTGGATAAGGATGAGAAAGGTAAACCTTTCGATGAAACCAAATACAGAAGCATCATTGGATCCCTGCTCTACCTTACTGCCAGTAGACCGGATATTATGTTCTCCACATGTGTCTGTGCCAGATATTAGGTGAACACTAAGGAATCTCACCATGTCGCTGCAAAGCGAATTCTAAGATATCTTAAAGGTACTCCTAATCTTGGCTTGTGGTACCCGAGAAACAATGATGTCGAGCTAATAGGCTTTTCAGATGCTGATTTTGCAGGGAGTAGGGATGACAGGAAAAGCACTTCCGGGACGTGCCAATTCCTCGGAAGAAGGCTTATCTCATGGCACAGCAAGAAGCAGAACTGTGTGGCTACCTCCACAGCAGAATCTGAGTACATCTCCGCAGGCAGCTGTTGCGCACAACTCCTTTGGATCCGAAATCAGTTGGTCGACTACAACCTTCAGTTCAAGGAAGTTCCTATGTACTGCGACTCCTCTAGTGCTATTGCCATTGCCAACAATCCTGTCTCGCACAGCAGAACGAAGCATATTGAAGTGCGCTACCACTTCATTCGGGAGCACGTGGAAAACAAGGACATCTCTCTCTGTTATGTCCCCACGGACAGACAGATTGCTGATATATTCACAATGCCCTTAGACGAGGCAAAGTTCAATCTTTTCAAGACTGAATTGGGGATGCTCAATTATGAAGAATGAAGACTACAGAAGCTTCCGACCCGTGCATGATCTGAGGGGGAGCTAAGGGCCAAAGGTTACTGACCCCGATTTGCCGAAGCCGAAAAGGGGGAGATTACCCTCTTGGGGTCAAGGCTAAGGTGGCTCCAGCTTGCTCCCAAGCAATCGGTATTGGTAAGGGATGACTCCACTTAATGATGTTAAGTTTATGGCTTTCAGTTGCTTTCCTTTCCATTTGCTCTATTCACCTTAGCTTGTAGGGTTTAGGCTTCTTCAAATAGGGGAAGATTGTTGGGTATTGTATCCACAATGTACCTGATTTGGAGAAGCCTCTGGACAAGCTAAGGTCAATAGACTATGTATTTGATAAACTTTTTCAAGTTGTACTTGTAGTTTCTCCACGCTAAGTGCACACCAATGTCAGGGTGCAGTAGGTCAATATACACGGGTCTGCACGACGTAATCCCTCGTTGAGCAGATCAGTGTGTTGGCCTATGTGTACTCTCTCTATTGGAGTGCACTTACTTTCAAGTACAGGGCCGTTCATATGCAAGAAAAGACAAGGAGCATGGAGGATCAAGGAGCAGCTCCTAGGTGGAAGACGAAAAATCGTCCAAGGCAAATTCGACGAGAATCACCAAGTGATTCTCGCCGAATCGGCGAGAATCACTAGTGATTCTCGCCGAATCGACGAGAATCATCAGTGATTCTCCCCGACTCCTTCTGACCATCTCAAAATGGTGCCAAGTAAGATTCGGCGAGAATCACTTGTGATTCCCGCCGAACCAGTGGTCAAGCAGCCCATGTATAAAGTAAAATTCGTTGAGAATCGACAAGTGATTCGACGAGAATCACAAACGATTCTCGACGAATCGTCGAGAATCACTTGGTGATTCTCGCCGATTCGTCGAGAATCGTCTGCGATTCTCGCCGATTTTTACTTGGCGTTTTCTCAGAATGCTGCTGGACCGGATTCTGCTTCTGGACTAGTTTGAACCGGAATTTGGGGATTCCTTTTGTGGGTCCCACAAACGGTCAAAATTGCTATATCTTCAGGGTATAAATACATGGGTATTTTGAACAGTACAGACACAGAAAAATACGCCGAGCTCACGAAAACCCTAAGATCGCGAAATCTTTCAGCCGCCTCCGTCGCCGCTCGCGCAAGTCCGTCGCCGCCACTGATCGATCTTCTTCCCGATCTCCGGCGACAGTAGCTTAGCAAGGCTTGAGTCTCACGCGTCTATCCAGAGATCCTTTGTCTCTCGATTTGTTGATCGGAAACACTTCCCATCCGAATCGATCGAGACGACCGATCCTCGTGTGACCGTTGGAAGACCGAGCTTGCTTCGCAACGAAGTTTGGATCTCCAAGTTCAGCAGCTGCTCTTCATCGTAGCCGCCGATCCCGAAGCTAGCCGCCGCTCGTGTGCCGCCGCCGGTTCCGGGGAAATCCTCTCCAAGAGAGACCAAGGTCGTAGACTCTTCATCGACTTCAAGAACACGTCGTCGAACAAAGAGGAACATCGTAGTCTCCAAGAGAAGTTTGTATCACGTGTACATTCTACATTTATTTTATTATATAGGAACTTTTGTTCCGTGTTGTAAGGGTTGGGTGCAACCCGTTTTGTGGGAGTGTTGACTCTCACGTGTGGAAGGGCTCCTTCCGTTAGTGCAGGGATTGGATTTCAATCCCTTTGGAGAAGTGACCGAGTCGTCCCTTGTTGGGGAGATAGGTCGTAGGGGGAAAGTGGATGTACCCAAGTCGGGGAACCACTATAAATTTGCTGTGTATTCTGTGTGCTGTGGTTTTTGTTTTTATTGTGCAGGTACATCCGTAAATTCCGCAGAAGAACCACACGTCACCTATTCCCCCCCCATAGGTGCACATAGTTGACACTAGGTGGACTTTCACAGTTCAGCAGGTAGTCGTGCCAGAAGTCCTCATCAGCAATCCACTGTGCCTCATGGTTAGTCCCCATAACGTCAGCACGATCAGACTGAACTGTGTAGAACACGTTCAGGTACTTCATTCCGAACTGGGCATTCAACTTCCAATCGTTGAATTCAGTTGCTGTAAACTTCTCCAATTTGATCATCGGTACTGGGGACGAGAAATTTCCTTTCATCATTTTGAGATCCCTTCCTTTAGCTAGCACAAATCCGGCGAGATAGAGATCACAAAGGGCAGTAGAAAATCTCACTTTGATTGACTGCTATGTTGTGAAAATCAGATGTGCTTATCCTGGACTAATAATTGAGAGGTTGAACAATGAGATTTTACTTTTGTTCATATTTGAACAGAGCAGCAGCGGATGACTTTCTCTCTTCCCGATCCAGAAAGCAGTGGCGGTTTTAAATCACAACAAGCGGTGGCTGGAGAGCAGCGGCGACAAAAAATTTCCTCTTTCCCGATTAGGATCCCTCTTCCTCCTTCCCGTAAACAGGCGGCTACAGGAAATATGCAGAAATGACGTTGGTCCTGTTTGCTGCATGAAGCAAACACCGGCGGCCACTCAGAAATAGGGCTCCTTTTGCTTTTCCTTCACGAAACCAGGCGCCAGAGGAGAGGCGGAAGTTCCTTCCCGACTGCAGCGGCAGGACGGAAACGAAAACGAAAAAAAGGAGAAATTGAGCGGTTTTCTCCCTTTTTGATTCTAGGCGGCGTCGGCGGCTAGAGATCCCGATCGAAAACCGAGACGGAAAGTGGCGACGTTTTTGTCTTATCCTAACCCGGCGACGTTCTTACAGGCGGCAGAAGTCGATTCGTCCACAACTCCTGCGGCCAAGATTCCTGAGGAGCGGCAGGATCAAAAAATCGAGCGCGATTTTCTCGTTGTCCCGATCCACGATGGTGAGAACCGTCAATCCTGCGGGCGACGAACGCCGAGAAATCCACGGGAGAAAAAACCCACGAGAAATCCACAGGAGAATCTTCCCGATCACAGCGACGGATGGTTTCCTGTAATCGCGAATGGAGCGGTTACGGGATGGTTACGAGCAACGGGGGCGCAAACTTCGAGAATGTGAAAGTTGCTCGAAGCATCCGGATGGGGATCTAAGTGGAAATCCCCTACCCGTTGCCCCTAGGTGGGTATAAATAGGCAAACCCAAGGAGTTCCTACGGGTATCGGAATTACACATGTCCGAACTAACCCGTTATGCCTCCGAACCCGTTATTCGTCCAAATATACAGTAACATACCTAATTTCTTATTGGTGTTTTACATTTGAGTTAGTTTAGTATTGTACAATGACATGTCCATTATGTTTTATACTCCTAACACTTCTTATTTAACAGGCTGGAGACTCCCAACTTAAGCTTGTGGGAATTATCTTGATAATTTCTTTTGGAGTTCTATTGACAGGTAAGCATTATAGTGCTCCCTATCTATATATTTCTTTTTGAAGTATGCATACGAATGAATACGAATTTATTGGTAAAATCAAATTTCTTACTCTCAGTTATTATCGACATATGCCATCAACATTCTTCAGTTCAGATTCTCCTCAATTAATCTGGCAGCTTTGTAAAAACAATGTGTTGCTCAATTGAGGATATCAGCGGGCGTAGACGCCGCCGCCTTTTGGGGCCGGAGGGGGGAGGCGCGGGTTCGGAATGGAGAAAACTCTTTGTTCCGAACTTGCCTATTATGGGATCGCGCGCCCACAACACACAGAAGCTGACTTGCCTATTATCGACCATTATTATATTTTTAGTTATGTTTTTAAATTACTGAAATATATATATATATATATATATAATTTTAAAATAATTTATTATTATATTTTATTATTATTATTTGAATTTTAAGAAAATAAAATCAAAAGGGCTTCCTTCGATTCTTCAGATAATGTATTGAGAAGAGTTCTAGCATTTGCTGTGAATGTTGTTGATCCACATTTGTAACTTAGATATTTACTCTAAGACATCTGATATAAAAATGATATAATGAGTAACTGCAACTAAGGCCCCAAATAAATGTAACTGTAATAAAAAATAAAACTGAACCTTATTAACCTCAAGTAACTGCAGACTGCAAATCCTGAATGCAACTGCAAATCCTGAATGCAACATAAAAAACAATGCAACCACAACTTCAAATCCTAAATGCAACGGCAATGAAACCTATTAGCCAAAAAAAAAAAACAACTGCAAGAAACATAACCAACACTGCAACTTAAACTGCAGACATTGTTGGAAGCGATACTAGCGAGTACACCACATAAACACTCCGGCAAGCACACAGCCCGGCGAACTCCACAGCTCCGGCGAGACCAACTTAGCGAGAGCGAAACGGGTCCGGCGAGAGCTCCTCGAGCTGCTCCTGCGAGAACTCAACCTCCGCCGAGGTGATACGAGCGAGACGACCAGCTCTCTTGCGGCGAGACGGGTCCGGCGAGAGCTTCCGGCGAGATGGCTGCTACGAGCTTGGGCGGCGGAAAAAAAATGTTCCTGCGGGAACAAAAAAGGAGGCGAGAGTTTTAATAATATTCTCTCTCTCTTAAAATACTCTCTCTCTCTAACTCTCTCTCTCCCGCTATTCATCTCTCTCTAACTCCCTCTCTCGCCAATATCTCTCTCTCTCTCGCTGTTACTCTCTCTCTCCCGCTATTTCACTTTCTCTCTCTCGCTCTCTCTCCTGCGGGAATTAATGAAGGGGAAGAAATTCTTCTCACTTTTTTTCTAGCCACTTAAATTACAATTTACAAGCCTATATATAGGCAAGGATAACAAATAAGAAACCGCCACATGGCACCCACATTAAATGTCATATTCTCACTCCTCCGCAATAAATAAAATTCATGAAGACAAATCCTAGTTGACTGGTCAACCTACAAAAACGCCAACAAACTTCCCCTCAAACTTGGCAACACATGCCGAGTTTGCCTTTGAGCCTCTCGAACGTTTCCACTTTCAAAGCATTGGTGAAAATATCCGCAACCTGCTCACCGGTGGGGCAATACACAACTTCCACCGTCTTCTGCTCCACCTGCTCGTGAAGGAAGTGGTACCTCGTCTCGATATGCTTGCTGCGCCCATGCAGCACAGGATTCTTCGCGAGCTGTATGGCCGACATGTTATCCACTAACACTGTTGTTGGCCCTTCCTGCGCATGATGTAACTCCCCCAGAAGGTTCCGTAGCCAAATGACTTGACAAGCGCATGATGCCGCTGCGATGTACTCCGCCTCGCAAGATGATAAGGCTATAGTAGCGTGCTTCTTAGAACTCCACGAGAACGCCGCGGTTCCAATGTTGAACGCATACCCGGAAGTGCTCTTCCGGTCGTTCACATCTCCTCCATAGTCGCTATCCGAGTAGCCGACTAGCTTCAACTCTCCCGCAGATGAATACATCAAGCCATGGTCCCGGGTCCCGTTCACGTATCTCAGGATCCTCTTCGCCGCAGTGAAGTGGTCCTGCTTGGGCTCTTCCATGTACCTGCTCACGACCCCCACCGCATACATGATGTCCGGTCTGGTGAAAGTCAGATACCTTAGACTCCCAACCAGACTCTTGAACATGGTTGGGTCAACTCATTCCTCCTTCGAGTCCTTCCTCAACTTCGTTCCGGGATCAGCAGGAGTGGAGATAGGCTTGCTATTCTCCATCCTAAACTTCTTCAAGATCTCCTCCGCGTATTTCTTCTGCGCGATGAAGATCCCATTTTCTCTCTGCTGTACCTCAACTCCCAAGAAGTAGCTCAACTTTCCCAAGTCCGTCATCTCGAACTCGTCCTTCATCAACCTCTTGAATTCTTCGAACATCGCAGGGTTGCTTCCGGTGAATATCATGTCATCCACGTATAGGCATAGGATCATGATATCCCCGTTCTTCTCCACCTTCATGTAGAGAGCATACTCATATGGACACTTCGCGTAGCCATGCTTTTGGAGGAATGTATCTATCCTCCCATTCCAAGCTCTTGCCCCTTGCTTCAGCCCGTACAGTGCTTTTCTCAACTTGCACACCTTCTTATCCTGGCCCTTCACAACATACCCCGGAGGCTGCTCAATATACACATCCTCCTCCAGGTAGCCATTCAAGTACGCCGCCACCGCATCCATTTGCATGATTGTCCACCCATAGTGAGCTGCCAGTTCGATGATCAATCTGATGGTGTCAATCCTCGCCACTGGGGCATAGACCTCGTCGTAGTCCACTCCTTGGACTTGCCTGTAGCCCTTCACAACGAGCCTAGCCTTGTGCTTCTCCACAGCTCCATCCTTGTTCTTCTTAATCTTGTAGACCCACTTCACCCCGAGGGGTTTGTGGCCTGCGGGTGGATCAACCAGCCTCCAAGTATCATTCTTCTTTATGGAAGCTATCTCGGCATCCATCGCCGTCCTCCAAGATTTCTCCTGGGCAGCTTCGTCGTAGGAGTGCGGCTCGCAATCTGCCAACAAACAATATAAATAAAAATTGTTAAGTGTCGGTGCCGTCTCCTTGTAAATCTCCTCCAACCTCCTCATCCTAGGTTGAGGACGGTCAGAGCTGCCCCGACTAGTGCTCGCTTCACTAGGACTCCCTTCGTTTGTACTTGCTCCACTTGAGTAGGGGGTAGAAGCTCCCCCTGAACTCCCACTCGGTGGTGATGGTGGCTCAGCTCCACCAACCTCAGCTTCTGCTTCATGACCACCATCTTCCTCATCTTCAAAAAACATGCCCTTCATGTTCCTCGTCTCCTCATCCCAGCTCCAGCAGCTGTCTTCTTCAAACACCACATCCCTCGAGACTATGGCCTTCCCAGTCACCGGGTTGTAAAACGTGTACGCCTTGCTCTCCGGAGCATAGCCCATGAAGATGCACTTCTCGCTCTTATCATCGAGCTTCTTCCTCCTCTGGTCCGGGATGTGAGCATGAGCTACACACCCGAAGACCCTTAGGTGCTTCACACTCGGCTTCCAGCCGCTTCATGCTTCAAACGGTGTCTTGAACTTCACACTCTTTGTGGGGCATCTGTTCAGTAGATACACCGCACATTGCACTCCTTCCGCCCAGAACATCTTCGGTAGCCCCTTCTCCTTCACCATGCTCCTCGCCATGTTCATGATGGTGAGGTTCTTCCTCTCTGCCACTTCATTCTGTTGCGGTGAGTATGCTCCCGTCAGTTGGTGTGATAGTCCATTCTCCTTGCAGAAATTATCAAACAGCCTCGAGGTGTACTCCCCACCTCGATCTGTCCTCAGAACCTTCAATGGTTGCCCACTCTCCTTCTCGGCCATTGCCTTGAACTCCTTGAACTTGTCCAGGGCCTCAGACTTCTCTCTCAGAAAATACACCCAGCACTTCCGACTATAGTCATCCGTGAAGGTGATGTAGTACTTGCTTCCGCCTATTGAGGTGGTCTCAAACGGACCCGCGATGTCCGAGTGAACCAGTTCAAGTTGCTGCCTTGCTCTCCAGGACTTTCCTCCTTCGAATGTCTGCCTCTTGAGCTTCCCCTTCGTGCACGCCTCACACACCTTCTGTGGAGGGGAGATCATAGGCAGATCCGCCACCATCTTGGAGTGGGATAGTAGCTTCAACCCTGTGAAGCTCAAATGCACAATCCTATGGTGCCATAGCCATGCTTCTTCCTCTTCTTTTGTTCTCGCGAGACAAGTCATCTCTTGAGCATCCATCTTCAGCGTGAAGAGACGGTTTGCCGTCATTTTCACCTTCACTACCTCCTTCCCTTGATCATTCTTCATTGCTAGAGACCCATCCTTCATCTGCACGCAGTAGCCTCTCTCCACTAACTGCCCAATGCTTAAGATGTTGGTCTTCAACCCTGGCACGTAGTACACATCATTCAGGTGTACTCTCTCCCCGTTCAGTTTCACTACCACCAGACCCTTTCCTTCCAAAGAAATCTTTGAAGCATCCCCGAAGCTAACTTCACCCTCACTGGGTTCAAGGTTAGAGAACATCTCCTTATCTCCACACATGTGGTTGCTCGCCCCCGTGTCCAGGTACCACACTTCATTCCTTCCTTCTTCCACACCTCGGTAGGTTAAGAACTGTTGGGTTTCTCTATAGGGTTGGCACAACACTTGTGCACGCAGTGGAAAAGTAAAACATCAAGAAAAAACCCAAAGAGATGCGGATCGAGCCATGACGGTTGAATCAAGAAGTTAGCAAAACTAGGCAAAAATTACCTCGGTGGCGTTGAGTCACAACTCAACGGAGAAGCTCCAAACTTTATCTTCTTGCTAGTGGCGAGTTCTACGTGGAATAGTATCCACGTTTCTGCAGAAGTCCACACGAGCGGGAGAACGCCGAGCTTTCCGTCGCACGGAAGATCGGGAAGGAGAAGACCGCACCTCGGCTATTCCACGGACTGCTAGGTCCGTGCCAGGAAGAGCTGCACCAGCGACACTCGCCGGAGGAGAGGTGGCAGCGGAGCGAACGCGGCGGCGGAACAGTTTCCGGCGGCGGGATCGGGATCGGGATCGGCGAAGCGAAAATGCGGAACTCCTTCCGTCGGGTTCGATTCGCACAGAGGGGATAGATCGCGCATATTCCCGAAACCCTAAGTGTTATATTTATACTTAAAGTATAAAATAAACTCAGGAAAATCGCTATCCGCAGACCACGCAGAACTAGGGTTCAGAATCGGCGAGAATGAATCAGTGAGAATCGGCGACAATCGGCGAGAATCACTGAGCAGGTTCGGTGAGAATCATTCGGCGAGTATCACATTGGATCGGCGAGAATCAGAGTACAATACTCGACGATTCTCGCCGATCGTCGAGCCACGCTCGACGACACATAATGATACTCGACGATCGTCGAGCCGCGGTCGACGACAATAGCCAAGGTAGTCGATCGTCGAGAATCAACAATTGATTCTCGACGATTCTCGTCGATCGGCGAGAATCAGCAAGGTGATTCTCGTCTATCGGCGGGAATCAGAAGATGATTCTCGACTATTCTCATCGACCCTCGGACGACAAACCTAACCAGCCCTTCAAGGCAACCTTTGCCCAACCGATGATCCTATAAGGCAACACCTTGCCCATAACCCTATTCAGGTCGGTGATTGGTAACCTTTACCAACACAGTCAGTCATCCAACTTCTCCACATTTCTTATGTGCGACGCTGCAGGCTCATATTGCGTTGGCAGTGAGATTAGATGTTTGACCACTTCCAGATCATCATGATAACTCCAACAGACTCCCACTTGATCTCGAAAGTATCAAACCAAAAACCTCACAAACAATGAGCGGCATCTAGCAATGCATCATTGCTCCCCAAGCAATAAGAGTTAATAACTCATAAGCCTTTATGACCAATGTATCAGCGCTGTCTTTGTCCCTTTGTCCCTTACATCCGGAAAGAACTAGAGGCATGGACCGTGTCACCCTCGTTTTAGCTCAATCCAAGTTTTCTTGATCCAGGACGGACTTTCAGAGAATGGTGAGTCCAATATCACATATTGACTCAACCAAGCATGGCCATGCATTTCTCAGTCCAGTTCCATCAAGGGGCCCATGGATGCAACTCCTGTCATACAGGAAGACAAATCCCATATCTGCTCACACACAAACACCCAAATGATTCGTAACATGCCCAACGACCTCCTTCCCTTGATCATTCTTCATTGCCAGAGACCCATCCTTCATCTGCACGCAATAGCCTCTCTCCACTAACTGCCCAATGCTTAAGATGTTGGTCTTCAACCCTGGCACGTAGTACACATCATTCAGGTGTACTCTCTCCCCGTTCAGTTTCACTACCACCATACCCTTTCCTTCCAAAGAAATCTTCGAAGCATCCCCGAAGCTAACTTCACCCTCACTGGGTTCAAGGTTAGAGAACATCTCCTTATCTCCACATATGTGGTTGCTCGCCCCCGTGTCCAGGTAGCACACTTCATTCCTTCCTTCTTCCACACCTCGGTAGGTTAAGAACATCATTGGGTCTCCACCCCCAGCATTGTTCCCATTGTTCCTAGCCTCCGCATAATGGTTGGCTCCTTCTCTGTTCCTGGGAGCCCAGCAGTCATAGCTCATATGCCCAAATTTGTTACAGTTGTAACACTGTACTTGAGACATATCTCCTCGGCCTCTTCCTCTTCCTCTTCCTTCTTGCCAACCTCCTTGAGGTCGCTCCGCCTCTCTTTGGAAGCCTTGGTTCCTTCCTTGATCTCTACCTCCTCTTCTACCTCGGCCTCTACCTTGGTGACCTCGGCCACGCTGGCCGCTTCCTCTTCCCGAGCTTTCCCCAAAGTTCAACTGGGTCTGGAGTGCTTTTCCCAAGCCATTCGCTTCATCATCATCCTGCTGCATTCTGTACTCATGAGCTTGCAATGAGCCTACAAGCTCATCTACGGTCATCTGGGTGAGATCCTTCGACTACTCGATTGCCACCACCACGTGTCAGAACTTCCTTGACATGGACCTCAGGAGTTTCTCCATGAGACTCACATCATCTATCGTCTCTCCGTTTCTCTTCATCTCGTTTGTGAGCGTCCGCAGACGGGTCACAAACTCTCCGACCTTCTCCGTGGCCTGCATCCTCAACATTTCATACTCGCCCCGGAGGGATTGCAGCTTTACTTTCTTCGCCTTGTCTACTCCCTGCATGGAGCGTTGCAACACCTCCCATGCTTCCTTTGAGCTGACAGCTTCTGAGATCTTCTCGAACGTAGCTTCATCGATTCCTTGGTATAACGTGAACAGTGCCTTCTTATCTTTCTTTCTTGCTTCCCTCAATGTCGTCTTCTGGGCATTAGTCAACGCCGCTTCTGCTTCGGCAGTAAGTTCTTCATACCCATCTTCAACGATCTCCCATAACTCCTTCGATGCTAGTAGCACTTTCATCTGAATGCTCCAATTACCGTAATTGGTCTTTGTCAACTTGGGGACTTGCCCCAGCATGACACCTCCAAACTCCATCTCTCCTCTACTTCAAACCTTCCGAGTCACCGTAAAGGTTCGAATCTGACTCTGATACCACTTGTTGGAAGCGATACTAGCGAGTACACCACATAAACACTCCGGCGAGTACACAGCCAGGCGAACTCCACAGCTCCGGCGAGACCAACTTAGAGAGAGCGAAACGGGTCCGACGAGAGCTCCTCGAGCTGCTCCTGCGAGAACTCAACCTCCGCCGAGGTGATACGAGCGAGACGACCATCTCTCTTGCGGCGAGACGGGTCCGGCGAGAGCTTCCGGCGAGATGGCTGCTACGAGCTTGGGCGGCGGAAAAAAAATATTCCGGCGGGAACACAAAAGGAGGCGAGAGTTTTAATAATACTCTCTCTCTCTCTTAAAATACTCTCTCTCTAACTCTCTCTCTCCCACTATTCCTCTCTCTCTCTCTCTAACTCCCTCTCTCGCCAATATCTCTCTCTCTCTCTCGCTGTTACTCTCTCTCTCCCGCTATTTCACTTTCTCTCTCTCTCGCTCTCTCTCCTGCGGGAATTAATGAAGGGGAAAAAATTCTTCTCACTTTTTTTCTAGCCACTTAAATTACAATTTACAAGTCTATATATAGGCAAGGATAACAAATAAGAAACCGCCACATGACACCCACATTAAATGCCATATTCTCACTCCTCCGCAATAAATAAAATTCATAAAGACAAATCCTAGTTGACTGCTCAATCTACAGAAACGCCAACAATAATGTCATATTCTCACTCATCCGCAATAAATAAAATTCATAAAGACAAATCCTAATTGACTGGTCAACCTACAGAAACGCCAACAGACATATTCATATAGAAGAAGAAATCTACAACAAACTTTAAGACAACAACACAACTGCACACAACTTAAACATAAAGAACTCTAAGTTGGAACTCTATAAACTATGCTCTCAAATAAATATAGGATTAAGTAGAACAAGGAAAAAGAAGATTACCTTCAATCTTGTTGCCACAAAAGACTTTGACTAAGAGAGTATTCTTTTTTGGTTTTTGCCGAGTAGAGAAGGTCGCGGCATGTTTCTTCAAACTTCGTCTTCTTCGTTTAGACTAGTGGAACAAGCTGCTGAAAAGAGGGTATTAAGAGGAATAAAGAAGATGAGTGAAGCTACTGAGAAGTGTGAAGCTGCCGACATCTCCAATGATTACGCGAAGGAGGTTTTGCTGCGAGGTTTCTGGCGAAGAAACGCTAGGGCGGCGAACAGATGTGAGAGCTCCAAAATTTGAAATGAAAGTGGGGCTCGGTGGCAAAAGAAAATGTATTTATTAATGCGCATAGGGATCATGTGTTCAACGTGCTCATTCCATTGTAAATACTTTTTTGTCACAACTTTAAGCAACGAATTTAAATCGTGGTTGAAAGTACTAATTTCATCACTTATTTACCATTGTTCCTTTGCAGTAAGTAAAGTCGCACATTTGTCACAGTTTTTTTGCCGTGACTAAAAGTTCCTCAATTGTCACAACAATAAACCGTGTCAAATACATATTTATTTTCAACAAATATTTGTTAGGACTTGAAACTGTGGCAAATATTTTATTGATTTATTTTAAAAATATTAGCCACAGTTTGGAGCCATGGCCACTGGCCATACTTACTGATTTTTTTTAAAAAAAAACTTATCATGACTCGAGACCATAGCAAATATTTTACAAAATTATTTTAAAAACTATTAACCACGGTTTGAAGCCGATCATTTGAAGCCATATTAAATAGTACAATGCATTTTAAATTTCACGCATGATTTTTTGGCAACATACTCAAACTGTTTATATACTCACGAATCAATATATATACATACACTGTATATATATACACTATATACAAAAATAATAATCTATGATCAGCCAATCAGGTGCCTTGCTGTAACTACGGCCTCCAAATTGATCTCCGCGATTCATGTTTTTTGCGGATCACTGCGCATCGCGAGAGTAGTTTCCTAAAAAAAACTATTAATGCTTGCCGCCGCAGCGATGGAGCGCAAAGCGGCCCTTTCCGTTGGAAAAATTCTTTTTTGCCACATTCGTATTTTCCACACCTATTTGTTGTGGGCAGACAGTGGCTAAAAGTCTTGTCATGATTAGAACTTTTAATCACGATAATTTGACCCGACTAAAAGTTAAACAATAACAATTTTGATGTCTACTTTTCTTGCCACGTGTTCAAGACTAACAAAATGTTACGAAATTATGCCTTCAATGTATACACACACAAAAATATTATATTTATTCCTCACAAATATATTCTTAAAAGATGAACTTTAGCAATAAAAAAATAACGTTTTAAGAGCCAAATCGGAGAACGGATCGGTGAGATCGAAGGTTCAAGATCCGATCAATTGGACCGGTCGAACCGGGGTTGAACCGTGATGTTAGATAATAACATATCACATATGATAAATCATAAGTTTTTAACATATTATATATAATTAAAATATCAAATTGAACTCAATTAAAATGTAACAAAATATAATCATTTTATTAGAGAAAAGAATTTTTTAAATAATCCAATTGTTATATATATTAAGATATGTGTGTTTATAATTTAAATATCAATTTCAAATATATATTACAAATATTTCATTATTTCTTAAATTTTGAATTTGGTATATATAATTAAATATATTTTTAAGATATATTATATATTGAGTTATAAGCAGGAAAGATAGTTTGTAAGGTATAAACAATAAATTTAAAATTTGGTAAAGATATATAAAATTATTATTTATTAAGTTACATTTAAATATTAAACTTCATGAAAAAATTTAATTTAATATTTATATATTTAAATATTTATTACGAAATATAAATTATATAGATAGTAAATATATATGGTTTAGTTTGAACTAAAACAACAAATGTCACTTGCTTGAGTGGTCAGCATCTTTGTTATATTTGGTAGTGTCTGGGTTAGATCCTCAGGGCCATCCTTTCTCTGCATTTCAATAGGCCCGCCCGGTTGCCTATTAACCGGCCCGGTTTCCGGTTTACCAGTCTAACCGTCCGGTTCACCGGTTCTCATTCGGTTTGCAATCAATGCGGTTTTAAGGACCCGATCGGTTGAACCGACCGGGGAACCGATTCGCGGTCCGACCGGTTGAACCAGCCGGCCAGGTCCGATTTTAAAGACATTGCAAAAAAGATTTATATCTATAACAATGAAATAGCAGTGGTGGAGAGTATTCATCTACGATTTCTAGCTGAAATAATGTTAGTCGGTACACCTACGATCTAGTAGGTCGAGTTGAGCAATGAGATGAAGCAATAAATTATGTCATTGACGGTCTTAGGTAGGGGCGAGCACAAAAAACCGCAAGCCGCAAGAACCGCCCGCACCGTAAAAAACGCACCGAATTTTAAACCGGACAGCGTAGTGTAGATGTGGTGCGGTTTTGAAGTTTTGTAAACCGCGTACGGTGCGGTTTTTAAATCTTTAAAACCGCAAACACCGTACCGCACCGATAAATTGGATATTTAAAATTTTTTTACAATTTGCAACACGACATTGCCCGCACATATTAAGTATTAAACCCGGCAAAAGTGCAAACCACCACACTTATTAAACAGTTAGAGTGGTCGCACATATTTACCAATTTACAACCCAAATGGGCCAAATCCCGCTGAGGCAGAGTCGCAGAGGCGCTGACCCGCACACGCTCCTCCCAACCCAACATTTGGCAAAAATTAAAAGATGTTATTTCTCAGACCGCAGCGGCAGAGCACTCTGCTCCATTTTCCCATTTACCCTAGCTCCCTCTGTCTTCTTCTCACCGCAGCCGTCGCCTCCGGAAACTTCATCGCCCACCGTCGTCGCCTCCAAAAACTACACTGCCCGTCGCCGTCACCTCCGGAAACTACACTGCCGACAAACTTCCAGTTCTTCCCGCTCGATCTCGATCCATTGGCGCAAACAACTCCAGCTTCAAATTCGATGACGAGCTTCCACTTCGACATCGAGCTTGCACTTCGACGATGAACTTCCAGTTTGACGGTGAGCTTCCAGTTCGATCTTCCCACTCTCAATCCATCGTCTACCGCTTCCAGTTTTTTGTTCGAACAGATCTGGTGAAAGGAACCAGATCTCGTTTTCTCTTGTTTTGGTGGGTCAAATGAGCAGTTTAATCCGAGTTTTCGTTGATAGAAACTAGAGCGATCTGATATTTCCGAGCACACCTTTGATCTGATTTGGCCAAGCACACCATTTTGCATTGATAGAAGCCCTTCGATCGCTTCCAGATTCTCCCACTCTCGGTTTTGTTTGATAAGCATTTGGGAAGTGTGTTTTTTAGCTGATAGAAGCCCTTTGATCTCTGTTTTCTTAGCTGACAGATCCATATGATTTTCCAAATTTTTTGATCTTGCTGAAAAATCTGATGGATCAGCATTTGTGAAGAGTAGTTTTTAGCTGATCTCGGTTTTGTTTGATAAGTATTCTTTTTTTAGCTGATAGAAACCTTTGTTCTGTTGTTGACTGCAGGGCTGCTGTTGGTAAAGTTTTAATTTTTAGCTCGGGCTTCTGCAGGACTCCACCGCCAACTACTAAACAACGATGTAAATTCTACTTTTTACTTCTATAATTGTTTGGTTGTTGTTTGTTGTTTTACATGTTAAAATTGTTATACAATTATTGTGATTGAGTCATTACAAGCATGAAGCTTGCGATCATGGATTCTAAAAATGCTAAAGGCAAAGAGAATGTACTACAAATTGATCTGTTGCAAGTGCAACAAGAGATACAAGTTGAAAGTATGGGGGAGAGAGCATTATAATGTGACGATGAGGCTTCCCAACATCTAAATAAGAAATAGAAAGAAGAAAATCATGATGGTAGTAAGTTTAAGTCTCAAGTGTGGGAATGGTTTACGAAGTACAAGGACAATGATGGAAAAGATCGTGCAAAATATAAATATTGTTCCGAAATATGTGCAGCCGACCCTAGAAAGAATGGTACTAGTGCATTGAGAGTGCATATGACTACTTTGTGTCGATTTCGGAAAGTTGCAGCCAATCAAAAAATGTTGTCATTTACCGAGAAAAAAAGAGGATGAAGCTACAGTTGGATCTTTGAAAGCAATTAAGTTTAATGAAGAAGAATGTAGATTAACATTGGCTAAGATGGTGATAGTTGATGAGTTGTCATTCAAATTTGTGGAGAATCAAGGATTTCGAAATTTTGTTAAGCAATTAGAGCCAAGGTTTGATGGACTTTCTCGAACAACTATCGCTAGATGTTGCACTAATATCCACACTTCCGAAAAAGCAAAATTGAAGAAAGATTTGAAGCACGATAGGTTATGTTTAACAAAGGATACATGGTCATCTATTCAAAAATATGGTTATATGTGTTTGACCGGCCATTGGATAGATAAGGAATTGAGGCTACAAAAAAGAATACTTAACTTTGTTAGAATCCTTGATCACACCGGAGAAGGAATTGGGTGTGAAATAATGAATTGTTTATCTTCATGGGGCATTAAAAAATCTTAACAATTACAATGGATAATGCTTCTGCGAATGACGTAGTTGCACGACATATAAAGAGAGAGCAAGGATTGGAAAAGTACCATATTAGACCATGAATTTCTACATGTCCGTTGTTCTGTGCATATTTTGAATTTAATTGTTAAAGAGTGATTATCTAAATATAATGAGTCAATCAAGAAGATTCGATTGGCAATTAAATATGTAAAAGGATCTTCTCAGAGATTAGAGAAGTTTAAGAAGTGTGTTGCAAATGCCGATATTGAATGCAAAGCATTCATATTCTTCGATGTTGAAACAAAGTGGAATTCCACTTACTTGATGTCGCTTCCTTGCGCACTCTCGCGTGCGTCTCTTTCTTGTGCGCTCTTACACACATATCTTCCTTGCACATTCTTGCGCACGTCGCTCCCTTGCACGGGCATCTCCCCCCCACCCGCGCTCTGCGCGCTCCCCTCCAGTAAGCGCTCAATGCACTCACCATCAGCAAGCGCCCTACGCGCTCTTTACCAACAAGCACTCCACGCGATCTCCTCTAACAAGTGCCTTGCGCGCTCTCTACCTGCAAGCGCTCTGTGCACTCTCCTCCAACAAGTGCTCTGCGCACTTTTTACCAGTAAGCGTTCCACAACCATGGCCTTGCACGTTCTCCTCCAGTAAGCGCCCCGCGTGCTCTTTACCATCTAGTGCTCCACGTGCCCTCCTCCAGTAAGCGCCTCACACGCTCTCTACCAATAAGTGCCCTGTTGGATCACTAGATTGGATTTGGGCTAGGTTCACTAATTAGGATGTCTGACCCATAATGTATAGCCTGGGTCAAATGTTTGAGTCTTAGAGTTTAGGCTAAGTCAGTAGGTTCAACTTTGATGGTCCAGCCAGCAGAAGACCTCAGTGGACTTAAGACTTAAAAGAAATCAAAGTTCAGTATATAAGTTCGATGTTCGTCAAACTCAACTCGATGATAGTCTTGCTCTACTCGATGAACTCAGAGTTAATTCTCTGAGTTGAGCTCGACGATATTCGAGCTCAGATCTACGAATTCTGGAATTCATCTTCAACAGATTCTTTCCAGATTATTTTCGCTGAACTCAGCTCGATGAAGACAGATTCTCTGCTCGACGAACTTAGACTGTAGAATTGGCAAGTTATTCGCAGAATGCAGTTCGCTGAGCGTAGGTCGACGAAAAGGATTTCTCAGCTTGACGAACTTGGATCTTTGGTCGACGAAATCTATTCAGAGGTCGACGAATTCTGTCCAAGCCTGACTTAGAGTTTTCCCCCCATTTCTGTCCTTATTTTATATATTATTTAGAAGTAATTCTCTGAGTAATTAATGCATATATTCCCCTGAATATAGCCATTATTGGCAGCATTGATTATGGTCTTCATCAGGGTTAATTGCTTGCTTAATTTATTGGGACAGTTGGGAAACTCATTAAAGTCAATATTCTCCAGCCGTATTTCTTTCTCCAGGCAATCAACAATCAATGCATAAGATTCAAAATTCAAAGGAGAATTCGACATAGAATAAAAAAGAGATTTGTTTTCTCTTTTCAGTCAACAAGCAGAAATATACAGTGATACAAGCAATAATACAGAGAACACAGAAAGATTCAGAACCATTCTCTGTGCAGAAAACATCCAGTTTTCTCCTTGTGCTTACTGAAGACTGAAGAAGAACAACAAATAAAGATCAAGAATCTTCTTCAACTTCTCTCTAGGAATATTCAAGGACAATAATCATTCTATCAGTCAGAAGTTCCTGAACATCATTTCAAGACAAGACAGAAGACCTACACCTTGAGCAAGGCTCCAAGTGATTTTAGAAGGAGCTCTTGACAACAACAATCCACTAATTCTTCTCTATTGATTAGAGAAAGAGAAGACACCATCAACCCCTCTCACCTCCTGTATAAAGGGTTTATTAACTCCCTTCAAAAGTTTATTCTTCGTTTTTGGGCACCTGATCAAAAGCTCAAAGGGTTGTGAGATCTCCCTGAAAATAGATCTTGTGGTGGCATTCACCTGATTAAAAACCTGCTAGTGGATTCCTACCAGGGTGGTAGAAGAGTGGATGTACCCAGTTTAGAGAACCACTATAAAATTCTTGTGTCGTCTGGTTTATCATTTTCTGTGTTGCTCTTGCTTTGCTATGATAGGTTTGCTTTGCTGTGTTAGACTAGTCTGCTGTGATAGGTTAACTCTCCTGTGATAGCTTAGTTTAGTTTATATTTTCTCTCGCTACTATAGTATCACTTATTTACTCTAATAATATTAAAAGAGCCAAAAGTTTTAATTACTCTATTCACCCCCCCCCCTCTAGAGTAAATCAGATCTATCCCCCTTTCTTTCAATTAGTCAAAGCGAGGTTCCTTTGGTTGTACAAGCTAATACTTGAACCAAAAGATCCTTGATATATCTGATTTCTGTTTAATTAGTTTTTCTATTTAGTTCACAGCATGGCATAGAACAAGGATTATGCAAGTACCAGACCTCCAGTTTGCAACTTAAATAAGTTTGCCATCTGTAAGGCAAGAATCGGGCTTTATATGAATTCTATTGATGAAGACATATATCATTCTATTTTGACAGGTCCCCCTCAACCTACAGCTGCTACTACATCTTCAAGTACACATGTTGTTCTACCACCTGAGTGGACAGATGCTCAAAATAAGGCCAAAATAGCAGATGCAAAGGCCATGAACATCCTAACACAGACTATGTCAGATGACATATTCCAAAAAGTGGCTGAATGCACATCTGCCAAAGTAATTTGGGACTCTCTCAACCAGATGGTTGCAGGATCAGCAGATGAAAGAAAGGACAAGAGATCAAATCTTATCTCCCAATATGAGAACTTTAAGAAGGATAAATCTGAGTCTGTTAGGGATATGTACAACAGACTAAGCTCAATCATCAATGAGCTAAAGACTCTGGATAAGGATATCACTCTCACTGAAGTGAATGACAAAATCCTCATGTGCATCCCAAGCTCATGGGATTCCAAAATATGGCCAATCAAGGAGGCCGAAAGCTTAAATGAGATTTCCACTGAATCTCTTCTTGGAAAGCTCAAATCATATGAGCAACTGATACAGTCAAGAGAAGATGTAGAGTAGAAGACTCCTCCAGCTGCTATGAAAGAGCAAAATATAGCTTTCAAAGTTTCAGAAGAATCAGAAGCTCCAACAGCAAGGGAAGAACTTCGAGCCTCTTAGCCAAAAGATTCTACAAAATTTCAAAGAAAGACTTCAGAAGAAAGTCATCTAGGCAAGATGACAAACCCAGGTATGACAAGACACCCACTAAAGAGATTGTTTGTTTTAGGTACAGGAAATCAGGACACTTCATATCAGAATGTCCAAAAAATCAAAAGAAGGAGAGATGAATAGAAAAAGAATCCAGGAAGCAGCACTACAACAAGCCATCCTCCAACAAGCGTAAAAGAAAGGAGAAAGGCTTTGTGGCTAATACTTGGAGTGACACTGAAGAAGAATCTTCATCTTCTAGCTCCAATGAAGATGAAGAAGAAGTAAAGGCAAAGAAGGTTTGCCTGATGGCCATTGATGCTTCCTGCAGTCCATCTGAAGCTGAAAATTCAGATAATGAATAATCATTAGAATCGGAGGCAGATAAGGTATTGTCTTCCTTTGATTACAATTCAGAAAATTTCAAAACTGAATTTAAATTTTTATGTATATATTTAATTAATTCTGAAAAAGAAATTAAATCTCTTATGGAAAAAATTGTCTGATCAAGAGAACTTGACTTCAGAAAACCTTAAACTAAAAGATGAATTAAATCTAGCAAATGAACAAATCATCTCACTAAAATCTGAATTAACTGAGGCAAGACAACTTGAAGAATCCCTAAATGGGAGAATTATCAAGTTGATGGACATCACAAGCACAGTGAATGTCAGACTAAATGACATGTTGGGCTTAGGTGCTTCATCAATCCAACCCCCACTGATTCAGAAAAATATATTGTCAACACTAATAAAATTTGTTTCGGAAAAAGGAAAAGAAAAGATATATAATAATAATGTTAAATAAACTGAGTTAAAACAAAAGAATAAAAAAAGAAAAAGAGTAAGAAAAATCCTAATCATAACAATGTTCCACAGATTTCGTCAAACTCAGATCGATGAAATATGTATAGTTCGTCGAACCCAAGTCGACGAACTCCGAATGCAAACTTTCACTATAATTATTCGTTGAACTACGATCGACGATGCCAGTATGGCTCGTCAAACCGAGATCGATGATTTTGGGGCCCAGAGAATGAATACTTCCATTCTCTGAGTGGAGTTTGACGAACTCATCCCCATTCGTCGAACTCAGATCGACGAACTTACTTGAATTCGTCGAACCCAGTTCAAGTTAACAGAAACTTGAATTTTTGTAAAACTTATAATCAACCAAGATTATCCATTAATCAATTTAATCATTGGATAATTGCTCTAAGAAGATATCATCGCTTAGGTTGTAAATGCCAACATAAATATTCTTATATCTCCAGTTTTAATTATGTGAAGAAAGAAGGACCCAAGATAACCTGGGTCAAGAATAGCTAATCTGTTTTATTGCAGGTGAAAGACTATCCCACCATAGAGTAATAGTGAGATACGTACAGTGGCTGTTCAAAACACATGACTGGAAACAAGGACAACCTAATCAACTACAAGTCAAAGTTAGGACCTAAAGTAATATTTTATGATTCCAATTGTGGCCAGACTGAAGGATATGTAAAGGACAAGATTGGAGCAGTCACCTTCAGGAATGTTGCATATGTAAGTGGACTGAAGCACAATCTGATATCCATAAGTCAGTTATGTGATAAAAGGTTTCAGGTATCATTTAATAAAACTTTCTGTATTATTACTTCTTTAGATAACCAAGTAGTGTTAACAAGAACTATAGTAAGAAACATTTATGTGGTTAACTTTAAGTCCGCCAAAATTGAAATTTGCATGTTTAATAAAACTAGCAGTAATAATGACCTTTGACATAGGAGATTAGGTCATATAAACATGAAAAATATTGCTAAACTCTCTAGGGATAACCTTGTTAGAGGATTTCCTTCTGTTGGATCCCTAGTTGGATTTTGATTAGGTTCACTAAGTTAGGATGTTTGACCCAACATGTATAGCCAGGGTCATGTATGAGTTCTAGAGTCTAAGCCATGCCCTTATATTCAACACTACATGGACCAGCCATCAACAGACTGCAGAAGACTCAAGACTTAGAGAATTATCAAATACTCAGAAAATGAGTCCGACGTTCATCGAACTCAGGTCGACGAAAGTCGTGCTGAGCTCGACGAAATCAGAGAGAATTCTCTGAGCTAAGCTCAACGAACTTGAATCTCAGGTCCACGAATTCTAGACTATACTTCAACACTGTAAAAGAGTGAACACGCAGCTAACAAACAGACAGAAATTTGAATAATTGAAAGTTTATTATCCAAAAAAGATATAATTTACAAAGGTATGACCTCCTTTTTATAGAATGCAGGAGATAGGAGAGAGTACAAATAAATAATGTGGGACTAAAAATTTACAGGGCTGAGCTGCTAGAAATTAAAGAGACCGCACAGGCCGCGCGGTTAGACAAATGGGCTAACCGCTCAGCAACTCCAGCAGGAAGATAACACGCCGTAATAGGAGACCGATAGACCGCCCGGTCTCCAAGCTTCAGAAAGAGAGACCTCCAGACCGCTCGGACTACAAACAGCAACAGTCTGAACACAAACCTGCTGGAAAGGAACTGCTAGACCGCGCGGTCAACAACCTGCCAGACTAGACCGCCAGGCCGCCCAGTCTAGTACTTCGACACTCCCCCTCAAGCTAGAGCATAGATATCAATCATTCCTAGCTTGCCACAAATGTGGAAGAAGGTAGTAGAGACCGGTTTTGTGAAGATATCTGCCAATTCTTTGTCAGAGGTGACAAACGGAGTACAAATCTGTTTCTTCAAAACCTCCTCCCGAATGAAGTGACAGTCAACCTCTATATGCTTTGTTCTCTCATGGAAGACCGGATTTTTGGATATGTATATAGCGACTTTGTTGTCACAGAACATAGGAAGAGGATAGTCATAGACCTCTCCTAGGTCAAGCATGAGACCCCGCAACCACTTTAACTCACACGTAGTTGATGTCATACTCTGGTATTCGGCTTCTGCACTGGATCTGGAGACAACAGACTGTTTCTTGCTCTTCCAAGTCACAAGATTTCCTCCAAAAAAAGTACAAAACCCTGATGTGGATTTACGATCGCCTTTATCATCTGCATAGCTTGAATCTGAGTAGGCTTCAACCCTCGGATGACCATTCTTCTGAAAGATTAGCCCTTTGCCCGGTGCTGCTTTGACATACTCTAAAATCTTCAAGGCAGACTGAATATGGCACTCCATGGGAGCTTGCATAAACTGACTGACCTTGCCTATAGCATAGGAGATGTCGGGTCTGGTCACCGTGAGATAGATGAGTTTGCCCACCAAACGTCTGTACCTTGTAACATCAGATAGAAGAGGCGAGTCATCCGTCCATGTTTTGTCTTCTCCAATAGCCATGGGAAACCGGGCCGGTTTGGCACCTGTCAATCCTGCCTCTTGTAGAAGATCAAGGGAATACTTCCGTTGGGAGAGAACCAACGAGTCAAGTTTCCGAGAAATTTCTATCCCCAAAAAGTATTTCGGTGAGCCCATATCCTTTGTGACTAGGTGTTGACGGAGGTGTTTCTTTGTCAAGTCCACCCCAGCTTGGTCATCGCCAGAAGAAGAATATCATCCACATACCCTGATAAAACCACCAGTCCCGAGGCCGTTTTGCGAATAAATAAGGAGTGATCGACCGAACTCCTTGCAAAGACGATGGTAGCCACAATGCCACTGAACTTGTCGAACCACGCCCGAGGGCTCTGCTTTAGGCCATAAATGTCCTTCTTCAACCGGCATACTCGTGTCTCCCTCTGAGCAATATACCCAGGAGGTTGCTCCATGTAGACGTCCTCCTGAAGATCTCCATAGAGAAAGGCATTCTTGATATCAAGCTGGGAAATAGCCCAATCCCTGTTAACAGCCATAGAGAGAAGAACCCGGATGGTGCTGAGGCGAGCAACCAGAGAGAAAGTATCAAAGTAATCAATGCCGTAAGTCTGAGTGAAGCCTTTGGCCACCAGCCGGGCCTTGTAGCGATCCACAGTGCCGTCGGGCAAAATTTCACAACAAATACCCAGTGACAGCCAACCACATCAGTACCCACTGTTGGAGGAACAAGGGTCCAGGTACCCCTTTCAATAAGAGTAGCCATCTCTTCATCCATAGCAGATTTCCAATGAGGAATAGCAAGAGCCTCCTGGTAGATGCGCGGAGTGGTAGCAGCGGAGATAGCCAAGGAAAAACACCTGCGAGAAGGAGAAAGCCGCTCATAGGAAACAACTACCGCAAGCGGGTGTCGAGTACACGCCCGCACCCCTTTGTGAAGAGCAATGGGAAGATCCAGGTCGACGCGTGCCTCAGCAATCGGAGCGTCCGTGACGGAGAAGGCTGGCCCGAGAATAGAGAGAGGCAGCTGCGGAGAAGAGGGAGGAGGAGTAGGGGGTGAAACAGACAGACAAGGAGATGAAGGAGGAGATGAGGGAAGAGGGGAGACGTCGATAGGCGTGGAAGGAACGGATAGAGGCGGTGGAGAAGCAGAGACATCAGGAGGAAGAGGGGAGTCAAGAGAGAAGTAGGATGCATTCTCGAAGAATGTCACGTCTGCGGAGACAAATTATTTGCGCAGAACGGGGTAAAAACAGCAATAGCCTTTTTGAGTGGTAGAGTACCCCAAAAAGACACACTTGGTGGAACGGGGGGAAAGCTTGTCGCGGGTAGCGGACGGAGCGTGAACAAAGGCCGTACACCCAAAGACACGGAGAGGGAGAGGAAAAGGTTCCTTGCAGGGGTATAGAATGGAGAAGGGTGTCTGGCCGTGGTGAACCGTGGTGGGAAGACGATTGATGAGATAGCAGGCGAGGAGCACAGTGTAGCCCCAGTAGGAGCGGGGCACTTACATATGCGTCATGAGAGTGCGAGCGACATCAAGGAGGTGACGGTTTTTACGCTCCGCCACCCCATTCTGCTGGGAGGTGTAAACACAGGTGGTTTGATGAAGAAGACCATGTTGCCGAAAGAAAGAGGAGAACTCATGACTAAGATATTCCTTAGCATTATCAGAGCGAAAAACTTTAATAGAAATGCCAAATTGAGTTTTAATCATAAAATAGAAAGATTGCTAGATAGAAAAGAGTTCAGAGCGATCTTTTAACATATACACCCAGGTACATCTAGAAAAATCATCTATAAAAGTTACAAAGTAGGAACTACCCCGCCCAACGGTGAGGGTAGGAGCATGACCCCAGACATCAGAATGAATGAGATCAAACGGGCGAGAGGAGCCACGACCTTGCTTCGGTGGGAAGGAGGAGCGATGATGTTTGCCAAGCTAACACACATCACAGTTGAGCGGAGAACTGGTCGGAGGTAAGTGTGGCAGAAGCTGTCGAAGAATCCGAGGAGGAGGATGTCCAAGGCGAAGATGCCATTGAAGCAGATCTGTAGAGAAGGAGGAGTAGGCGGACAGAGCGAAAACGTTGTCGAGGAAGTAGAGGCCGCTGCTCTCAGTACCAGTAGCAATCGTCCGTTGGGTCCTCGAGTCCTGAAAAGAACAAGAAGTGGGAGTGAATAAGACGGAGCACTGAAGTTGCCGGCATAAAGTAGTAACAGATAATAAATTACACGGGAACTTCGGGACATAGAGAGTGTCCTCCAAGCAAACCGACGGGGTGACTTGAAACATGCCCGTCCCAAGAACCGGGGACGGTGAACCATCCGCCATACGAACCGGGGGCAGTCGGTCATGTGTTTCAAGGAGAGAGAAACAATGAGGGTTGCTAGTCATATGATTTGTAGCACCAGAGTTAATCATCCATTTACCTTGGGTAACGACGTGGGCATTACCTGAAGTCGTGTCCATAGAGGCAGACGACCGAGAGGAGGCAGAGGTCGAGGAAGGAGCATCACCAGAAGGGCGAAGATGGGGATGTTTCTGCCAGCAGCGGTCAACAGAATGGCCGGTACGACCACAGTGAGAGCAGAGGAACCTGGACAAACTACGCCCGCCTGAGTGGCAGCGGCCACTAGCCCCCCCCCTGCTGAGCCTGGTGAACATAGGAGTTCTGGGAAGGCGGGAGGTCAACAGAGGCTGCTGGAGCAGCGAAGTAACAGCAGCAATGCGAGCCGCGGTGGCATCCAAAGTAGGAGATTCCGCCTCACCCAAGATCTGCTGGCGGATCATATCATAGGAATCGGGAAGACGGAGAAGATAACAAACAACCAGGAGTTCCTGGAAGTGTTTGTGCTGGTCGGCCAAGTCCGCGGAGAAGGGGCGATTCTGGAGGATCTTTGCACCAAGAGCCTGAACCTGCTGATAAGCCGCAACAGGAGACATGGAAGGGCGGGCGAAGAGGTCCGCGTAAAGAGTATAAATGCGGGACGTCTGACCCACCTTCGAATAGAGTGCAGCTAGGTGTAGCCAAGCGGCCTTGACCGTCTCATCATGGCGAATGACGGGAAGGCACTCATCACAGAGGATGTTGGCCAGCCAAGTGCAGACAAGGGCATCACTCGCATCCCAGTCATCAAATTGAGGAGAGTTAAGAGGAGGAGGGTCATCAGTGAGGTGATGACGCTTGCGCTGATAGCGAAGAAGAAAGGTGAAAGAAACGCTCCAATCGGGATAGTTGGAGCCAACAAGTTTAGAAAGCGTGCCAAGGTTGCCCGAAGGAGTAGGAGGAGGAGGAGCTGCAGGAGTGGTGGAGGTAGAGATAACGGGGGTAGAGAGACCGAAAGTGGCCACAGAGAAGGCACGAAACCACGCGAGAAGAAGAGAAGCCGCAGGGAGAGAAAAAAGGAGTGCAAGCTGCACGACCTAAGGAGGAGGCCGGGACACGAGAAAGAAACCGCAGCGAAAAAGGACGAAACCGCAGCGGGCTAAAGAGAATAAGTTGCAACGGCACGGTGGAAAAACACCAGCGGCCAGGAAGCAGACCAAGGCACAAGGAAAGAGGTCGCGCGAACTGAAAGAGGCCGCGCAAACAGAAGAGAAGAGGAAGCAAGGGACCCAAGAGAACATGCCGAAGAAAGTCGCGCGAACAGGGAGAAACCGCGCGAACAGGGCAGCAGACAGAAGAGAAAACAAGCCGCGAGAACATGTCGCGGAAAGAAGAAATAAGGCGCACGTGCAGATACAGCTCAATCAGGAGGAAAGAACCGAGTCCTCTGATACCATGTAAAAGAGCGAACACGCATCTAACAAACAGACAAAATTTGAATAATTGAAAGTTTATTATCCAAAAAAGATATCATTTACAAAGGTATGACCTCCCTTTTATAGAATGGTGGAGATAGGAGAGAGTACAAATAAACAATATGGGACTAAAAATTTACAGGGCTGAGCGGCTAGAAATTAAAGAGACCGCACAGGCCGCGCGGTTAGATAAATGGGCTAACCGCTCGGCAACTCCAGCAGGAAGAGAACACGCCGCAATAGGAGACCGATAGACCGCCCGGTCTCTAAGCTTCAGAGAGAGAGAACGCCATACCGCTCGGACTACAAACAACAACAGTCTGAACACAAACCTGCTAGAAAGGAACTGCTAGAACGTGCGGTCAACAACCCGCCAGACTAGACTGCCAGGCCGCCCGGTCTAGTACTTCAACAAACACCAAGTCCAGAATTCTTCATACTTAACTCCAGTCGACTAAATTAGTTCTCAGGACGACGAACTTAGTTCTCAGGTCGACGATCTCTGGGTATTTTACTTCAACATCTTATTCCAGAAACATCTAAGTAATTGAAGTCCAGCTTCACACTCCAGTCGACGAAGTAAGAATTTCAGCTCGACGAATTTGGATCTTAGTTCGACGATTTATAGATCATCTACTTCAACACTATAAGACCAGAAACAACTAAGTATTCTAAGTCTAGAATCACACTCCAGTCGACGAACTCATCTTCTCAGCTCGACGAACTTAGACCACAGTCTTGGCAAGATTTATCAAGTAGCAGTTAGAAGTTCTCAGCTCGACGAAACTAGTTCTCAGGTCGACGAACCCAGTTATGAGGTCGATGATTTCTGGACATGTTACTTCAACATTCTCAAGTCCAAGAAACATGGAGTTCTGTTATTCAGTCAACGAAGTTATATTCTCAGCTCGACGAAGTTGATGCACAGAATTGACGGGTCTAGAGAAAGCAGTTGTCAGTTCTTAGGTCGACGATCTTGGATCTCAGCTCAACGAACAAAGATTATCTGGTCGACGAACTTGACTTCTCTGTTCGACGAACTCTGGACATAAATCGACGAATTCTGCTCAACGAATTCTGTAAAGTCCCAGACTTAGAAATTTCCCTCCCTATATCTCTTTTCTATTGCACTAATTCCCGAGTAATCAATGCATAAATATTCTCTAAATATTACCGTTAGCAGTAAGCATTGATTACGGACTTCATCAAGATTATTGCTTGTCGTTTTTCCATGGGACAGTTGGGGAAACCAATCAATGCAAATATTCTCCATGCCGTCAGAATTCAATGTAGAGAGAAATTCAAATTTCAAAAGAAAATTCATATGGAAAATATAAAAGGTATTTTCTTTCTCTTCCTGCACAACTCTCTAGCAGTAGTCAGAAAATACAGTGAATATGCATCTTCTTCATCTCTCTCGACAGCACATAGAGAATATACAACATATAGAGCTCACTGGGCAAAGATACTGTCAAGAGACAAGAAGCCCTAGCCCTAGACCAGAGAAAGAACATCAAGCTGAAGAAGAAGAAGAACAACCATTCAAATCAAGAGTCTTCTTCTGTCTTCATTCCAGAATTCTTCAAAGGACAACAAACATTCAATCTGTCAAGAAGTTCCTGGAGTTCATCTGGTCAAAGTAAATGCTTGAAGACCTATCACCCTGCAGCAAGGCTTCAACTTCCTGAACCATTCTATATCTCAGGGGGAGCCTTTGCTAACAACATTCTTCCACTAGAGTCTTCTCAGTTGTATCTGAGAAAGAGAAGACAAAATCACTCTCTCACCCCCACTGTATAAAGGGTTCTTAACTCCCGTCAAAAGTTATTTCTGGTTGCAAGTCACCTGATCAAAAAACTTGAGTTTTAGTTTTTGAGCACCTGATCAAAAGCTCATTGGTGGTAGTCACCTGATCAAAAACCTGAGTGGATTCCTACCAGGATGGTAGAAGAGTAGATGTACCCAAGTTTAGGGGAACCAATATAAAATTCTTGTATTGTCTGGGTTACTCTTTTTTTCTTTTTTCTTGCTGTGGATGTGATAACTAGGTTGCTGTGTTTGTGGTTTTAATTTAATTCCCGCAGCACTAGAAATAGATTGATTTAATTAACAAAATTTTATAAACCTAAATACTCTATTCACCCCCCCCCCTCTGGAGTATTTCAGATCTAACCCTTACCTTCAATTGGTATCAGAGCAAGGTTCCTTTGGTTGTACAAGCAAGCCCTTGAACCAAAGATCCTGAGTTAGGTGTGCTTTTTATTTATTTCTATTAGATTTATAGTCACAACATGGCACAAAACAAGGACTATGCAAAAACCAGACCTCCAGTATGCAATCTAAATAGGTTTGCCATCTGGAAGGCAAAAATTAAGTTATATATGAACTCTATTGATGAGGATATCTACAATTCCATCTTGATAGGTCCTCCTCAAGCCACTGCCTCTACATCTACAGCAGCTTCAAGCACAAATGCAGTTCCACCACCTGAGTGGACTGAAGCCCAGAAGAAAGCAAAGGATGCTGATGCCAAGGCCATGAACATTCTGGCCCAAACAATGTCACATGACATTTTTCAGAATGTGGCTGAGTGCTCATCAGCCAAGGCCATTTGGGATTCCCTTAATCAAATGGTGGCTGGATCTGCTGATGAAAGAAAGGATAGAAGATCCAACCTCATATCACAATATGTTGGGTACATTGGAAAATATGTACCAGATTTGAAGAAGCCTCACCCTACTCAATGATATACATCAAGGTATATTTGATGTGTTTTGAGTTTATATGTGCAGGTTAAGTAATTGCAGGAAATGCAGAAAATTTCGAAGTCCATGTGTCGACACCTAGAGAAGTAGTGTCGACACTTATGAAGGCTTATGTCGACACTGAGAAAAGCTGTGTCGACACTTGGAGTAAATTGTGTCGACACCAGGAAAGGCAGAGTCGACACCAGAAGAAAAGTGTCGACACATACAGGCAGTGTCGACACACTGTGAAGAATTTTCAACATAAATTGTGTCGACACTTAGAGGCAGTGTCGACACCCAGAGAAGCTTAGTAGACATCAAATGTGTCGACACCAAGAGGCAGTGTCGACACACATAAGTATTTGTCAACATCAACTGTATCGACACATAGCACTTGTGTCGACACACAACAAAGCTTCAACAAAGTTAACGTAAAGAAGTATTTGTGTCAACACAAAGGAGATGTGTCGACACTCAGCAAGTATCAACAACAAAAGAAGTTGTGTCGGCACAAAGGAGATGCGTCGACACACACTAGAATTCAACTAAGTTTTAAAGAAGAAGTACTTGTGTCGACACACTCAATCAGTGTCGACACATTCAACAGAAGAAGTGTCGAGAAGCTGTTACAACAACACAAGGAGTTGTGTCGACACCATCAAGGCTAGTGTCGACACTTAATTCACTTGTGTCGACACTTAGTCTATTTGTGTCGACACATAATGAAGTTCAGTCTCGACACTTTCAGATAGAGACAGTGTTTTCAAAAAGTGACTGGATGACTTGACAGCTGCCATTTCAAACCGGTCAAGTACAACTGTCAAAGCTGTCAGAAGGTTGTTAGAAACCTAATCAGCCGGTTACCACGGAGCAAGACTATATAAAGGCTTTCTCCTTCAACAGAAAGACAAGATCAATCACAACCAACTAACAACAACTAAGAGAGAAGTAATTACACAGAAGATTTTCGACAAAAGATCTAGAAGAAGTTGGAGAGAGAGAGCTCCATCTAAGAAGAGCAGTTGCTGAACCAGGCTGCAAAGAAAGATTCAGATTGAAATCTGGATCTTAAGTCAGAAGCTGATTGAAGATCAACTTCACAGAAGATTCAACCCTACTGAGTTCAGATTCAAGAAGCTTTGAAGAAAGCTAAGGGAGGTTGATCTCTGCAAAGTTCTTCCAAGAACTCATCAAGAAGCTAGCCAACCCTTCTCTCTCTATCTGGGTTGTGGTTAAGTACTTTGTAAACTTTATTTTCTGTAGGATCTTGTATAGATCTGAGCTGTAAGCCTATTTTATAAAGGCTGAGTGTAGGAGATTTAGATCTCTGAGTGTAGGTCTTGTTGAAGACTGAGTGGTAGGGCTTTGTGCCTGAGTTGTAGGAGACAGTGTTCTCTGAGTGTAGGCCTTGGTGAAGGCTGAGGTAGGGCAGTTTCCCTGAGTTGTAGGAGTGGGGACACTCTGAGTTGTAGGAACCTGTTTGGGGTTCTGAGCTGTAAGATCTGAGAATATGAGTAGAAGTGCAGAAGTTAGGCTGAATCTAGTACACTGCTAGATAGACAAAGGGGGAAAGTGGATGTACCCAGACCTTGGGGAACCACTATAAATACTGTGTGCACTCTGTGAATGATTGATTCTGTGATTGTTGTGCTGATAGCTGTAGAATTTGCAATTGCTGTTTAAAATTCAGAACTGATTGTCTGCCTTTAAAGCAAAAGAAAAATTACACCTATTCACCCCCCTCTAGGTGGTTAGACACTATTTCTTTCAAGTGGTATCAAAGCGAGGTTGCTCAAAGAAGGACTTAACAGTCAGAGTAAGATCCTTAAGGAAGATTTAAGAATCAAGAACAAATCAAGAAAATGGGTTCTAATGAGAATCACAAAGAGCTGAGTTCAATGAAATTGCCAATATGTAGAAAAGAGATATTTGGCATATGGAAAGAGAGGGTCAGACTCTTTATGGAAGCTTCTGACCCAAGGATATATATTACAGTCAAAGAAGACCCATATGTGCCAATGAAGATATCCATTCTGGATGTAAATCAGAAAACTCCCAAGAACTTTTCTGAAATGACTAAAGATGAAATCATCCTGACTACTATGGACAAGAGAGCACATAATATAATTGTTAGTGCCATTAATGATTCAACATTTCATAACTTGATTCATTGTAAAACCTCTAAAGAAATGTGGGACACATTAATAATCTATATGGAGGGATCAGAGGAAGTAAGACAAGATAGGAAGTCAATGTTAAATCAGGAATATGAAAGCTTCAGACAAGGAAAGTCTGATAATATTACAGAATGTTACAAGAAGTTCTATAGGATAGTTAATGAGTTGATGTCCTATGGAAGAGACTTCAGTAACTATGAGCTGAATGACAAGTTCTTAAGATCCCTGACTAAAGACTGGGACACCAAGATTTGTGCCATTAGGGAAGTGGCCAAACTTGCTGATATACCTCCTCCAACTTTGTTTGGAAAACTGCTATCTTATGAGATGCAGTTAATGGCTAGAAAGGAGGAAGAGAAGAATACTAGAGTGGAGCACAAGGAAAAGTCTGTGGCCTTCAAGACTGAAGCCACTAAGAAGTATAGAAGCAAGTGTCCATCTCCACCTAAAATAATTGCTGAGGCTGTCACAGATAATTCAGTGAGCAAGAGTTCTGATAGCAGTGAAAGTGATGAAGACTTTGCTGCTTTTACTAGGCACTTTCAAAGATTTCTAAAGAAGAGGAAGTGGAGGTATAAGCTTTCCACTTCTCTGCCAAAAGATGACTACTATCAGAAGAGAAAGTCATCCAGAAATGATAGAAGCAGGTCTGAAAGAAAACGGTTGTCACCCTAAATCACCTAGAGGGGGGTGAATAGGTGAGTTGTGCATCTTTTACGGAATAAAAAATAATTAGAGCACAGCACAGAAAGATCTACCAATATCACAGACGACACAAGATTTATAGTGGTTCCCCAACCTTGGGTACATCCACTTTCCCTCACCGATCTAGCAATCTACTAGACTCGGCTACTCCACTATCTCGGATCAAAAATCGATCCTACCCTCGGAACAAAGTTCCGACAAACTCGATCCAAACAACAAGATCTACACCTCGGAAGATAGCACTTCCTACAAACTCGGAGTGAAAAACTCCTACACTCGGAGAACTTTCTCCTACAAGATTAATAAAGTGGGAAAAATTATACAACCAATATATCCAATCAGATCTGAAGAGACGGCCAGAAAACTTCTTCTTATTAACTTTGCAGCACTATCAGAAATCGGTGAAGATAGTCTCGGCCCATATCTGGATCTTCTTGCCTTTACAGAATCAGAGAGAGAAGATGAACGGTGAAGTCGATCTCGATCTGTAACTTTCTTCAGAATGAATCCTCTGACTTTAGAAGCAGTGGCCGGAGAAGATGGTGGCGGCGGCGGCTTCCGTTACGGGAAAACAGAGAGGACTCGAGTCAGAGAACTTTCTCAAAATAGAATGACAAGAAAGCTTTGAGAATACTTACGGTTTGTCATTTTCTGATAAGACCTTATATAGGAGAGACTAACGGTCATAATTGGTCATAATGATGTACACGTGGACCAATCATGTCGCGTGATTTGAAAAATCCCGTCAGAAAAAGAACTTAACAGAATTTCAGAAAAGTTCAGCCAACTACACGAATAAGTCAATAACTACTCGAGTAGTTGAATAACTACTCGAGTATATGAAGGAGAACATACTCGGGTATATATAGATAGACCACTCGAGTATATAGAAATCAACTACTCGAGTAGGCAGACAGAACTACTCGAGTATGTATAGAGACCTACTCGAGTACATAGATGATCTACTCGAGTATATTACATAAACTACTCGAGTACATGAAGTACTACTCAAGTGGGATACTTAGAAAAATTCTGAAGAGATCAGCAGGCAACTACTCGAGTAGTTGAACTAAACTACTCGAGAGGAAGTAATATACTCGAGTAGGTGAAAGTTCTACTCGAGTAAAAGACTTGGAAAATTTCTGGAGTAGGGAGATATCAAGGTACACGAGTGACACATGATCTACTCGAGTAGGTATAATGAACTACTCGAGTATGTTTCTATCTACTCGAGTATGTGAGTATACTTACTCGAGTACTTGAGTGTATTTACTCGAGTCCATGACTTAGAGAAATTTTGATGAGGAAACCCTTTAATACTCGGGTATAGAGTAATCTACTCGAGTATATAAGCATGCTACTCGAGTATATGACTTTGTCTACTCGAGTAGGTGACTTAGCTACTCGAGTATATGACTATGTCTACTCTAGTACAAGGTTCCTTTACTCGAGTAAATTATACTCAGACTACTCGAGGAGGTGAAAGCTCCACTCGAGTAAAACACTTAGAAAATTTCTAATGTAGGAAAAACTGATTCTTCTAGAATAGTCAACTCCCAATTCCTTTCCCATAGTCCAATAACTTGAATATGAAGTGTATCCCAATTGAGATACCACACATGAGTCAACATCTTGGAATATGCAATGAGGGATTACATTGCACAGTTCATGTGTTTGGTGACCCACTGTGGACTGACAATGGTCTACACTTCCAGTGAAATTCCTGCAAACATATAACTCAAACCAAGCATCAAATACAACTTAATTCATCTTAGTTCCAGGGTGACTTCATCAAATCTGGGTTAATGTGGATGTAATACCCAACAATCTCCCCCTATTTGTTGAAGTCAGAACCCTTTACACTAAGGTGAATTATGCACATAAAATAAACTGAGTAGAAAAATATGAGCAGGTAAGCAAAGGATAATGAAAAAGATAATTAGACAGTAATGAAGAGTTGTATATATATATGAGTTTCCAAAAATATCAAGTCTACAATTTGTCATTTCAATCTCTCATCATCTTTTAGGTTTAGGCTTGGGATTGCTGCTTATCCATCTTTTCTTATTGTCTCCTTAGATAGTTGAATGGCTTAGGGAAATACTTAGGAGGCCTTGGAGGAGCAGCAGGGTTATTTCTCCCAAACTCTTTGTCATGGATCTTCCTTTTCAGCATTGAATTCTCATATGACTCCCA
Source organism: Platanthera guangdongensis (assembly GCA_039583875.1). Taxonomy (NCBI): domain Eukaryota; kingdom Viridiplantae; phylum Streptophyta; class Magnoliopsida; order Asparagales; family Orchidaceae; genus Platanthera; species Platanthera guangdongensis. The sequence goes on along the minus strand of CM077155.1, from coordinate 127,829,513 downwards.
TTCCTGGGAACTGTAGTGAGTGCTCCTGTTCTCATTGTGATCCATAACCAGCCTGAGTGTGTCCAAAATGAGAGACTTTGAGGTTGGAGACCAAGCTTCAGCATGTTCAGGGGCCTTAGAAGGAGCAGTCCTGCTAGCAGAGGGTCCTTCACCATACTTCTGTTTCTTCTTGTGGATTCTGATCTCTGGAGGGGCTTGAAGGAATATATCAGCAGGATCGTATTCTTCTCAGCCTGGAACATAAGTATCGGGAGAAGCAACTGAGTCTCCAGGCCCGGGAGAGAAGGTAGGTTGCATAGGAATAGCTGGGGCATTGACATCTGTAGCTAGAGGGTTGAGATGATGGGGAATGATGTTTGGGTCAACTGCAAGATCTGGCAAGATCTGATTGTGCATCCAGACAGCAGTGTCATATGTGTGAAATTTGACACTCTGTATTTGGGCTAGCACAACAGCATGAATGGTGTTCACATGAGCTTTCCATTCAACTGTCTTCTGAGCAGCAGATTTTTCTACCCGTTCTTTGAGTTCTTTTATCAAACCCTCCCCCTTTCTGATTTCAACAGAGAGCTGGGATATGGTATCATCTTTGAAAATACCCACTTCTTCACAGATCTTCACCTTGTTGGCTTCATTCCTCTTGTCTAGCTCAATCTGATTGTTGGCCAGGGTGACACCTTGTTCCATAACATTGCCCACACTAGTGATAGTATGGTCAAGGGCTTTGCCACCAAGTTGGAATAGGTACTTGAGCTTGTCAGTGTTATGCTGAATTTCAGCAAAACCTCTGCTCATCTCAGTCTCAAGAGCAGTTACCCTGTCAGTGACCACCTTTAAAGAGGTGTCAAAATAGGTTCTCTGTTCTTGAAGAAGAAGTGCAATACTTTGCAGCAGATCTGAGGAGGAGGAAACTGTAGCAGCAGCAGAGGGAGCAGCAGTAGGGATAGGAGGAGTTACCCAAGGAGTTATTTCTTCAATTATCACTGAGCTGAGAGCTCTGGTGGTCTGAATGACAACATCCATTTCTTCTGTGTCATGGGGGATGGAGAAATCGAGGTTTCTGAGAGGAGCCTCAGCTGGCTCAGGAGAGGGCTCATCAAAAATAAGAATGGTGTCTGGCTGGACTGTTGGAGGAGCCGAAGATGGTATGGGAGTCCTGGCTGGAGAATGGGCAGGAGTCTGTGCTGGAGACAAGTCCTTGTTTTCTTCAGAGGTTGGAGCTGGAGGAGATAGAGGAGGAGGAGGGAGCACTTCTTCATAAAGCTCTACAATCATGGCATCTATAGCAGCAGCTGTGGACAGAAGAGTGTCTTGAGGTACTTGATCTGAGGGAGTGGCTGGACTCTGTGGAGTATGAGGTAGGGATGGAATTTCTGGCTGAGGAGAGGGCTGCCTGACTGGGATAGAGGGAACAGGCTCCCCCTCACTGAGTGCACCAGAGGAGCTGGCCACATGATGAGGAGAGGGAGATGGAGTCCTTTCCTCTACAGCTGGAACTTCTGGAATTTCTGAGAGCTTTGCATCTTTGGCAGAGTTCTTTAACCTGAGATCCCATCTCTGAATGGAAAAGACGGAGACCTTCTTCATGTGGTGAAGTGGTGTTCCTTTGGAGAAGTTGAAAACTGCAGGATCTGTTTCATGGAGAAGCAGAGAGATGATTCTGGCGTAGTTGGGGGATTTCATGCTGTCCTTGATTTTGTCCAAAATCAGCATACCAAATTGAAATTTCTTGCGACAGACAATGATTGCATTATGTCGAAGAAATAGGATGGGATGTCTCTGATGGAGTGTGTCTTGCAGAGAAGAATTTTGCCAATAATGTCTACCAGAAATTTTCCTTCAGCATTCATGTCTGACCTTTTAAGATACTGAGCTTCAGGAGAGATACCACAGAAAAGTGCTGTTCGGTCAGAATCTTCATCATCCAGATCATCTTTTTCATCAACAATCGGTAAACGGAGAAGTTGAGAGACAGAGGTCTTGGTGAACTTGAGTTTCAATCCCTTTACTGTAGATTTTAGGACTTTTCCATTTCGTCGAACCTTGCGATTTGAGAAGAATTCTGCAACTTCGGGGAAGAGAACGCGACAAGGTTCTTGGAGAGTGAAGGAGAGGCCGGCGGTGTCGAGAAGGACGAGGAGGTTGCGGAAATCATCGAAAAGCTCTGCAATACCTGCGGTGACTAGTTCGGAGCCGACGCCGATCTTGGAGGAAGTCTCCATGGATGCGAGTGACTGGGGGAAATGAGAGAGAGGGCTCTGCAACTGCGGCAGAGGAGAGGAGTCGAATCGACAGGGTAGGCGAAGAGGCAGAGGGTACTCGAGAGAGAGAAATGATCTCGTGTAGGTTTGAGTTTTCGGAATTTTATATATATATAACTCTTAAATTACTGCTAATTAATTTAAAGCAAGAGCCGGCATAAAGCCTGGGGGGCGAATAGAACCATTTTCAAAATCTGGGAAACAGGTAATGAGAAAGAGATAGACTACTCGAGTAGGTAAGAGAGTTACTCGAGTAGGTCGTCAGGAGTTACTCGAGTAGGTTTACAGGAGTTACTCGAGTAGGTGGAGGAAACTACTCGAGTAGATAGGTGACTTACTCGAGTAGGTAAGTGACGTACTCGAGTAGGTCTTTAGATACTCGAGTAGGCACATCCTCATACTCGAGTAGGTCAGTACACATACTCGAGTAGGTTCATTCTTATACTAGAGTAGGTCAGTATACATACTCGAGTAGACATATTCTTATACTCGAGTAGGTAGAGAAGTGTACTCGAGTATGTCTCATGCTTCTCGAGTTGAGTTTTGAAAAAGTTGAGAAAGAATAGATTTAGACTAACCGCTTGCAATTACGTGCTTCTTAGTCATTTGACCTTCTTTAGTCCTCTTTGTTGAGCATCCCAAGCTCTGTCTTGAAGAACGAGAACTTGGTCTCGTCCAGCGGCTTTGTGAAGATATCTGCAACTTGCCTATCTGTAGGCACATATTGGAGATCTATGTCTCCATACTCCACATGTTCCCGGATGAAGTGATACCTTAGCTCGATATGCTTTGTCCGGCTGTGGGAGACTGGATTGTTGGCTATTACAATTGCACTGGAGGAGTCACAGTACAAGGGAATATCCTTGAACTGCAGGTTGTAGTCCTCGAACTGATTCTTTATCCATAGCAACTGTGCGCAACAGCTGCCTACAAAGATATACTCTTACTCGGCCGTTGAGATTGCGACACCGTTCTGCTTCTTGCTACTCCAGGAGATTAGCCTTCTTCCGAAGAATTGGCAAGTTCCTGAGGTACTTTTCCGGTCGTCTTTACTACCTGCAAAATCTGCATCTGAAAATCCAATTAGTTCGCTGTCATTACTTCTTGGGTACCATAAGCCAAGATTTAGTGTACCTTTAAGGTATCTCAGGATCCACTTTGCAACAGCGTATTGAGATTTCTTAGAGTTCACCTGAAATCTAGCACAGACACATGTGGAGAATATTATGTCAGGCCTACTGGCAGTAAGGTAGAGCAAGGATCCAATTATGCTTCTGTACTTGGTTTCATCAAAAAGTTTCCCTTTTTCATCCTTATCCAGAGACATAGTTGAGCCCATTGGAGTCCTCATAGAGGTTGCATTCTACATTCCGAATTTCTTAATTAGCTCTTTGGTGAATTTGGTCTGGGAGATGAAAATTCCATCTTCAGATTGTTTCACCTGAAGCCCTAAGAAATACTTCAGCTCGCCCATACTGCTCATTTCAAACTTCCCTTGCATAAGTTTTGAGAACTTTTTGGAGAGGTTGTTATCTGTAGAGCCAAAGATAATGTCGTCGACATAGATTTGCACTAGCAAAATCTTGCCTTTTATTTTCCTAAGAAATAATGTCTTATCTATCTTTCCCCTTGTGAACTTGTTCTCAAGTAGAAAGGTAGACAGCGTTTCATACCAAGCTCTAGGAGCTTGTTTCAGACCATATAGGGCCTTGTACAAAACATAGACATGATCGGGAAAGTTAGGATCAACGAAACCTGGATGTTGTTCCACATACACTTCCTCCTTTATGTTACCATTCAGGAAGGCCGACTTCACGTCCATCTGATAGACGGTGAAGCCTTTGAAAGCAGCATATTCTAGGAACAACCTTATGGCCTCCATCCTCGCCACCGGAGCATATGTATGGTCGAAGTCGATTCCTTCTTCTTGACGATAGCCTTTAGCGACGAGTCTGGCCTTGTTCTTTATGATAGTTCCGTCTTCATCCATCTTGTTCCTGTAGACCCATTTTGTTCCAATGATGTTCTTTCCTTTGGGTCTTGGAACCAGCATCCACACATTGCAGCGCTTGAACTAATTTAGCTCTTCTTCCATTGTCATTATCCATGACGCGTCTGAGTTTGCTTCCTCAAATTTCTTTGGTTCAACCTGTGAGAGAAAACTCAAATGAAGATTCTCGTTAGTTGTACCTCTCTGAGTTCTGACACCATCCCGGGGATCTCCTATGATCTGGTCCATGGGGTGATCCTTCAGATGTCTGAGCTCTAGAGTTCTTGCATCTGGATTGTCTTCAAGTACCAGATTGATTTCTTCATCCTGGATGCCTTCTTCATTTTGATCATCAGCCTCTCCAATAGGAGTTGGAGTGGTGATCTTAATGAACTTCTCGCCTTTGTCTTCAGACGGATCATCCAAGCTAGTTTCTTTCAGCTTTTCACCTGCATCTTCAATGAGCACACTAGACGGATTGCTTTGCAGCAAGCTCGTCTCATCAAATACAACATGTATCGATTCTTCCACCACCAGGGTTTTTCTATTAAATATCCTATATGCCTTACTATGGCTACTATATCCTACAAAAATACCTTCAAAGCTCTTTTCACTGAACTTGGTGGTATGATACTTACCATTGTTAAGTACGAAGCATTTACAACCAAAGATTCTAAAGTAAGAGACTGTTGGTTTCCTGCCTTTCAAAAGTTCGTAAGGTGTCTTATTGTGGTCTTTGTTTATGAGTGCTCGATTTTGCACGTGGCATGCAGTGTTGACGACCTCAGCCCAGAAGTACTCCGATAGTGAAGCATCACTCAACATGGTCCTGCAGGCCTCTATGAGTGTTCTGTTCCTTCACGCAGCCACTCCATTCTGTTGTGGAGTACGAGGAGAGGAAAACTCATGAAAGATACCAAGTCTTTCACAGAATTCTGTCTTGGCCCCAGATTTGAATTCTATTCCGTTGTCACTTTTGATTTTGACTATGGAGCAGTTGTATTCATTCTGGACTTGCCTGACAAAATTAGTAAAGATGTCGAAGGTATCTGACTTGTGTTTCAGAAAGAACACCCACGCAAAGCGCGAGTAGTCATCAACAATTACCAATGTATAGTCCTTACCTCCCAAACTTCTAATCTGTAGTGGACCAAACAAGTCCATGCGCAATAGATGAAGACATCTGTTAGAGTCTTTGCCAATAATGCTTTTAAAGGTAGCCCGTGTTTGCTTGCCTTTTACGCATGCATGACAAGGTCTGTCTTTGACGTATTTGACATTTGGGGCATCACGTATTAAGTTCATTAAAAATAGTTTATTAATGGTTTTGAAATTAATATGTGCTAGTCTCTTGTGCCATTGGTCACCAAGAGACGCACTATCTTTTGCTAAAAGACACACTGGTGTAGAGGAATCTATACAGATGAAATTTAAATAGAAAATATTCCTGCTTCGAGGGCCGGATAGAATCGTTTCCATATTGTCAACGGATTTTATCAAGCACTTATCATCATGGAACTCAACTATGTATCCTTTGTCGTAGAGTTGGCTTATGCTAATGAGATTGTGTTCCAATCCTTCGACATAGGCCACATCCGAGAAGGATACGTTACTGTTAGTAATCATACCATAGCCTCTAGTAATTCCACGGTCTGAACCTCCAAAGATGACTTTTGGTCCGTTCACGACTGGGGTAAAGTTCTGAATGAGGCTTCTAGTCCCAGTCATATGCCGAGAGCATCCGCTGTCCAAGTACCAGATAGGCATTTTGTTGGCCTTTGGACATCCCTGCAATCATAATCAATTTGCCTTAGGAACCCAAACACGTTTGGGTCCTTGGTCTCAGGTTAGAGTGCTCCCCCTACGGGTATTAGCATTATGAGCGGTCTTTCTCATACTGCTGACATGAGGGGCAGCAACATTTCTGGAATTGAACCAGCAATCTATGGCGAAGTGACCAACCTTGCCACAGCACCAACAGTCAAATCTGTTGTAAAATTGCCCCAGGATCTCCTGCTTGACCTTTTGGAACTTTGGTCTAACAGTGGTAGCATTCTTGGAGGAAGATGCCTCATGATGATGGCAATCACATGGCTTCTTCTCCTTTATGGGCTTCTCTACAACAGGCTTTGTCTTTGGTGCGTTCTTGAAGTTATGCCCATGATTGAAAGGGCCATAGCTCTGAAGAATAACTTCTTCATAAGGTGCCCTAAAGATACTTTCGCCAAAGTTTCGGGGTCGAGCCCATCCTTGATAGCGGGACTTTGGCTCTACATAAGTAGGCCTAGCAAAGCGCCCGTATGATGAGTCAAAATCAAACTCATTTGTTGGAAAGATGACCTTTCTGAATGTGGTTTGATTTTGAGGGGCTTTTCCCTTTTCTTCGGCTGAGGCCTTTTTGGCGGCTTTATTTTTCCGTTGATTCTTGTTTCTCCTAGAGGATTTAGTAGGAGCTTCTTCATGGCCTAGTCTAACTCCCTTGGCCTTTGCTGAGAATTCAGCAACGAATGGAAGAACTGTCTTGGGCTTAGAGAAACTCTCACCAAGTTTCCTTTCAGCCGCAAGTTCGGCTTCCAAACCTTTGATGATCGTCTCCTTCAGGTCAAGGTGCTCAAGAGCCTTGTTATATTCTTCAATAGTATTATTGAAGTTTTCCTCGAGGGAGTCAGTCTTTGCGACTTTCTCTCTCAAGTTGCTCTCTTCGGCTTTTAGAGATTTGATCTCTTTAGCCTGAGTCTTCATGACTCGACGACATTTATCGTAAGCCATGATTAACTCCTTATACTGGGCCATCAATTCTGACTCATCGTCAGAGGAGCTACCCTCGCAATCATGTTCAGAGACTTCAGACTCTGAGAGAGGGGTATGGGAGTTTACCTTCCCAGTGAACTGGGGCTCTTGTTCATCATCTGTTTGAGCCATTACCCCAAAGTAAGCTTCTTCTTCTTTGCTTGACTCAGATGAGTCGGAATCGCTAAAAGTCTTGCTCCTTTTGGCTATGAGGCTCTTCTCTTTCCTCTTCTTGCTGTATGAGGATTTCTTTCCTTCTCTTCTACCACCCTCCTTCTTCTTGTGAGGGCAGTCAGCAATGACATGACCTGGCTTATTACAGTAATAACAAATGATGTCAGTTGAAATGTATTTGTTCTGTTTAGTGTTATACCTGTCGTGGCTACTTGAGCCTTTTCTTTGCCGGTCGTCATCGCGCCGCGATCTTCTGTATGAGGCATCCTTGCCTTTCCATTGTTTCTTTTTATTTAGAAACTTCTTGAATTGCCTTGAGAGTAAGGAGAACTCTCCTTCAGATAGTTCAGACCCTGAGGTGCTAGGTTCTGATGTTTCTTCTTCTTCATCAACTTCTGGAGCTGGAGCGGGGGATGCAGCCTTGGTCTTTCTAGAGGTGTCTGCCTTCAGAGCGACAGATTTCTCCTTTAGGGCAGACTTGCCCTTCTCTTCTTCAGCTTTTCTTGTATTGATTTGGAGTTCATAAGACATAAGCTTTCCAAAGAGATTTTGCGGGTCCGTTTCAGCTAGCTTCCCGAACTCCCTGATGGCGCATACCTTGTTATCCCATTCCTTGGTTAGGGATCTCAATAATTTGTCATTCAGTTCTCCGTTGGTGAAGACACGACCGTACACCCTTAGGCCATTTACAATTTTGAAGAAGTTCTCAAAGGTGTCGGCAATTGTTTCCTTGTTCCCTTGTCGGAATGCTTCATATTTTTGATTGAGAACGGATCTCCGATCATCCCTTACTTCTTCAGTCCCTTCCATTAAAGTGACTAAGGAATGTCACATCTCCTTAGCTGATTGATAGTGAATCAAATTTTGTAGCATCGAGTCATCGACTGCACTTGCTATAATGTTCTTAGCTTTCTTGTCGAGAGAGACAAGTGTAATCTCGTCTTTGTCGAGATCCATTAGCTTTTTGGGAACTCTCTTGGTAGGGTCGATAGTGGACATAGTCATGGGAACTTAAGGACCTTCTTCAACGATCATGAAGATCCTTGGATCCACGGCTTCCATGAAAAGTTTTATCCTTTCTTTACACATTGGAAAGTTATTTTTGTTGTACAGTGGAAGCTTGGCGAAATCTTTGCCCTTGTCCATTCTGTGGTAGAATCTTTCAGACAACAGATTTGGATCTGATCAAGGTGTTAACCTTTTGACGATCAACCTCCCTCTGATACCAATTGAAAGAAAACAGTTGTCACCCTAAATCACCTAGAGGGGGGGTGAATAGGTGAGTTGTGCGTATTTTGAGGAATAAAAAATAATTAGAGCATAACACAAAAAGATCTACCAATATCACAGACGACACAAGATTTATAGTGGTTCCCCAACCTTGGGTACATCCACTTTCCCTCACCGATCTAGCAATCTACTAGACTCGGCTACTCCACTATCTCGGATCAAAAATCGATCCTACCCTCGGAACAAAGTTCCTACAAACTCGATCCAAACAACGGGATCTACACCTCGGAAGATAGCACTTCCTACAAACTCGGAGTGAAAAACTCCTACGCTCGGAGAACTTTCTCCTACAAGATTAATAAAGTGGGAAAAATTATACAACCAATATATCCAATCAGATCTGAAGAGACGGCCAGAAAACTTCTTCTTATGAACTTTGCAGCACTATCAGAAATCGGTGAAGATAGTCTCGGCCCAGATCTGGATCTTCTTGCCTTTACAGAATCAGAGAGAGAAGATGAACGGTGAAGTCGATCTCGATCTGTAACTTTCTTCATAATGAATCCTCTGACTTTAGAAGCAGTGGCCGGAGAAGATGGTGGCACCAGCGGCTTCCGTTACGGGAAAATAGAGATGAGTCGAGTCAGAGAACTTTATCAAAATAAAATGACAAGAAAGCTTTGAGAATACTTAGGGTTTGTCATTTTCTGATAAGACCTTATATAGGAGAGACTAACAGTCATAATCGGTCATAATGATGTACACGTGGACCAATCATGTCGCGTGATTTGAAAAATCCCGTCAGAAAAAGGACTTAGCAAAATTTCAGAAAAGTTCAGCCAACTACACGAGTAAGTCAATAACTACTCGAGTAGTTGAATAACTACTTGAGTATATGAAGGAGAACATACTCGGGTATATATAGATAGACCACTCGAGTATATAGAAATCAACTACTCGAGTAAGCAGACAGAACTACTCGAGTATATGTAGAGACCTACTCGAGTACATAGAGGATCTACTCGAGTACTGGAAAAGCTACTCGAGTATATTACATAAACTACTCGAGTACATGAAGTACTACTAGAGTGGGATACTTAGAAAAATTCTGAAGAGGTCAGCAGGCAACTACTCGAGTAGTTGAACTAAACTACTCGAGAGGAAGTAATCTACTCGAGTAGGTGAAAGTTCTACTCGAGTAAAAGACTTGGAAAATTTCTAGAGTAGGGAGATATCAAGGTACATGAGTGACACATGATCTACTCGAGTAGGTATAATGAACTTATCGAGTATGTTTCTATCTACTCGAGTATGTGAGTATACTTACTCGAGTACTTGAGTGTATTTACTCGAGTCCATGACTTAGAGAAAGTTTGATGAGGAAACCCTTTAATACTCGGGTATAGAGTAATCTACTCGAGTATATAAGCATGCTACTCGAGTATATGACTTTGTCTACTTGAGTAGGTGACTTAGCTACTCGAGTATATGACTATGTCTAGTCGAGTACAAGGTTCCTTTACTCGAGTAAATTATACTCAGACTACTCGAGTAGGTGAAAGCTCCACTCGAGTAAAACACTTAGAAAATTTATGATGTAGGAAAAAACTGATTCTTCTAGAGTAGTCAACTCCCAATTCCTTTCCCATAGTCCAGTAGCTTGAATATGAAGTGTATCCCAATTGAGAGACCACACATGAGTCAACACCTTGGAATATGCAATGAGGGATTACATTGCACAGTTCCTCTGTTTGGTGACCCATTGTGGACTGACAATGGTCTACACTTCCAGTGAAATTCCTGCAAACATATAACTCAAACCAAGCATCAAATACAACTTAATTCATCTTAGTTGCAGGGTGACTTCATCAAATCTGGGTTAATGTGGATGTAATACCCAACAAGGTCCAAGCCAAGCAAAGCTACATCTTCAAAGATTGTGTGCTATTGCTGCAATAGACAGGGACATGTAGTGGCTGACTGTCCTGAAAAGAGGAAGGGGTCAGCTGACAAAAAGAAGACTCAGGTTAAGAGCAAAAAGGAAAAGTCCTTTGTTGTTAAGAAAGACAAGTCTCTGACAGACCAGTCATCTTCAAAAACAGAATCAGAAGCTGAAGCCTACATTGGATTATTTGCTGAAGAGGAAGAAGATGAGTTCATGCAGCTAATGAACTCAATTTATGAGCATGAAGACCATCAGTGCAAGGGACTGATGGCTATATGTAAAGGAGACAAGATCCAGGATCAGCCTGAACCAAGTAAGGTACAAAGTTGTTCTTCTAGTTCAATTGATAGTACTGAGTCAGAGTCAGATACATCTACATCAAGTGATGTGGGTGGGTCTGAATCTGAAGGAGATATTCATCAGTTAATTAATGAACATAGAGACTTGTTGTAGGCCTTGAAGAAAGGCAAAACCTTGGCCAAAACTCAGGCAAAGGAGATTGCTAGTCTTAAGTTGGCTGCAGTAGATTCAAAGAAGTTGTTAGATCAAAAACTGAATGAGATTGCCAGATTGAAAAACATAACTGTTATTCAAATGGGCAAAATCAATTTCAAGAATGATCAGATTAGAAATCTGGAGATTAGACTTCGGAAGGAGAAAGAGATTGTGGCTAGCTTTTCTAAACCTAAATCTGTTTTACCCTTGATAGATGAGTTTGTACCTCAAAAGGGTAAGGTTGGATTAGGGTTTAAAAAACATGCTTGGACTGCTAGGTCCAAATCTAAGGGCAAAGCCCTAGCACAAAACAAGAAGCCTACTGTAAATAATTTAGCTAGGGATGTACCTAGACAAAGGTACAACAGGCTTGAGTGCTGATGTTATGGCAAGGTAGGCCACTTTGCCATAGATTGTTGGCACAATTCTAGTGTCAAGGAGAATAACAGTCTGCCTGTGAGAAGACCTACATGTAGATTTGTTAGATTTCAGGCTAACATGAACCAAGGACCCAAAACTCATTTGGGTTCTAAGGTTAACTAGTCTTTATTGCTGGTGAGTCCAAGTGGCCATGCCCCAAAATGGTACTTGGACAGTGGATGTTCCAGGCACATGACTGGAACAAGGGGGTTGCTGAAGGACTATACACCTATCATGGATGGCCCTAAAGTTACCTTTGGTGGTTCAGAAGAAGGAATCATCAAAGGCTTTGGTAACATTTCTAGTAATCAGATTACTATCACTCAAGTGGCCTATATGAAAGGTTTAAAACACAACCTTATTAGCATAAGTCAGCTGAGTGATTTAGGATATGACATCTCATTTGTCAAGAATGGTTGTCATATCAAAAGGTCAAGTGATCAAAAGATCATTCTGACAGGATATAGGAAGAGGAATGTTTATTATCTTGACTTTGTGTGTGAGAACAATGTTTCTCTTATTTATCTTGTAGCTGATGAGAGAGTCTCACATTGTGTTAAATGGCACAAGAGGCTGGCTCATCTTAACTATAAGACTATTGGCCAACTCTTTAGCAAAGAGTTAGTGAGGAATGGTCCTCAAGTTAAGTGTATAAAAGATGGGATATGCTCAGCTTGTCAAAAAGGCAAGTAGACCAAATCCACCTTTCATAGCCTTGAAAATAAGGATTCAGTAAGGTGTCTATACCTCTTGCATATGGATCTATTTGGTCCTATGCCAGTTCATAGTCTAGGTAGGAAGGTCTACAAATTTGTGGTAGTAAATGACTATTCTAGATATTCCTGGGTGTTCTTCCTAAGACAAAAATCTAAAACCCCAAGTATTTTATATAGTTTTGTTAAACAAATTCAAAATGAGTTGGACAGTACAGTGGTCAAAATCATAAGTGACCATGGCACTGAATTTCAGTCTGAAAGTATGACAAAACTGTGTGAAGAATTTGGGATTTTTCAGGAATTTTCCTCACCAAGAACACCTCAGCAAAATGGTCTTGCTGAAAGGAAGAATAGAACATTGATAGAGGCTGGTAGAACCCTATTGAGTGACACTTCTCTCCCAGAATATTTTTGGGCTGAGGCAGTAAATACTGCATATCATGTGATCAATAGGGCTACTATCACCAAGTGCTATAAGAAGACTCCCTATGAGATTGTGAAGGGCAGAAAACCAAATTTATCCTATTTCAGGATCTTTGGTTGCAAGTGCTATATACTTAACAATGACAAGTCATATCTGACCAAGTTTGCTGCCAAATCCCAAGAGGGGATCTTTGTTGGGTACAACAATAATAGTAAGGCTTATAGGGTCTACAACTTGGTTACTCAAGTTGTAGAAGAGTCTGTACATGTAGTCTTTGATGAAACAAGACTCATTAACTGTGAATTGCCAAGTGGTGTTTGCAGCTCTATAGGTATAACTGAGAGGATGGACAAGCTTAACATTACAAAAAGTTCTACTGCAACTCAGCAAGTGGAAGATGGTGGCTGTTGTCCAGGGGGAGTACAAGACTATCTAGATGCAGAAGAAGACCAAGAGGTGTAGCTAAATGAAGAGGCTGGAGGTGTACAACCTGAAGACAGACTACCTCCAGCAAATAGACACTTAAAGGATCATCCAGCCAATCAGATAATTGGTGATCCCAGATAAGGAGTGCAAATAAGGAGCAGGAATCTGAGTACAGTTCTTTACTCCAGTTTCCTATCACAAGTAGAACCAAAGAAATTTGAAGAAGCAGTTCTAGACCCTCATTAGATTGATGTCATACAAGAGGAGCTGAATCAGTTCAAAAGATGCAAGGTCTGGGAGCTAGTTCCTAAACCAAAAGACCACAACAACATTGGAACTAAGTGGATCTTTAGGAACAAGTTGGATGAGAATGTAATCATTATTAAGAATAAAGCTAGACTTGTTGCAAAAGGATATAGGCAAGAAGAAGGTATTGATTTTGATCAAACCTTTGCTCCAGTAGCAAGACTGGAGGCAATCAGGATGTTCCTAGCTTATGCAACATATCAAGGTTTCAAGGTATTTCAAATGGATGTAAAGTTATCTTTCCTGAATGGAAATATAAAGGAAGAAGTTTATGTAGAGCAGCCCTCAGGTTTTGTTGATCCTCTCAAACCTGAATATGTTTATAGACTTAGGAAAGCATTGTATGGGTTGAAACAAGCCCGAAGGGCTTGGTATGAAACCCTGTCTAGTTTCCTCATTGAGAACAAATTCTCAAGGGGGAAAATAGACAAGACTCTATTCCTTAGGGAATCTAAAGTAAAGATTATCCTAGTCCAAATATATGCAGATGACATAATATTTGGGTCTACTAAAAGTAATCTTTGCAGAAAGTTTGCAAAACTTATGCAAGGAAAATCTGAAATGAGCAGTATGGGGGAACTTAAGTTCTTCTTGGGTCTCCAAGTAAGACAGACTGAAGATGGTCTGTCCATATGCCAGTCTAAGTTCACCCTAGAGTTAATAAAGAAGTATGGTATGGAATCATCCACTACCATGAGAACTCCTATGGGGTCAAGTGTGTCCCTTAACAAAGATGATGCAAGAAAACCTGTAGATGAAACTTTGTATAGAGGGATAGTTGGCTCTCTTCTATATTTGACTGCTAGTAGACCAGATATCATGTATGCTACATGTGTTTGTGCTAGGTACCAAGCATGCCCTAAAGAATCTCATCTGACTGCAGTCAAAATAATTTTGAGATATCTCAAGGGCACATCTTATCTAGGCCTTTGGTACCCTAGGAATGGAGATTTTGTACTGACAGGTTATTCTGATGCAGATTTTGCAGGTTGTAAGGAAGATAGAAAGAGTACTACAGGAACTTGTCAATTTCTATGTGGAAGACTAGTGTCTTGGAGCAGTAAGAAGCAGACCAGTGTGGCAATCTCCACAGCTGAGTCAGAATATGTTGCTGCAGGAAGCTGCTGTGCACAACTTTTATGGATTCAACATCAGCTAGTAGACTATGGTATTCAAGTAAGTAGAACACCTTTACTTTGTGATTCTACAAGTGCAATTTTTATAGCTAATAATCCTGTCTCACATAGTAGGACTAAGCACATAGAAATTAGATATCATTTTCTTAGAGAACATGTAGAAAAAGAGGACATTTCCCTAAAATATGTTAAAAAAGATAATCAGATAGCTGATATGTTTACTAAGCCTCTTGATGAAACTAAATTCAATAAGTTTAAAATTGAATTAGGAATGTTGAACTTAGAATAGTCTAAAAAATTGGCTAAGTAAAATAGTGTCGACATAAGGAGTTCTCTGTGTCGACACATAGAAGTGGTGTCGACATTTCAGAGAAATGGTATCGACACATCTAGAAAGTCTGTGTCGACACTTCAGAGAAGTAGTGTCGACACATCCAGAGAAGGTGTCGACACATCCAGAAGTGTTGTCGACACTTAGGATTAACACAGAATTCGTCGAGTGAAGTATCGACTAATCGTCGAGCGCAGATGTTTAAGTGTCGACACATATATTCTGTCGACTATATTAGTGTCGACACATAGAAGTCAACACTTATGTCGAGACATTAGAAGTAAGTGTCGACACTTTTCAACAGTGTCGACGCATTAAGAGTATTATGACGCGTCCTTTCACCTTCGTTTTTAGAAAGGTATAAATAGGTCTTCACCATTGGTTGTCGACACGCTCTCAATAGTTTCGAGACCAAAACTTTGTGTCGACATCTCTCTCCTCTAAATTCAAGATTTCTCTAAACCCTAATGGCGCCTAAGATCGAGGAGAATGTCAATGAAGGTTATGAGCTAGTACGGCATGCGTTTGACAATGCGGAATCAGAAATTAAGGAGGTAGTAACCCTAATTACAGAGAATGGGTTGGAAGTTCTAGTTTCAGAGCCAACCAAGATTTGGAAGAAGGAAGTACTCGAATTCTTTGGTGCAACTACACTTGATGAGACTGGACTCAAGATTAAATCCATAGTCCATGGAGTAAAAGTAAAACTCACCAAGAAGAGTCTAAGAAAAGTTTTACATCTACTGTAATAATCAAGAACTAAAGTCACCTATTCAAGAGGGAATATGTACCTACATCTAAGATAAGGGAGGCACTGCAATGGTGTGGATTAGATTCAACCATGAAGATTGGTTCAGTTTTTAACAGGAAAGGCATGAACATGCAAGGCAAGTTCTTGTCTAAAGTGGTAGAAAAAGTGATTCTGAGCAAGCCAGGTGGGCATGATAGGATATCAGCTCACATGTTCAGCTTAATGACAAGAATCATCTTTAAGCTAAAAACTGATTGGTCAGCAGTGATGTTTGAAAAGATTAAGGAAAGTCTGAAGAAGCCCAATCTGGGTAGGATTATGAGTTTATACTTGGCTGGAACTATTCCAGAAGTCATGAACCAAGCTGTCGGTTCTAAAATTAATCACATGAGGAGAATGGATGTCAGAATTATCTCAAGGTGGGATAGGGTGTTAAATAAGGACATGCTTACTCCAGAGAAGGAAACACCTCCACAGAAGAAGAAGAATAAAACCAAAAGGGCTCCTGAACCTTCCAGTAGTTCAGAGGAGCATGTAGTTTTTAGTTCTGATGAGGAAGAGGCTGGGAATGCTGGACAGTTACCAGTGAGAACTAAAGATGCACAAAGGCAGGGCGAGCATCCATCTGCTAACCCCATCCACCTGGAATCACTCTAGGGGGAGCCTCAACATGTGGAAGAGTCAACTCACTTGGATAGTGAACTGGCAACTCAAACAATCCTAGAGGTAATACATAAAGTTAATCAATCTATTTTTCATATTGAGGATGAAGTATTAACTGAGTTTTTTTTAATTGATGTTGATCAGCAAACTCAGTTAAATAGTCAACCAGAAGATGTTGTCATGAAAGATACATCAGTTGCTGATAATGCTCCAGAGATAAGAAACTCTCCAGTTCCTTCTCAACAGGAGTATTCCCTAGAAGAGCTGTTCCCTGATTTGCTACAAAATAATTTTGAGGGAGAGAAAGCAGTTTTTGAGGGGGAGAAGGTAGATCTTGAGGGGGAGCATGTGAGATCTCATGAGGAGACTTCAAGGAATGATGAGGAGTTGCCAAGGACTGAGAAGGAATTGCCTCCTACTCCAAAAGATAGAGTTGACATTGCTAGTACTTCTGCTTCTAAGGATGAAGAAGCTGCAAGAGCCAAGAAAAGAAAGCTTATGGTCTTCAAAAGAAGGAGTCAAAGCTACAAGAAAGCTTTACAAACTGTTGCTCCACAGCCTGCTCCAACAATTGATTATAGTTCTTTGTTAGTATCCATGCAAGTGAAGTTGGATGAGCAAAGAGTTGCAATGGAGAAGTATATAGATGAAACTCACAAAGATCTCCAATTCTCTTTAGCAACAGATATAAAGTCAATAAGATTTGAAGTCAATCAAAATAAGAAGGAGATGACTGACTGCTTCCACAACGGTGGCAATGTAGTGGTTTACCTTGCCACTCACCAAGAAAAGATCAAAACACAAGTGGATGATATGGCTGTAAAACAAGGATATATTCTTGAGAATCAGATCAGAATGAATGAAAATCTAACTGAATCACATAATGTGATAGTAACTGAAATGAAGACTGTTGCAGCTGCTCAGACTGAAGCAAGGACTGCTGCCAAGGTTGAGTTTGACAAGCAATTACAAGAAGGAATAGCTGCTGTAAAAACTGCTATTACAGATTCCCAAAAGATAATTTCTGGCCAGCTACTGAAATTAAAAGCATTCTACAAAGATGGAGTCAATTTTATGGATGAACAAGTCAGATTCCAAAAGGATGATCTCAGAGATCATGTGGCTAGAGAAGTCATAAAGGGGGAGAGGGTTTTAGTCAATGCTGGATCTGACCATGCTAAATGGATTTCCAATAGCATCAGAGCCACACTTGGATATCCCCCCTGTGTGATGATGATAATGTTGCTGAATCTAGAGTGCATCCTGCTGATTTTGGAGGTGAACAAGCTGAAGTTGCTCAAGTCATTTATCCTCCTGCAGATTTTGAAATGATACATCAAGAAGTCCAATCTATGTATAGCCCTCCTGAAGGAAATCAAAATGTGATCATTGAGAAAATAGACAAGCCTATGTCAGAGGTATCTTTGAAAGAGCAAGAGGCTTTATTATCTAAGAAAAGGTTCAGAGAACAGGCTGAATTAAGGCCATATTTTGAGCAGTGGAGCTCTACTTCTAGAAATATCATTCTAACTGCTTGGAAAGCTGCTAAGGACAATACTCTATAAAGGGGTAAATGGTATTCTGAACAAGAGTGGAGAAAGCATGAAACCAGGCAAGAGGCTATTGTACAGTACAGAAGAAAGGCTAAACTTGGGAAGCTACCTCCTAATGCACGTACAGGAGCCTAACAAGTATTTCCCTAAGCCTTATCATTATTTTGAAAGATAAAAGATAAAGGCTGAAGAGCTGAAAAAGAAAGATCTTAAAGGCAAGAAGCCAGTTGATGACATTGATGCTCCAGTTCAAGCCAAGATTCAATCAGGCAAGGGCATTGTCATCAAGGAGCCAGAGCAGCCATAGAATAGAATTTTCTTAAGTTTACAACTTTGTAATCATTTGTGTTGAAATCCATGTAAACTTTTGATTAAAGAAACTTTTGATAGTTGAAACAAATCTTTTATGAATGCTCATTGTGTTAGCATTATAATTTTGTGATAAAATATTTTATATATTTTGTTTCAGTAATTACCCTGTCATATAATGCTGTTATACACCATATTGTGTATTTGTTATGTATGGTGTATATCATTGACTAAGGGTTATGACTTCTCCAAATAGGGGGAGATTGTTGGGTACATTGGAAAATGTGTACCAGATTTGAAGAAGCCTCACCCTACTCAATGATACATCAAGGTGTATTTGATGTGTTTTGAGTTTATATGTGCAGGTTAAGTAATTGCAGGAAATGCAGAGAATTTCTAAGTTCATGTGTAAACACCTAGAGAAGCAGTGTCGACACTTATGAAGGCTTGTGTCGACATTGAAGAAAAGCTGTGTCGACACTTGGAGTAAATTGTGTCGACACCAGGAAAGGCAGAGTCGACACCAGAAGAAAGTGTCGACACATACAGGCAGTGTCGACACACTGTGAAGAATTGTCAACATAAATTATGTCGTCACTTAGAGGCAGTGTCGACACCCTGCGAAGCTTAGTCGACATCAAATGTATCGACACCAAGAGGCAGTGTTGACACACAGAAGTATTTGTCAACATCAACTGTGTCGACACACAGGACTTGTGTCGACACACAGCAAAGCTTTAACAAAGTTAAAGTAAAGAAGTATTTGTGTCGACACAAAGGAGATGTGTCGACACTCAGCAAGTATCAACAACAAAAGAAGTTGTGGCGACACAAAGGAGATGTGTCGACACACAGCAGAATTCAACTAAGTTTTAAACAAGAAGTACTTGTGTCGACACACTCAATTAGTGTCGACACATTCAACAGAAGCAGTGTCGAGAAGCTGTTACAACAACACAAGGAGTTGTGTCGACACCATCAAGGCTAGTGTCGACACTTAGTTCACTTGTGTCGACACTTAGTCTATTTGTGTCGGCACAAAATGAAATTTAGTCTCGAAACTTTCAGACTGAGACAATATTTTCAAGAAGTGACTGGATGACTTGACAGCTGCCATTTCAAACCGGTCAACTACAACTGTCAAAGCTGTCAGAAGGTTGTTAGAAACCGGATTAACCGGTTACCATGGAGGAAGACTATATAAAGGCTTTCTCCTTCAACAGAAAGACAAGATCAATCACAACCAACTAACAACAACTAAGAGAGAAGTAATTACACAAAAGATTTTTGATAGAAGATCTAGAAGAAGTTGGAGAGAGAGCTCCATCTAAGAAGAGCAGTTGCTGAACCAGGCTGCAAATAAAGATTCAGATTGAAATCTAGTTCTTAAGTCAGAAGCTGATTGAAGATCAACTTCACAGAAGATTCAACCCTACTGAGTTCAGATTCAAGAAGATTTGAAGAAAGCTAAGGGAGGTTGATCTCTGCAAAGTTCTTCCAAGAACTCATCAAAAAGCCAGCTAACCCTTCTCTCTCTATCTAGGTTGTGGTTAAGTACTTTGTAAACTTTATTTTCTATAGGATCTTGTATAGATCTGAGCTGTAAGCCTATTTTATAAAGGCTGAGTGTAGGAGATTTAGATCTCTGAGTGTAGGTCTTGTTGAAGACTGAGTGGTAGGGCTTTGTGCCTGAGTTGTAGGAGACAGTGTTCTCTGAGTGTAGGCCTTGGTGAAGGCTGAGGTAGGGCAGTTTGCCTGAGTTGTAGGAGTGGGGACACTCTGAGTTGTAGGAACCTATTTGGGGTTCTGAGCTGTAAGATCTGAGGATCTGAGGAGAAGTGCAGAAGTTAGGCCGAATCTAGTACACTGCTAGATAGGCGAAGGGGGAAAGTGGATGTACCCAGACCTTGGAGAACCACTATAAATACTGTGTGCACTCTGTGAATGATTGATTCTGTGATTGCTGTGATGATAGTTGTAGAATTTGCAATTGCTTTTTAAAATTCAAAACTGATTTTCTGCCTTTAAAGCAAAAGAAAAATTACACCTATTCACCCCCCCTCTAGGTGGTTAGGCACTATTTCTTTCACAATATGAGAACTTCAAGAAGGAGGAAACTTAATCAGTTACAGATATGTATAATAGGCTGAGCTCAATCATCAATGAGCTAAAGACATTGGACAAGGACATTACCCTCACTGAGGTGAATGACAAAATCCTCATGTGCTTCCCAAGATCATGGGATTCAAGGATCTGACCAATCAAGGAGTCTAGAAGCCTAAATGAGATTTCCACAAAATCTCTTTTAGGAAAGCTCAAGTCTTATGAGCAGCTGATCAAATCCAGAGAAGCAGCTGATCAGAGAACACCTCCACCAGCAAGGAAGGAGCACAACATAACTTTCAATGTTGTTGAAGAAACTGAAGCCTCCACTGTGAATGAAGAGCTGATGAGTCTCTTTGCCAAGAGATTCTATAAAATGGCAAGGAAGGATTTCAGAAGAAAGTCATCCAGGTAGGATGATAAGCCAAGGTATGATAAAACCCCACTAAAGAAGTGGTTTGCTTTGGCTGCAAGAAACCTGGACACTTCATCTCAGAGTGTCTAGAAAATCAAAAGAAGGAAAAGAGAAGAGAGAAGGACTCTAGGAGACAGCAAAGCAGCATGCCTTCCTCCAACAAATACAAGAAAAAAGAGAAAGGATTTGTAGCTGAATCCTGGAGTGAAATTGAGGATGAATCCACATCCTCCAGCTTCAGTGAAGATGATAAAGAGGCAAGGGCCGAAGAAGTATGCCTTATGGCAATTGATGCCTCCAGGAGTCAATCAGATGAAGAAGAGTCTGACAATGAAGAAGCTTCAGAAACAAAAGCTGATCAGGTACTCTTATCCTTTGATTATAATTCTGATGCTTTTAAAATTGAGTTTAAAACAATGTGCATTGACTTAATAAATTCAGAAAAGGAAATCAAGGCACTTAGAGAAAAATTATCAAACCAGGAAAACATCATCTCTGAAAACATCAAGTTAAAAGAAGAACTAATATCAGCTAATAAACAAATTGACTCTTTAAAAACTGAACTATGTGAGGCCAAACAACTTGAGGAATCTCTCAATGGGAGAAGCCTTAAGCTAATGGACATCACAAGCACAGTCAATGCCAGACTAAATGACAAGCTGGACTTGGGTGCTTCATCAAGTTTTCCCCCCATTCTTAAGAAGAATATTTTATCAACCCCTATTAAATTTGTTTCTGCTAAGGGCAAAGAAATAATAGCCATTAAACAGACCATAGAAGAAATGCCTAACTTAAAAGATCAAAATAACAGAAACCAGAAAATAAGTAAAAACAAAGTTCAGCAGATTTCGTCAAACTTATATCGCCGAAATGTGGCCAGTTCATTGAACTCAAGTCGACGAACGCTGAATATAAATTTATATAATAATCATTCATCTTACTGCGATCGATGAACTTTGTATGGTTTGTCGAGCAGAGATCGACGAACTTGGGGCACACAAAAATGAACTTGTTCATTCTCTGAGCAGAGATCGACGATCTCATCCCATTTCATCGAACTCTGGTCAACGAACTCACAACAATTCTCCGAACCCAGTCAGACTTAATAACAACTATAATTATAACACCAACTCTAATGAATCAAGGAAACCATTTAACCCACTTACTGATTGGATAATTTCACCCAGAAGATATAATCCATTAGGATATAAATCACAACCAAAATTTTCTGTGATTTCAAGCTTCTCTTATCAACAATATAAAGGACCCAAGGTAACCTGGGTCAAGAATAACTAACTATTTTTATTGCAGGAAAAGGGTTGCCCAGTGATTAATCAAACATGGTACCTGGACAGTAGATGCTCCAAACATATGACTGGCAGCAAGGACAACCTAATCAACTACAAGTCCAAGCTGGGACCAAAGGTCATCTTTGGTGATTCAAAGTGTGGCTAATCTGAAGGATATGGAGAAGTAAGGATTGGAGCAGTCACATTCAAGAAGGTGACCTATGTAAGTGGACTCAAGCATATCCTCATCTTCATAAGTCAATTATGTGATGAAGGTTATCAGGTACATTTCAACTCAAAAACTTGTATTATTTCTAATAAAGAAAAAAAAATGTTTTAATTGGAAATAGGGGTGTCCTAAAAAACCGGGCCCACCGGGCCGGACTGGCATGGCCCGGTCCCGGGCCAAGCCCGCCTCGGGCCCAGGCCGGGCCATGGGGCCCTTCTAGGCCCCATTGTCGGTCAAATGCCCGGCCCGGTGCCTGGCCCGGGCCGGGCCGGGCAAAGCTCGATTACCGGACTTAGCCCGGGACTGGAAAAGCTCGGGCTAAGCCCGGGTTTGCTCTTAGAGCCGTTGGTTTCAGAGTCGTTGGTTTCCAACGGCTTTAAGAGCCGTTGGCTGCCACATGGGCTGCAAATAGCAGCCTAGCTGCTTCTTGCAGCCCATTAAAAAAATATTTTTTAAATTTTTTTTTTTAAAAAGCTATAAACCCACCCCCCTTCTTTCCCTCTTCTACCTGTTCTACCCCCTCATCCCCCACACTCTCTCTCTCTAATCTCTATTCTCTCGAATATGTCGTCAACGCAGGTGTCTTCTTCATCATCCGTCGCTCACGAAGTTGTGGAGCACAAGTGTACGGCGCCGGTTTGGGAATATTTCGACTTAGTGCAAGTCGGAGCAGAGCAAAAGGCGAGGTGCAAACAGTGCTCGAAATTACTTTCGATCGCTGGCAGCTCGACACTCGCAAGACACGTTAAGTCTTGCGCAGCCAAACAAGTTACTCCTAAGTCGACCCAGGCGTAATTATCGGCATCCGGACAAATCTGGACATACGATCAAGGTCGACAACGGGAGCAGCAGGTGAAGAACATCATCAGACATGGGTTGCCATTCAGCCACTACGACAATAAAGAAGAAACCGAGTACATCCACCAAGTGCTATAACCCAAATATCACCAAGTAAGTCAATCTTCAATTAGGCGTGACACACTTAAATATTATTTAGAAGCAAAACAAACTTTAATTAATTTTTTTGTAAACTTTGAGGGTCGAGTGAGTTTAACGAGCGACGTTTGGACAAGTAGTATAAAATTAGGATTATCGTATATGTCTATAACGTGTCACTGGGTCGATCCCGTTTCCTGGGATCTAAATAAGCGAATAATTTGTCTTGAAAGTTTCGAAGTCCCGCACAACGGTGAGGCGATTTATCAAATAATTTCAAAATGTGTGCGTGAATTTAAAATAACAAATAAAATTTTGAGTATTTTTTTCGATAACGCCGCAAATAATACCACCTCAATTGAGTGGTTAAAACATGATTTGAAACCAATGTTAAACGATATTTTTTTTCATACTCGTTGCGCGTGTCACGTTTTAAATTTAGTAGTACAAGATAGTTTATTGTATATGGAATCATGCACTAATAAAATACGTTTAGTGTTACAATTTATTTATAGTTTTAAACAACGACGTCAAGATGTTAAAATATTCGTAACCGGGCAAGGTCAAAAATTTTTGAAACCTCTATTTGACATGTCAATTAGATGGAACTCTACGTATATAATGTTAAAACGAGCGATTCGCCAAAAAACACTACTAACGGAATTTTATACTTTGTTAGGTCAACATGAATTAACCAAGTCCGATTGGACAATTTTAGAACATTACATGGATTTATTAGAAGTTTTTTATACGACGACAAATAGTTTATCGGGCGCATATTATCCTACTAGCCCGCTAGTTATTGAAAATATTGTTAATATTTCACAAAAATTAAATTATTTTAAACAACACGCCAGATGGAGCGAATTAATAGAAATAATTGAATTTTTTTTTAAAATATTATAGAGAAATCACAGTTATGTTTTCATGCGCTGCCGCTTTGAATCCTCTTTTCGGCGTAGACGACGTAGAAAATTTTATTGAAGAAATAAATAACAATATATGCATAAATTTAAGTGATTCAGATTTATATAATCTGAGTATTTTAAATTTTAACACTATTTTTACTGAATGTTATAATTATTACGATAATTTATACGGATCGTGGCCCCGAGAGGATGTGTCGCAACCAAAAACATCTAGTAGTTTTTAAAATAAAATGTTAGAGTTAGCCTCTAGGAAAAAAACGCGCACAACATCTACTAGTTTAAATGAATTAGGGTTGTACACAAAAACACAATTTCGTGATTTTATGTCCACGGACGAATTAGAAAATTTCGGTATTTTAAAATGGTGGAGAGGTAAAGTAAATACCTATCCTATTATGGCCTATATGGCCCGAGATTTACTAACGATCCAAGCTAGCACGGTAGCTTCAGAGTCCTTTTTTCTCTTAGTGGCAGTGTTTTGAACGAGCGGAGAAGTCGACTAAGCGAAGAATCGCTCGAGATCTGCATATGCTACAAGGACCACCTTGATGCGATGAAGAGGAAGCAACATATTTCAGCGATCGAGGATTGCTCGTCGGACATGGAAGACAAGATGTGATTGTCTCTTAGATATCTGCAAGGAGAAAATAACCAAACTAACAATTCATCAAGGTAAGTATACCTATCGAAATGCAGCTAGGGGACACAAGTGTCGTATTGAAATCCGGGAACAGTTGAGTAAGCTTACTCACACGAAATCTATTATTTTATCGACGGAAAAATTAAGTTTTTTTTAGAAGAAAGCTAAACATGCTAAAGGAAGAGAACTACTTGCAATGAAAGAGAGCTACTTGCATGAAAAGTTAAAGAGAGCTAAAAGAGCGATTAACTTAAGCTTAGTAACGATGAAGGGGAAAATGCACTCGATCAGAAATCACCTCGGCAAGAGTGGTTAGAAAAATACGATAAATAAACCTAAGCTAATTAGGATAAAGGTCCTTGACCGTGGAGGTTCCATGAATATTGACACGCTTCTCTCGAAGGCCGTGCCTAATTGAGTTTAGGAAGGTCCGACCGACTCTCGCCTAAATCGGAGGCCTAAAACTCGCTTTGCGCGGTGAACCCCGCTATTGGATTTTACTCCAATCCGGGAGATTTGAACGTCTGCCTCTCTCGAGGGGTGCGAACAACTCCCTTTACTCTTGAGTGCTCACTTCAAACTTTCGGCCTCTCGGCTAGCCCAGAATGAATGCAAAGGTGGAGAGTATATATCGATGATATACCTCCAACCCGTGATAAATCAAGAGTAATTCAAAGCTAAACCCTAAAAAGAAAAGGTAAGATTCAAAGCATCATAACCTAATCACTCTAACCTCGGATCATTAAGATCGAGTACATGGAGGATTAGTTAATCATGGTGAGGAGGAAGAGGGGGGATGAGTAGAAGAAGAATAATGAAAACGGAGCAGAAACGTAAAAGAAAACAACACTTTTTATTAATAGAAACAGGGATCTTACAACATGAAAACCAGCGATTACAAGTGCATGGTAAGGTAAACTACACTATCATTAACATCATACTACAGAACGAAGCTAGGAACTACTACAGGGAAAGTATAAAGCTACAACTAAGAACTAAAAATGGAAAGACATGCTTAAAAAGTTCAGAAATACAAAGGACAGAACCTCCCCTCTCAAAGCAAAAGGTGTCCCTGAACCCTTAGAGTTGGGTTCTATTTATAGAATTTTTCGGGTCGGGTCACGCCCCCTGTCACGCCCTGGTCGGGCGTGACCCTGGGGCGTGACACATTCGGCGTGACTTTTTCGGGCTGGAATTGAATTCTGACGGAGTTGTTGCGGTACACGCCCACAAGTCACGCCCTGGGAGGGCGTGTACCTGGGGCGTGTTGTTTGCGGCGTGACTTTATTGAGCGGAAATTGAATGCTGGAGGTGACGGGCGGAATTGCTGAAGTACACGCCCATATGTCACGCCTGGGTCAGGCGTGACCCTGGGGCGTGACACTTTCGGTGCGACGGTGGAGCGGGAAAAACGAGCGCGCTGCGGCGATTCCTCGGAACCTGGGGACACGCCTCTAGTACATGCCCATGTCGGGTGTGACACGGGCGTGACCGAGGGCGTGTACACTAAGTTTCCACAGAATGCAGTTTCGGACCAATTGCTTCATTCCTCTGGGTTACACGCCCTAGGTACACGCCCTGGTAGGGCGTGACCTTGGGGCGTGTCACAGCAAACTTCGCCTGAAAGCCGTGAAAACCTGCAAAAAGCAGAAAAAATGCATTAGCGACAAAAATATATACAAAGGGGAATCAAAATAAGTACTTTACAAGACATGATTTGCTTTAAAACCCCGAAAATATCCTAATAAAATTGACTGCAAACCGTATTATCAAATTCCCCCAAGCTTAAGTTTTGCTTGTCCCCAAGCAAAAATATAAAGACTAGCTAATCATAAAAGTGACTAATTCAAAAAGTTTTAATCATACTCACACAAGTACTATGCGAAATTCTTGACAGGGAGAATGTAAAACGTAAATCTAAAACAATTATTTAGGTATGGTTTAACTTTTATAAACTTTACTTAATAAAAATAAATCATCCACAATTTTGACGAAATTCTTTAAATAGATTTAAGCAAGGCAATGAAAATGAAAAGAACGTATTGAGTTATTACTAGATCCAAGCAATGCATTATAATTATATCAATTAAATAACAAAAATCTAAGGTTAAATCCAAAACTAAAACTGATTTACTTTTCTTCTTTTCTTAGTTGTTAAATAAAATTAAAAAAAAAGCGTGAATCAAAAGGACTTAATAGGACCGAAATGTTTGGTTTAGGAATATGAATAGGAGTGGAATTCAAATATAAACACGGAGGCTTAAAAATCACACTAAACCAAAACAACGAGTTTCAAAAAAAATAAATTTATTTTAAACAAAATATGTATAAATAAATTTTTTTTTCTCTTTATGATTATTTATCTCTTTTTATTATTATTATTATTATTTTCATTCATTTTTTTCTCTTCTTTTTTTTTCAATTTATTGCTTTTGAGTACACTTTTTTCAACAAGTTCTCCAAAGATAACACAAAATTTCCTATCAAAAAAATTAGCGTGATTAGATTGGTAGGAATTTGGGCTTTGGTGAAAATGAAATGCTGTGTGGAGTTATCAAATGAATTTGGAAAAAAGACTCAAAAGCGGCTAACTAGTGGTAAAAGAGTTTAGGTTGGCAGGAAAGCTCAAACGTAAACAAAAATGGCCTAAATCATTTTCACGCTTTTTTTTAAAATTTATTTAAAACATTGAGTCGATAAATTTCAAAAAGCAAGTTCGAGATAATAAAAGAAGATTGATGAAATTATCTTGAAAATAAAAATAATATGTGACTTGGATCGTTCATATCTACTACGTTATTCAAAATTTGTTCTTACAAAAATTATCTAAAGACGAAAAAAAAATAGTGGATGATAAATTTTTAGAGAAAGTAAAGAAAATAAAGAACGGAAAACCATAATAGAAATGCACGTTTTAGAGAAATATTTTACCTTAACATGCTACCGTGAATTAGAAACACAGCATGACCAACATTTTACTTGTGAAATATGATTAAAAAGAATGATTAGAAAAATTATAATTAACTACGTTGTTTATAAAGAAGTTTGAGAAAAACAAAACATAAACATGAGGTACTTATTGAAATACCAAAATGCAGCTATATAAATTTTTTTTTTGAATTTTTTTTTTTGAATTGTTTTTTTTTTTGATTTATTTGGATATTTACAAAAAAAAACAAAAAGAAGGAGGAAATCTTCCCCCAAGCTTAAAGTCTACATTGTCCTCAATGGAGAAGGAGGTTGGAGAACGAGAGAAAATTAAAGTACAGAAAGGAAAGACAGAATTGAAAAACAGGTACTTCCCCGGTTTTATTTTGCAGGGCAAGCTGAGTGATGCCGCTCCTCCATGCCTGTGCTGTGGATCTTCAGGAAACGTCGGCTGGTGGACTTTGTCATGGAAGCAGAACCGTTGGAGCAGGCGATCGCAGAAGGTTCAGCTTGCCGGAGCCATTCGGGGCAAAAAGTGTAAAAGAAAGAAAACAGAAAAAGATAACTTGGGTTGCCTCCCAAGAGCGCCCTTTGTTTAAAGCGT
This sequence comes from Platanthera guangdongensis, assembly GCA_039583875.1. Classification (NCBI taxonomy): domain Eukaryota; kingdom Viridiplantae; phylum Streptophyta; class Magnoliopsida; order Asparagales; family Orchidaceae; genus Platanthera; species Platanthera guangdongensis. The sequence continues at coordinate 127,801,520 of CM077155.1, read as the reverse complement.
CGTTTGAGCTCGACGCATCAAAATAAGAGTGTCCCAAATATTGTTTAAAAATAAAGTTCGAATAAAGTTCAAAGTTGATGAGAAAAATAAAGTTCAGATTAATCAAATGTCAGGACTGGAAAGATAGAGTTAACAGGGTTGAGACTGACATCATCACAGAAATACAGTTAAGACGCTGATCATTCACTTTGAAAGTACCCTTATCAGGGTTGGAAATTAAAACAGTACCATAAGAAAAGACTTCTAAAACAGTAAAAGGCCCTGACCAACGTGATTTTAATTTACCCGGGAATAAACGTAAACGAGAATTATAAAGAAGAACTTGGTCGCCCGGCTTAAAGATTTTTGGGTGCCTAAGATGTCGATCGTGTAAACGCTTCGTCCGCTCTTTATAAAGTTTGTTATTGTCATACGCGTAAGAGCGCCACTCGTCGAGTTCGTTAAGTTGAAATTTTCTAAAATCGCCGACGGAGTGGGGATCGAAGTTTAAAAATCGTAAGGCCCAAAAGGCGCGGTGCTCTAACTCTATGGGTAAATGACACGACTTTCCGTAAACCAACCGATATGGCGTACACCCGAGGGCGGTTTTGTACGCTGTTCGGTAGGCCCATAGAGCATCGTCTAATTTGGCTGACCAGTCTTTTCTAGATGTTGAAACAGTTTTTTCTAAAATTCTTTTTATTTCTCTATTCACTACTTCGACTTGTCCGTTAGTTTGGGGGTGATAGACAGTGGAAAGCTGATGAGTAACGCCATATTTAGTTAGGATTTTTGAAAATTGCGCGTTATAGAAATGGGAACCCCTATCACTAACGATAGCGCGCGGCGTACCGAATCGAGAAAATAAATTTTTTAGGAAATTAACTACGACTCGGGCGTCATTCGTAGGAAGAGCTTGGGCTTCGGCCCAACGCGAAACATAATCAACAGCAACTAAAATGTACTTATTCACGAAGCTAGAAGGAAAAGGGCCGACAAAATCAATCCCCCAGAGGTCGAAAACTTCGCACTCTAGGAAATAATTTTGTGGCATTTCATTTTTATTCGAAATATTCCCCGACCGTTGGCAACTATCACACCTACTCACAAAGGCATGCGCGTCTTTAAACAGGGTGGGCCAGTAAAAACCCGCGCTTAACACTTTGTGAGCGGTGCGAGCAGCTTGATAGTGCCCACATGTCGGTCCTTCATGCAAATGTTTAATAATATCTAATCCTTCATCAAAGGAAACACACCTCCTGATCACTTGGTCTGCACAGACTTTAAAAAATGCGGGTCCTCCCAAAAGTAGTTCTTCAACTCAAAAAAGAATTTCTTCTTTTGTTGAGATGAAAACTCTTTTGGGAGCACACGAGCCACTAGATAGTTGGTGATGCGGGCAAACCAAGGAGAAGTAGATGTGTTAATTATGAACAGCTTCTCATCAGGGAAATAGTAATCAAAAGAATTTTCGTCTAATTGCTCTATAAACGGGTTGTCTAGGCCCGAAAGGTGGTCGGCGGCCAAGTTCTCGGCACCTCGCTTATCATGGATCTCTAAGTCAAACTCCTGGAGGAGTAAGACCCAGCGAATCAAGCGAGGCTTGGCATCCGTTTTAGAGAGAAGACATTTGAGGGCCGAGTGGTCCGTAAAAACAATAATTTTCGAAAGAGTAATATAAGGGCGAAATTTGTCAAATGCGAATACTACAACTAAGAGCTCCTTCTCGGTTGTGGTGTAATTTTCCTGTGCAGATGTGAGTGTTTTACTAGCGTAATAAATGGGGTGGAATTTTTTGGAAATACGTTGACCTAGTACGGCTCCCACCGCATAACTACTCGCATCACACATTATCTCAAATGGAAGATCCCACACCGGAGCTATCATGATTAGGGCATTAACTAATTTTTCTTTTATTAAATTGAAGGCAGCTAGACAGAGGTCATCAAAGATGAATGGGGCGTCTTTTTCTAAGAGATGGGTAAGGGGCTTGGTGATTTTGGAAAAGTCCTTTATGAAGCGGCGGTAGAAACCCCCATGACCCAGGAAACTTCTTATAGCTTTTATGTTCGTAGGTGGCGGCAGCTTCTCGATAACTTCTATTTTCACAACGTCTACTTCAATACCCCTTTCAGATATTTTATGTCCCAAAACTAACCCTTCCCTCACCATAAAATGACATTTTTCCCAATTTAGGGCGAGGTTAGTTTCTTCGCATCGCTCTAAGACTTTTTCAAGGTTCTCTAAGCAACTATCGAAGGAATTCCCGAACACGGAGAAATCATCCATGAAAACTTCCATAATGCTTTCTACGTACTTGTCAAAGATGGCGAGCATACATCGTTGGAATGTAGCTGGCGCATTGCACAATCCAAACGACATTCTTCGGTAGGCGAAAGTGCCGAAGGGACAAGTAAACGTAGTTTTCTCCTGGTCCTCAGGGGAGATGAGGATTTGAAGATACCCCGAGAGGCCATCGAGAAAACAATAAAAGCTATGTCCAGAAAGTCGTTCTAAAATTTGATCAATGAACGGCAAGGGGAAGTGATCCTTGCGGGTGGCGTCGTTCAACTTACGGTAATCTATACACATTCGCCATTCGGTCACCGTCCGAGTCGGGATTAATTCATTATTTTCATTGCTTACGACCGTTATCCCTCCCTTCTTTGGTACTACCTGTACTGGGCTAACCCACTTACTGTCGGATATAGGATAGATAATTCCTGAGTCTAACAATTTCATAACCTCGCCCTTAACTACGTCTTTCATGTTTGGGTTTATACGGCGCTGAGGTTGTATAGAGTTACGTGAATTATCTTCCATTAAGATTTTATGAGTGCAGAAAGATGGGCTTATGCCCTTGATATCAGATATCTACCAAGCAATAGCTTGGCGATGCTTTTGTAAAATTGAAAGAAGTTTATCCTTTTATGCATCCGTGAGGTAGGCCGAAATTATGACAGGCAGCTTGGAGTCCTTTTCTAAGAAAGCGTATCGAAGGTGCTCTGGTAGTTCGTTCAGTTCCAAGGTAGGGGGGTCATCATACGAGGTTTTGTAAATTTGTTCTTTTTCAAAAACTATGTCCTCGTACACTTTTTTATATGTAAAATGAAAAGGGGTGTTGCTAGCGGCCATGGCGGCTTCGCGCAGCGATTCAGTTGGAAAAGTAGAAGAGGAACAGAAATCAAAAAATTCTTTTTCAAAATCAGAAAGGCGGGTGGAGGATTCTTTACTTAGGTGTAGAGATTCAGTTGGAGGAGGAGGAGAGGAACAAAAATTGGAAAATTCTTCTTCAAAAGCAGAGGTGTGAGAGAAGGATTCTTCACTTACGGTATCCATGAAAAAACAGGAGTCATCGTTAGCTAGTGTGTTCTTCATCGAGGGGGTGATAGAGAAAGTTACCTCATCGTCGCCCACTCGAAGGAAGAGCTTACCATTGCTTACATCAATGATAGCTCGGGAGGTGGCAAGGAAGGGTCGGCCAAGGATCATGGGAACCTCGACGTCTTCTTCGATGTCTAAATTGACAAAGTCCACCGGGAAGATGAACTTGTCAACTTTGACTAGGACGTCCTCCACTATTCCTAACGGGTATTTGACTAATCTGTCGGCGGGCTGGATACTCATGCGTGTGGGGTTGAGACTACCAATTCCTAACTTTTTAAACAACGAGAAGGGCATAAGATTAATACTCGCACCTAGGTCGGCTAAAGCGTGTTTGACAAAGAGATCACCAAAGACACACGGGATAGAGAAACTACCCGGGTCACTGATTTTCTTCGGTAATCCGTTTGTCAAAACCGCCGAGCATTCGACATTTAACGTGACATGCGAAAGGTTCTCTAACTTCTTCTTGTTGGTTAGGAGGTCTTTAAGGTATTTTGCGTACTTAGGCATCTAGGATATGGCTTCGTAGAAAGGTAGATTTATGTGGATTTGTTTAAACATTTCCAAAAAAACGGGTGTATTGATCATCCTGTCATTGTTTATTAAGTTCGGAAGGGTATGGCGGGGATGGATTATTTTTAAAGGTGGGTGGTGGAGTGAGTTGTTGTTCTAAAATAGGAGTGATACTTTCTTCGGCAGAGGGTGGAATTTTTAAAACGGGAACGGAGCTTTGATTTTTTAAAGCGGAAGCGGAGATTGCCTCGGGCTCTTCACTTATCATACCAGGAACTTTCTTCCCACTCCGAAGAGTTATAGCTTTCGCTTGCTCTCTCGGGTTGGGCTCGGTATTGGAAGGAAGAGACCCTACGGGTCGTTCAGAAATTATTTTAGCGAGCTGTCCTACCTGATTTTCTAAATTTTTAACACTTCCGGTTAAGGTCCTAATCGTAGCGTCCTTAGCATTCATGTATTTTGAAAACACTTCCTCCAAATTTGGAGGTTTTGGAAAACTTTGAGGAGGTGGTGGTTGTGCAGAAAAATCACTTTGCGGTGGCGGGCGCACAGCATTCGATGGATTGCTCCACGAAAAATTCGGATGATTTCTTAACGCAGGATTATAACTATTCGGAAAATTAAAACCAGGAGGATGATAATTCGCAGCAGAAAAATTATTAAAAGCAGTTCTAGGCATATTATTTACATAATCCAAATGTTCGGCGGGAGGAGTTACAGATTCCCATACCTGAGGGGCGGAGGCAGCAGTCATCTCCGTAATTTTTTTGCTTAATATTTCAACTTGCAGTGCGAGTTGTGAGACGTTGTCCACTTCAAAGAGACCTGCAGGTTTGTTTGGGCGGGACCTAGGCACATTCCACTGGTAAGTGTTCATGGCCATGTCTTCAAACAGCTCAAGAGCTGCTTCCGGGGTCTTATGGTTTAAAGTACCGCCAGAAGCTGCGTCTATCATTTGCTTCGTGCTTTAATTTAGCCCATTATAGAACGTCTGCACCTGCAACCATACAGGCAGAGCGTGATGTGGGCATCGTCTTAATAATTCTTTAAATCTTTCCCAGGTTTCGTAAAGGGTCTCTGAGTCTATTTGTCCAAAGGCAGAAATGTCATTCCTAAGTTTAGCAGTTTTAACAGGCGGAAAATACTTGGCCAAAAATTTTTCAGTTAATTGCGTCCAAGTAGTTATGCTATTTTTAGGAAGGGTGTTCAGCCACTGCTTAGCCTTAATTCTAAGAGAGAAAGGAAATAATCTTAGCCTAATAGCATCATTTGTGACACCATTTATCTTGAAGGTGTCACAAATCTCAAGAAAGCTGGCTATGTGTGCGTTCGGGTCTTCATCTTGAAGCCCGTCAAATTGCACATACTGCTGCACCATTTGAATTATGCTACGCTTCAGTTCGAAATTATTATTATTTATTGCAGGGCGAACTATACTAGTTTCTGTACCCTCGAGATTCGGTCGTGCATAATAGGACATAGGCCTTTGCACGACTTCCTCCACGTTGGGTTCTGCCATTCTTAAGGTAGAAAATGACTCGGAATCCTCAACCGGCACTTGGGTAGTAGGGCCTTGAAATCGCGATCTTCTCCGAAGAGTACGCTCAATTTCGTGGTCCAGGTCCAAAGTAACCGACGGACTTCCGCGGGTCATACACTAGAAGAAGAGAGGAGAAGAAAGACTAGAAAATAAAAGAGCTAATGAAGTTCGCTTTTTTTTTTGAAATAGATTTTTTTTATGTTTTAACTCCCGAACTTCCCAAGGGCTACCCGGTGAAGGGTTCGCAAGGTACTAGACAAGATAGTGGCATTTAGAGCCACTTTGCCCTTTTCGAGAGAGTTAGGTGGTGTAGAAAAATTTGTGATGTGGGTTTCTATTAAGCGGGCGGTAATTAAAATCCAACCATTTAACTCCGAGTGAGTAGGCGGAAAGTAAAAGCTACACTCATGCACTCGACAGAAAATTAAAACACACCCACTATACAGAAAGTAAACACACTCTACTGAAATAAAGCCTGCCAATTAACTCAAGTGAGTAGGCGAAAAATTAAAAATACGCACACTTGCTTGAAATAAATCCAGCCATTTAACTCAAGTGAGTAGGCGGAAAAATTAAAAATACGCACACTTAACAAAATCCAGCCATTTAACTCAAGTGAGTAGGCGGAAAAAATTTAAGAAGGAGGCTGAGAAAGAGAAGTGATAAAATTAATATATTCGCGTTTTCAATTTATCAACGAGCGTTGCTTCCCCGGCAACGGCACCAAAAACTTGATTGTCTCTTAGATATCTGCAAGGAGAAAATAACCAAACTAACAATTCATCAAGGCAAGTATACCTATCGAAATGCAGATAGGGGACACAAGTGTCTTATTGAAATCCGGGAACAGTTGAGTAAGCTTACTCACACGAAATCTATTATTTTATCGACGGAAAAATTAAGTTTTTTTAGAAGAAAGCTAAACATGCTAAAGGAAGAGAACTACTTGCAATGAAAGAGAGCTACTTGCATGAAAAGTTAAAGAGAGCTAAAAGAGCGATTAACTTAAGCTTAGTAACGATGAAGGGGAAAATGCACTCGATCAGAAATCACCTCGGCAAGAGTGGTTAGAAAAATACGATAAATAAACCTGAGCTAATTAGGGTAAAGGTCCTTGACCGTGGAGGTTCCATGAATATTGACACGCATCTCTCGAAGGCCGTGCCTAACTGAGTTTAGGAAGGTCCGACCGACTCTCGCCTAAATCGGAGGACTAAAACTCGCTTTACGCGGTGAACCCCGCTATTGGATTTTACTCCAATACGGGAGATTTGAACGTCTGCCTCTCTCGAGGGGTGCGAACAACTCCCTTTACTCTTGAGTGCTCACTTCAAACTTTCGGCCTCTCGGCTAGCCCAGAATGAAAGCAAAGGTGGAGAGTATATATCGATGATATACCTCCAACCCGTGATAAATCAAGAGTAATTCAAAGCTAAACCCTAAAAAGAAAAGGTAAGATTCAAAGCATCATAACCTAATCACTCGAACCTCGGATCATTAAGATCGAGTACATGGAGGATTAGTTAATCATGGTGAGGAGGAAGAGAGGGGATGAGTAGAAGAAGAATAATGAAAACGGAGCAGAAACGTAAAAGAAAACAACACTTTTTATTAATAGAAACAGGGATCTTACAACATGAAAACCAGCGATTACAAGTGCATGGAAAGGTAAACTACACTATCATTAACATCATACTACAGAACGAAGCTAGGAACTACTACAGGGAAAGCATAAAGCTACAGCTAAGAACTAAAAATGGAAAGACATGCCTAAAGAGTTCAGAAATACAAAGGACAGAACCTCCCCTCTCAAAGCAAAAAGTGTCCCTGAACCCTTAGAGTTGGGCTCTATTTATAGAATTTTTCGGGTCGGGTCACGCCCCCCTGTCACGCCCTGGTCGGGCGTGACCCTGGGGCGTGACACATTCGGCGCGACTTTTTCGGGCTGGAATTGAATTCTGACGGAGTTGTTACGGTACACGCCCACAAGTCACGCCCTGGGAGGGCGTGTACCTGGGGCATGTTGTTTGCGGCGTGACTTTGTTGAGCGGAAATTGAATGCTGGAGGTGACGGATGGAATTACTGAAGTACACGCCCATATGTCACGCCTGGGTCAGGCATGACCCTGGGGCGTGACACTTTCGGTGCGACGGTGGAGCGGGAAAAAACGAGCGCGCTGCGGCGATTCCTCGGAACCTGGGGACACGCCTCTAGTACACGCCCGTGTCGGGTGTGACACGGGCGTGACCGAGGGCGTGTACACTAAGTTTCCACGGAATGCAGTTTCGGACCAATTGCTTCATTCCTCTGGGTTACACGCCCTAGGTACACGCCCTGGTAGGGCGTGACCTTGGGGCGTGTCACAGCAAACTTCGGCTGAAAGCCGTGAAAACCTGCAAAAAGCAGAAAAAATGCATTAGCGACAAAAATATATACAAAGGGGAATCAAAATAAGTACTTTACAAGACATGATTTGCTTTAAAACCCCGAAAATATCCTAATAAAATTGACTGCAAACCGTATTATCAAGATGCACGAGATCAACTTAAACTAGACAACTTCTTTTATTTTTGTCATTTGTAATTTTATAATTTTTAATAATTTAGAATTTTTGTCATTTGTAATTTTTAATAATTTAGAATTTCCAACTTTTTGTATATTTGCACATTTCTAAATTTGTATAATTTTGTTACATTAATAAAAATTTTATTTTTCAATATTGCGATGTTGTGTTTTTTTATTTTTTTTGGAAATGATATGTTTTGATTTTTTTTTTATGAATTAAAAAAAACAATTTTTTTTAAAAAATAACCGGGCCGGGCTTAGCCTGGGTCCGACCCGGGTCGGCCTGGGGGGCTTCCCAGGCCCCCCAGGGAGCATAGCCCGGCCCGGCCCGGCCCGGCCCGGTTACAGTGTTAAGCCCGGCCCGGGCCCGATTCGGAAAAGCTCGGGCCCTGCAGGCCCGGGACAAGCCCGGGCACGCTGGGCTTTATGCGCACCACTGATTGGAAATAGACAAGGAAACATTTATTTAGTTGATTTCTATTCTGCCAATTCAGATATTTGTTTGCTTAATATAGTTTATAATCAAAATGAATTATGACATAAAAGACTAGGACATATAAACATGAAAAACATTGCTAGGCTATCTAAAGACAGTCCTGTAAGAGGTTTACCTTCTGGTCCCTATAAGAAGGAAGACCTTTGCAGGGCTTGCCAACTATGCAAGCAAACTAAATCTAGTTTTGTATCAATTAGAAAAAGTGATTCACCTAGGATCATGTACTTGCTACACATGGATCTCTTTGGACCCATTGCAGTACAAAGCCTAGGAGGGAAATCCTACACTCTAGTCATTGTGGATGACTTCTCAAGATTCACTTGGTTGTTCTTTATGAGATCTAAGTCAGATACCTTTAAAGTTCTTACAGATTTTCTCAGGACCATACAGATTGAGTACTCTACTCATGTTGTATTGATCAGAAGTGATCATGGCACGGAGTTTGAGTCTCTTCTTATGCATGAGTTCTGTGAGAAGGAAGGTATCAGACACTGCTTCTCAGCTCCTAGAACTCCCCAACAAAATGGGGTAGCAGAAAGGAAGAATAGAACCCTGATTGAAGCTGCAGGCACATTACTTGCAGATGCTTATATGCCACAATCCATTTGGGAAGAGGTTGTAAGCACAACAAATTATGTACTAAACAGAAGTTTGATACATAAACTAAAGAATAGGACTCCCTATGAATTACTTAAAGGGAAGAAACCTAAAATCACCTATTTTAAAGTATTTGGTTGCATATGCTATATACATAATAACAATAAGATATATATTAGAAAGTTTGAAGCTAATGCTGAAGAGAGAATCTTTCTAGGATATTCCCAAGTAAGCAAAGTTTATAGGGTATTCAATAAATCAACCTTAAAAACTGACGAATCTATACATGTTACCTTTGATGAAACTAGCATGTCTTATAAGGAGAAAGAGATTTCTACCAGTAATCCTTTCCAGGTACCTCACTTGTGTGAGAAATTGGATGAACTAAACCTCACCCAAGAGGCTCCAACACATCTTTCTCCACAAGTTGATGAAGACAGTGAAGAAGAATTAGAAATGGATACTGAGGAGTTTGATATGATGCTGAGTATGATGGGTTATTCTAGAGAAACTCCAAATAAGTTACTAAAGAAACACTTGTCTGTTGAGTTTAAATTTCTAGCAGACATTGTGGGCAAAGTGTTGCTGGGGAAGCACACTGCACATGACTACATAACCAGGCTCCAATTCCTGGTTATGTGTGTTGTGGGCAACACAAAGAAGGTCAACTGGGCTCAGATCATGTTTGATCTGATTAAGAAAAAGAATACAAAGAAAGTGGTGTGTTTTGGAAGAATATTAGGGATCTTCCTAAAGGAAAAGGTTCCTGAATCCCTGGTCTCCCAGACTGTACTCATAAATGCCTCTAAGAGGCTCACCTGTGCTCTCTTTGGCAGGTGGGAGAGGACTATCACAAAGCCCTCCAAGGCTTCTTCATCCTCCACCAGGCTTTCTGAGAGTACTAGGGCTGCTCCAGCCACTTCCCTCCCTACTGAAGAGATCCCTCCTCCACCTCCCTCACTTCCAGCCATCCCACCTTAACATCAGATGCTACAACAACCCTCTTCCACAACTTCTCTTCAACAACCACAACAACAACCACAACAACCAACTCAAATTCCTACTCCAGCTTCATCTCTTGCAACCTCTCCATAAATAAATATCACTAACATTCCCACATCTCCCATTCAGGAATACCATCAACCCTCTCCTTCTCAATCACCACAACCAACCCCACCTCAATGCCCCCTTAATACACACATTCCCTCACCACCTTCATCTCCCTTACCCCCCATTTGGACAACATCCCATTCTTCAATCTGCCTTCATTCTCCCTCATTACATCTACTCCTCAGGATGAACTCATGCAAGATGCACCACCTCCACCTCCACCATCCTCCTCCATTCCTACCTCTGTCTCCACTGCTACATGTTTTGCACCACCCTCTGCAGCTTCACTATTGGATCCTTCCATCATACGACAACTCATTGCACTTCTCACTCCCCTTCTTAAAACCATCAAAGCTGAGGCCATTTCACCTCTGGCTACTTCTCTCTCCTCCCTAGCTGCATAAATATCTGCTCTTTCTGCTCCTCCCTCTTCAGTTAGGGTCCTAGCTCCAGTATACATTGAAACCAGGCAGGGGGAGATACTCAATGAAGAAGCATCATCAGAAATAGCAGCAGAAGTAACAGCAGTAGTAATAACAGTAGATGCAGCAGCAGACACAGCAGAACCAATAGTTGCAGAAGTAGATGCTGATACAGATTTATTTGATTTCATTCATTTTATTGAATCTGATATGGACATAGATGAGCATGTCCCTGAGGACATAATAATTGCTGATGATTTTATTATAAATCCCACAGTTGATCTTTTAAATTTATTGAGCAGTTTTGATACAACCTATTTTAATAAACTTCCAGCAGACAGCACTAAGCCATCCATGACTATAGTTTCTTACACCTCTCCCATAAGCCCTAAAGTTGCCAAGCAACTAAACACTAGTTTTGTTATAACAGAGGTTCCAAACACAGAGGTTCCAGCTATAGTGGTTCCAGTCATTCCATCTCCACCCAAAGCCGTTTCACCCATTACTTCATCCCCTCTAACAGATATTTCTGCTCCAGTTTTTGTGATGGATGATTCACCTATACCTGATCTTGATGCACTGATCATGGTAGATATAGAAGAGGAAAATAAGTTAGTTACTGAAAGCACTGAAGTGTACAGTTCTCCAGCTCCATCTCCTGCTCCAGTTCTAGTCCCAGCTCCTCCTCCAGCTCCCTCCTAGGCTGAGAAACCTTTAATATCTGCTGAAGCCCTGAAAGAGGTAAATGCAATGTATGATAATCCTCAGGATTCTACTAATGATGATGATGATGAGGAGGAGGACTCAGATGATGAGCCCAAGAAAAAGAAAGTGTCTAAGAAGAGGAAAGCTCCTCCACCTCCTGCCCCAAAACCCAATCCTATAAATGATACTCCTTACTATATACTTCAGAAGATCATACCCTACAAGGGCATGCCAGCATGGATGTGGCTATCCAAGAATGAACAGAAAGAAAGAAAGAAAAGTAGAAGAAATTCTCCTCCTCTATAGAGATTCAGAAAGGCCCCTCCTCCTCCTCCTCCACCAACTGCTGGTGCTTCCAGTTCTTCAACTCAAAGGACTACCCAGTTTCAAACTTATCAAAGACATCAGGGTAGGTCCTCAACCTCAGGAAGCAGCCAGCAAAGGCATTATTCATCTGGCAAGAAGCACTAATAACAACAACAACAACATCAAAAATAACAACAACAAAAATTCCCTGAACATCAGAAGGATGAAAGACCCAAAAGACCTGCTTCCCCACCTGTACCATTTGAGGATTCAAAGACAGTAACAACAGCTAGGATGGCCAGGTTCCAGGAACTGGTTGGCCTTTCCATGATTAACAAAGCAAAAGCTAAAGGTAAGGATACCTCTCAATATTCTACAATGTTTAAGTACAAAAAGGAAGAACTGAACAGGTTTGCTAAGGCTAACAAGTTCTTTAATGTTGATGATTATATGAAACTACATCCAGAAGCAGTAGTGCCCATGGCTACATCTCTTAATATTATTGGGGCTGCTGACATGACAATGACCACGGCCCAAGCTGCAGATCCTAACAGGGAGATAAAGTTTACTAAGCCAGGTGAGAAGGCCAAAGAGGAAAAGCACAAGGAACAAAGGAAGAAGAAGTAAATTAAAACTATTTTCAGTCTCTATTTTTCTAAAAACTGCTTGTTAATATTCTGATACAAAGCTCTGTGTATATATATATCTGCTGCATATTTTAAATTTTTTATGCCAGATATATGTTTTATTGCTTTGTTATTAATATGAGTCTGTAATTAGTGACCTTACCCAAATAGGGGGAGATTTTGGATCCCTAGTTGGATTTGGGTTAGGTTCACTAAGTTAGGATGTTTGACCCAACATATATAGCTAGGGTCATGTATGAGTTCTAGAGTCTAGGCCATGTCCTTATAGTCAACACTACATGGACCAGCCATCAACATACTACAGAAGACTCAAGACTTAGAGAAATATCAAAGACTCAGAAAATGAGTTCGACGTTCGTCGAACTCAGGTCGACGAAAGTCATGCTTAGCTCGACAAAATCAGATAGAATTCTCTGAGCTGAGCTCAATGAACTTGAATCTCAGGTCGACGAATTCAAGAGTATACTTTAACACCAAGTCCAGAATTCTTCACACTTAACTCCAGTCGACGAACTTAGTTCTCAGGACGACGAACTTAGTTCTCAGTTTGACGATCTCTGGGTATTCTACTTCAACATCTTATTCCAGAAACATCTAAGTATTTGAAGTCCAGCTTCACACTCCAGTCGACAAAGTAAGAATTTCACCTCGATGAATTTGGATCTTAGTTCGACGATTTCTGGATCATCTACTTCAACACTATAAGACCAGAAACAACTAAGTATTCTTAGTCCAGAATCACACTCCAGTCGACAAACTCACCTTCTCAGCTCGACGAACTTAGACCAAAGTCTTGGCAAGATTTATCAAGTAGCAGTTAGAAGTTCTCAGCTCGACGAAACTAGTTCTCAGGTCGACGAACCCAGTTTTGAGGTCAACGATTTCTAGACATGTTACTTCAACATTCTCAAGTCCAAGAAACATGGAGTTTCGTTATTCAGTCAACGAAGTTATATTCTCAGCTCGACGAACTTGATGTACAGAATTGACGGGTCTAGAGAAAGCAGTTGTCAGTTCTTAGGTCGACGATCTTGGTTCTCAGCTCGACGAATAAAGATTATCTTGTCGACGAACTTGACTTCTCTGTTCGACTAACTCTGGACACAGATCGACGAATTCTGCTCAACGAATTCTGTAAAGTTCCAGACTTAGAAATTTCCCTCCCTCTATCTCTTTTCTATTGTAATAATTCTTGAGTAATCAATGCATAAATATTTTCTGAATATTACCGTTAGAAGCAAGCATTGATTACGGTCTTCATTAGGATTATTGCTTGCCATTTTTACATGAGATAGTTAGGGAAACCAATCAATGCAAATATTCTCCAGGCCGTCAGAATTCAATGCAAAGAGAAATTCAAATTTCAAAAGGAAATTCATATGGAAAATATTAAAGGGATTTTCTTTCTCTTCTTGCACATCTCTCTAGCAGTAGTTAGAAAATACAGTGAATAACCATCTTATTCATCTCTCGCAACATTACACAGAAAATATACAGCATATAGAGCTCACTGGGCAACAACACTGTCAAGAGATAAGAAGCCCTAGCCCTAGACCAGAGAAAGAACATCAAGTTGAAGAAGAACAACCATTCAAATCAAGAGTCTTCTTCTGTCTTCATTCCAGAATTCTTCAAAGGACAACAAACATTCAATCTGTCAAGAAGTTCCTGGAGTTCATCTGGTCAAAGTAAAAGCTTGAAGACCTATCACCCTGCAGCAAGGCTTCAACTTTTTGAACCATTCTATATCTTAGGGGGAGCCTTTGCTAACATCATTCTTCCATAAGAGTCTTCTCAGTTGTATCTGAGAAAGAGAAGACAAAATCACTCTCTCATCCCCACTGTATAAAGGGTTCTTAACTCCCTTCAAAAGTTATTCCTGGTTGCAAGTCACCTGATCAAAAGACTTGAGGTTTGGTTTTTGAGCACCTGATCAAAAGCTCATTGGTGACAGTCACCTGATCAAAAACCTGAGTAGATTCCTACCAGGGTGGTAGAAGAGTGGATGTACCCATGTATAGGGGAACCACTATAAAATTCTTGTGTTGTCTGGGTTGCTCTTTTTTCTTTTGTTCTTGCTGTGGCTGTGACAACTAGGTTGTTGTGTTTGTGGTTTTAATTTAATTCCTGTAGCACTAGAAATAGATCTATTTAATTATCAAAATTTTATAAACCTAAATACTCTATTCACCCCCTCTAGAGTATTTCAGATCTTACCCTTACTTTCACCTTCTTACCCATACAAGAAGGAAAGCCTTTGCAGGGCTTGTCAGTTAGGCAAGCAAACTAAAAGTAGCTTTAAATCTGTAAATAAAAGTGACACACCTAGAATATTGTACTTGCTACATATGGAACTTTTTGGCCCTATTGCTGTACAAAGCCTAGGAGAGAAATCTTTACTTTAGTGATTGTAGATGACTTCTCAAGATTCACTTGGGTATTCTTTCTGAGATCTAAGTCAGATAACTTCAAGGTTCTTACAGATTTTCTCAAGAACATACAGATTGAGTACTCTACTCCAGTTGCATTGATCAGAAGTGATCATGGTACTGAGTTTGAGTCTCTTCTTATGCAAGAGTTCTGTGAGAAGTAATGTATCAGGCACTGCTTCTCAGCTCCTAGAACACCTCAACAAAATGGGGTTGTTGAAAGGAAAAATAGAACCCTAATTTAATCTGCAGGAACATTACTTGCAGATGCTCATTTGCCCCAATCCTTTTGGGCAGAACCTGTGAGCACAACAAACTATGTACTGAACAAAAGTCTGATACACAAGCTTAAGAATAAGACTACTTATGAGATACTTAAAGGGAAGAAAACTAAAGTAGATTATTTCAAAAGTTTTGGTTGTATATGTTATATTCACAACAATAATAAGAAATACATTAGAAAGTTTGAAGCCAAGGCTGAAATGAGAATATTTCTTGGATATTCCTAAGTAAGCAAGGCTTATAGAGTTTGTAATAAATCAACCATGGAAATAGAAGAATATATTCATGTTTTATTTGATGAGACTAACATGTTTTATATGGAGAAAGAAGTTTCTACCAATGACATATTGCAGGTACCTCACTTGTGTGAGAAATTGGATGATCTAAACCTCACCCAAGAGGCTCCATCACATCCTTCTCCATAAGTTGAAGAAGAGAGTGAAGAAGAAAGTTTGGAAGTGGTTGAAATTCCTCCAACAGCTATTATAATTCCACAAGAGGAATTAATTCCCCAAGCTGTTGCTCAACCAACTCCTCCTACTGAATTTGCCACACTTAGAGATCACCCTGTATCTCAAGTGATTGGAGACATTTCAGTTGGTGTGCAGACATGACATCAAATCCACCAGGACATGATGTATGTCTGCTTCATATCTCAAACTGACCCCCAATCCATTAAAGATGCTGAGCAAGATCCATACTGGATTATTGCAATGTAAGAGAAGCTTAACCAATTTGAGAGATGTAGAGTTTGGGATTTAGTTCCAAGACCAAAAGACTACCTAGTCATTGGAACTAAATGGGTATTTAGAAATAAGCTAGATACTCAAGGTCTTATCATAAGGAACAAAGCCAGACTAGTTGCTCAAGGATACAGACAATAAGAAGGCATAGACTATGACCAGACATTTGCACCAGTTGCAAGGATTGAAGCAATCAGAATTTCTCTAGCCTATGCAGCCTACAAGAAGTTCAAGGTTTATCAAATGGATGTCAAGAGTGAGTTCCTTAATGGTGAACTTAAAGAAGAGGTTTATTTAGAACAACCACTAGGTTTTATTTCTCCTACTCATCCCTCTTATGTTTTCAAATTGCATAAGGCTCTCTATGGTCTCAAGCAAGCTCCAAGGGCTTGGTATGAAACCTTAGCTAGATTTCTCTTAGAGCATAAATTTTCTAGAGGCATAGTAGATAGGACTTTATTTATTAAGCATCATCATGATAAAATATTATTAGTACAAATATATGTTGATGACATTATATTTGGTTCTACAGATTCCAAACTATGCAAAAGGTTCTCCAACCTTATGCAATCAAAGTTTGAAATGAGTAGCATGGGTGAGCTCTCCTACTTCCTTGGTCTCCAAGTGAAGTAGATACCTGATGACATCTTCTTATCCCAATCTAAATATGCTAAGGAGCTAATTAAAAGGTTTGTGATGGTTGTTGCTTCAACAAAGAAAACACCTATGACAACCAATGTTGTAATTGATTCTGATGAACATGGGAAACCTGTAGATCAGAAATTATATAGGGTCATTATTGGGTCCCTGTTATATCTTATAACAAGTAGATCAGACATTATATTTGTTACATGTCTTTGTGCTAGGTTCCAGGTGAACCCTAAAGAATCTCACCTTATTTTCTTAAAAAGGTTTTAAGATATATAAAGAGTTGCCCTAATTTAGGACTCTGGTATCCAACTGAGTCAGAATTTGAGTTAACTGGATACTCTAATGCTGACTTTGCTGGATGTAGAGTAGATAGAAGGAGCACATCAGGGAAATGTCAGTTCCTTGGTGATAGGCTAGTGTCATGGTTTTGCAAGAAATAAACATCTGTGTCCACCTCAATAGCAGAAGCTGAATATATTGCAGCTGACAGTTGTTGTTCACAGATGCTGTGGATCCAAAACCAACTCCTAGATTATGGTGTAAACTTAAATAATTCAACTCTGCTGTGTGATAACACAAGTGCAATTTCTATTGCACATAATCCAGTGCATCATAGTAGGACAAAGCATATAGATGTAAGACATCATTTCATCAGGGAGTGTGTAGACAAAAAGAAAATTAATCTCACCTTTGTCTCTACTGATTTGCAAATGGTATATATTTTCACCAAACCATTGGATGAGAAGAAACATCTGTTTTTTATGAATCAGCTAGGTATGATCAATGGAGATGTATTAATTTAATTTTCTGTCTGTGGTCGAAGAATTTGCCGCGGTTCGTCGAACAGAGATCGACGAACTGAGGAAAGTTCTTGAGAAATTCATCGACCTGAGATCGACAAACTCTCTGTGTGTGAAGTTCTATTTATCGAATGGAGATCGGCGATTTCGCTTCAGAAAATGTTTCGTCGACCTGAAATCGACGAATTATTTTCGCTTCTTCTGACTGAGATCGATGAACTCTTTTGTCAATAAAATATTTCGTCGAACGCAGATCGAAGAATTTTTTTTTTCGTTGGATGGAGTCTGCCACTTCATATTCTGAAAACTATATATCTAGGTTTTCTTCGAGCTCCGTCCCGCACTTTCTTTTCCCTTTGCACTTGATCTCTCTATTTTCCTTTACATGCGAACAATAACGATTCTAGCAAGCTCTTTAGCAGCGATTAAGTTCGATATGGGATTCAACATCGATTTTGAATCCTTCCAACATTCAAACTAGATCCTTTTGGATATACTGAAACTCTTTGAGGAACAGAATCTGAAGAACTTAATGACCAACAGAATCAAGATTGCAGTGACAGAGATTAGAGAATGGGTGTTTACTTCCACCACTCCAGATGCAGATACAATGACCGGGACTATATCCGGTAATCAGATTTCTTTAACCCCCACCATATTATTTGATACTTTAGGTTTGCTGGATGGTAATGAAGATATTGAGATGGATAATACTGAATATGAGAACATGCTGATAAAAATGGGTCATACTGGAGAAAACCCATATAAATTACTTAAGAAAAATTTATCTTGAGTATAAATTCTTAGCCGATGTAGTGGGCAAGGTGTTGCTTGGCAAGCACACAACCCATAACTACCTTACTAGGCACCAGTTCTTGGTGATGTGTGCCTTGGTAAATAAGAAAGCAGTTAACTTGGGAAAATTGCTGTTTGATTTAATAAAGAAGAATACGAAGAAAGAAGTGTTCTTTGCGAGGATTCTGGGAATCTTCCTTCAAGATAAGGCATCTGAACTACTGGTCTCCCCGAAAGTGTTCATTAATGCCTCAAAAGGCTTACATCTGCACTTTTCAGCAGATGTGAGAGGAAAATCTCAAATCCATCCAGGGATTCCAACTCTTCCAGGACTTCTGAGAGTACCAGGGCAGTGACAGCCACTCCTCCACCTCCAGAAGATGTCCTTCCCTATACCAAAATTCCTTCACCTCCTCCTCAACAACAACCATCCTCTTCTCCAGCTCATACTCCACCAATTCAACAACAACAACATCTACTCACACCAGTTCCAACACCAGTTCCATCTCCAGCACATAATATACCACCTCAATCTCCACCTCCTCATTCTCCACCTCCAATTAATCTCTCTGAAATTCCATCTACCTCACAACCATCCTTCAATCTACTGTCTCCTCAACCATCTCCACATAATTCTCCAATCCAAGAACCCATCTCCTCACCCACAATCACAGTTCCCCTTTCTACCACTACAATTCCTTCTATTACTATCCCTCCAGTCATCCCCACTGATATTCCATCAATTCCTCCCTCCATATTTCCAGAATACACCCACACAGACTTCTCCAATGCATTCTCTATGTGTTCAAATTATGGACATCACACTCCTTACTCCTCCTCTGCTCCTGAACCCCTATGTCTAAATTTTTCTGATATTGCAAAAGATCTTCTTGCTTTTATTTCTCCCACTCTTGAGAAACTTATAGCTAATGATATTGCCCCTCTTTCTGCTTCCATCACGTATCTCTCTTCCAGAATTGCTGCCCTATCTTTTGTCCCTTCTTCTGGAGGACAGGCTTCAGGACCCTCTGGACCCAGTCAGGAGGAGATGTTCTATGAAAAAGCTCCGGTTCCCCCATGTGCAGTAGCAGTAGCAGATTCTGAGATGTCTGATGATTTAGCAGAAGCAGCCCCTCTAATAGAAATAATTGAATTGTTTACAGATTCTGACATAGAGATGGCTGACACAGTTATGGCAGAAATAAATACTGTTGGTGATTATATTTTAAATCCCACAGTTAATCTAGATTCTTTACTAGATTCATTCAGTTTTTTTACAGAATACTCTACCTAGTTTTTCTTATCAGCAATCAAGGGCTATAGTCCCCTATACTTCTCAAATAAGTCCTGCAGTTGCTAAGCAACTCAAGGCCAGTTTTGCAGCTCCAGTATTCACAGAAGAACATATGATTGAGAATGTTCTTGCACCAGTTTCAGCCTCCAAGGCTATTTCTCCTCCAAAGGCTATCTCACCACCTATATATAAGATGGATGATAGTCCCCTACCAGATCTAGATGAGATTATTATGGCTGATATAGCAGAAGAAAGTTTAACTATTCTTGAAAGTGTTGCTGAAACAGTAGTTACAGAAGTTGCAAAACTTCAAGTATAGCCTCAGGCTGAGAAATAGATTTCTAAAGATATTTTGAAAGCACTTGATGCTTTATATGACAATCCTCAAGGATCATCTGATGAAGATTATGATGATGAAGATTCTAATGAATCAGACAGCTCTAAGGCTAATAAGAAAGCTGTTAAGAAAAGGAAAGTTGTTCCTAAAGCTGCCCCCAAGGTAAATCCCACCCATGATACTCCCTACTACATACTGTAGAATATTACACCTTACCCAGGGATGCCTTCATGGATGAGGCTATCCAATAATGAGCTAAAAAATAGGAAGAAGAGCATAAGGTACTCTCCTCCTCCTCGTCCTTCTTAAAGGAACTGGAGAGGTCCTCCTCCTCCAGCAGCTGGTGCTTCAGGAAGCATTTCTCAGAGATCTACTTCATATACTCAAACTTTTCAAGGACAGCATGATAAATCTTCAAGATCTCAATTTCAAGGAAGCAGTCAGCACAAACATACAAGCTGCAGCAGACATCAACAACAGCAATAGAAAGTATCTGTAACTGATAAATCTGAGAAAGACAACAGTCCAAAAAGGCCAGAATCTCCACCAATTCAATTTGTAGATCCTGAACAAGAAACCAATACAAGAATGGCCAGATTTCAAGAACTTGTTGGACTCTCCCTCATTAACAAAGCTAAAGCTGAAGGCAGAGATCCTTCTCAGTATTCTACAACGTCAACCTATAAAAAAGAAGAACTTAAAAGGTATGACCAGGCTAATAAATTTTTCAATGTAGATGCTTATATGAATTTGCATCCAGAGGCTGTGGTTCCCAGAGCAAATTCTCTTAATATAATTGGAGCAGCTGACATGACAATGTCTAAAAGAGAAGCTACCAATCCCAATAGATAAATTAAATTCAGACAGCCCTCTGAAAGTTCTGAAAAAGCTGACAAAGGAAAGACAAGGAAGAACAAGTATATATCTGCTAGATACTTTAAATTTTCTGCCAGATATATTATTTTTGCTTTGTGATCATTTTCCTTCATTTTTATTAGTGACCTCACCCAAATAGGGGGAGATTGTTGGATCCCTAGTTTGGATTTGGGCTAGGTTCACTAATTAGGATGTCTGACCCATAATATATAGCCTGGGTCAAATGTCTGAGTCCTAGAGTTTAGGCTAAGTCATTAGATTCAACCTTGATGGACCAGCCAGTAGAAGACCTCAGTGGACCCAAGACTTAGAAGAAATCAAAGTTCAGTATATAAGTTTGACTTTCGTCGAACTCAGCTCGATGATAGTCATGTTCTACTCGACGAACTCAGAGTTAATTCTCTGAGTTAAGCTCGACAATATTCGAGCTCAGTTCTACGAATTCTGGAATTCATCTTCAATAGATTCTTTCTAGATTATTTTCAATGAACTCAGCTCAACGAAGATAGATTCTCTACTCAACGAACTTGGACCACAGAATTGGCAAGTTATTCGTAGAATACAGTTCGCTGAGCACAGGTCGACGAATAGGATTTCTCAGCTCGACGAACTTGGATCTCCGGTCGACGAAATCTGTTCAGAGGTCGACAATTTATGTCCAAGCCTAACTTAGAGATTTTCCCCCCATTTCTGTCCTTATTTTCTATATTATTTAGCAGTAATTCTCTGAGTAATTAATACATATATTCTCCTGAATATAGCCATTATTGGCACCATTGATTATGGTGTTCAGCAGGGTTAATTACTTGCTTACTTTATTGGGACAGTTGGGAAACTCATGAAAGTCAATATTCTCCAGCCGTATTTCTTTCTCTAGGCAATCAACAATCAATGCATAAGATTCAAAATTCAAAGGACAATTCGACAGAGAATATAAAAGATATTTTTTTTCTCTTTTCAGTCGACGAGAAGAAATATACAGTGATACAAGCAATAATATAGAGAGTATAGAAAGATTCAGAACCATTCTCTGTACAGAAAACATCAAGGTTTCTCCTTGTGCTTACTGATGACTAAAGAAGAACAACAAACAAAGATCAAGAGTATTCTTCAACTTCTCTCCAGGAACATTCAAGGACAACAATCATTCTATTAGTCAAAAGTTCCTGAACATCATTTCAAGACAAGGCAGAAGACCTACACCATGAGCAAGGCTCCAAGTGATTTTAGAAGGAGCTCTTGACAACAGCAATCCACTAAGTCTTCTCTGTTGATTAGCGAAAGAGAAGACACCATCAACATCTCTCACCTCCTGTATAAAGGGTTTATTAACTCCCTTCAAAAGTTTATTCTTGGTTTTTGGGCACCTGATCAAAAGCTCAAAGAGTTGTGATATCTCCCTGAAAACAGATCTTGTGGTGGCAGTCACCTAATCAAAAACCTACTAGTGGATTCCTACCACGGTGGTAGAAGAGTGGATGTACCTAGTTTGGGGAACCACTATAAAATTTTGTGTCGTCTGGTTGATCATTTTTTGTGTTGCTCTTGTTATGCTGTGATAGGTTTGCTTTGTTGTGTTAGACTAGTCTGTTGTGATAGGTTAGCTTTCCTGTGATAGCTTTGTTTAGTTTATATTTTCTATCACTACTATAGTATTGCTTACTTTACTCTGATAATATTAAAAATAGCCAAAAGATTTAATTACTCTATTCACCCCCCCTCTAGAGTAAATCAGATTTATCCCCCTTTCTTTCACGCCCCGTGTGCTCTCCATTGGCACACGCTCAGTGTGTTCTCCTCCAATGAGCGCACTGTATTCTATCCATAAGCAAACGCTCGACGCACTCTGCCATGAAGTCCGCTCCAAGCTCTAAAACTGTTTTAGAGTCAATAACCCGTCTCGATGGTATACCTCTCCTTTGCTCTAAAACTGTTTTAGAGTCAATAACAATTGTGCTGCATATACATTAATTAGATATGCTATCAAATACATTACGCTCTTAACATTGGAAGTGATGTATCTTCAAATCTTGGAAGATTGAGGGCAATATTTCCAACAATCTTCCCATATTTGAAGAAGCCAGAACACTCAACAATGCTAAAGAGCATTAACCAAAAAATCATATCATGAAAAAAATATAACAGTAAGATTATGTCAACATTGACTTCATTATATAGCAGTAGAAATGTTATCATTGATAACTATTAAATAAACCTATTATGAACATTGAATTATAAATTATAATGGCACGAAGTATGAAGCATTGCAAATATGTATATACATGTAAAACTATATGTCCATTTGAAATACATAAGTCCATTATAGTTTTAAAATAGATACATCAAAAGAAATTTTATATTTTATGGGATTGGATGCTTGTCCACTGGTTGGCTTGTTGAATCAGTTCTCATCCTCTTGTGAGAAGAACTTGAGTTTTCTCCTTAAACAGCAGCCTTCCTTTCAACACTCTTTGTTTTGTTATCTTGTCTCTTAAAGTACAAGAAAGGCTTGGGAAAACAATTCTTGGAGGGCATCCTCTTTGGATTGACCCTTCTAACCAAGTTCTCTTTGAAAATTCTTTCTTTGATAGACATCCTTTCAAAATGCCTGATCCACTCTTCACTTGGATACACACTATTAATGTTTTTCAATATCTGTCCATGATTGTTATATGCATTGATAATGATATTCTTTGAATCATCACTCCAGTACTAAAAATCAGGATCCTCAACTTGTTCAGCTCTCTTCTTGGCCATGTATTCTTCATGTAACATAAGGCCTTCTCTTTCCTTCTTGCTGCAAGTAGTGCATCTTGATCAACTCTTTCTTATGCTGGAAAATCAAAATCTTCTAGTCTATTTTTGTCCAGCAGGGGCAAAGTAAGAGCAATCCTTGTTCCTTGAAGGACCTTTAGGGCTTGCTCAGTAATGTACTTCTCCCCCTTTCTGGCTTCTTCACCAATTCTGTTGGCCAGTTGGAGGGCATTAGATTCAAATTTGATAGACATGGTCTCAAAAACATTCTCCTAATCAGCAAGAATGACATATATATTCTGAATTGCTAATTCCATATCCACTCTAGTCACAAAATATGGGAGAATTACTTAACTTGAGGTTATAGTCCTCTAGTTGATGTTGAATCCACAATAATTATGAACAATAACTTCCTGCAAATATATATTCTGACTCAGCTGTGAATATTGTCACACTAGTCTGCTTCTTACTACTCCAAAAAAATCAATCTCCTTCCTAGGAATTGACAAGCGCCACTTGTACTTTTCCTATCTTCTTTGCAACATGCAAAATCTTCATCTGAAAATTCTATCAGTTTAAAATCATTATTCCTAGGGTATCACATGCCATGATGTTGGCTGCCCTTAAGATATCTCAAAATCCTCTTTACAACTAAGTAATGAGATTCCTTAGGCATGTTTGGTACCTAGCACAATCACATGTAGCATGCTTAATGTGTCTACTAGCAGTTATGTATAACAGGGATCCAATGATACACATGTACACAGATTCATCAAAAGGTTTCCCCTTCTCATCCTTGTCTAGGGATATATTTGACCCCATGAGAGTATTCGTGGTGGAATCAGATTTCATCACAAACTTCTTAATAAGTTCCCTAGTGTACTTGGTCTGAGAGATGAATATCCCATCATCAGACTGTTTCACTTGGATACCTAGAAAGTACTTGAGCTCACTCATACTATTTATCTCAAACTCCCCATGCATAAGGTTGCAAAGGTTGTCATCAATAGACTCAATTATTATGTCATCAACATAAATTTAGACTAAAAGACACTTGCCCTTTGTTTCCCTCAGGATCAATATGTTGTCTATCTTCCCCCTTAAGAACTTCTTCTTAATGAGAAATCTTAACACAGTTTCATACCAAGCCATAGGGGCTTGCTGTAACTCATACAATGCTATTCTAAGAAAATATACATGAGAGGTTAGGGTTGGATGTACAAAACCTGAGGGTTGTTCTACATATATCTATTCCTTCAGATTATCATTTAGGACGACAGACTTTACATCCATCTGGTAGACCTTGAACTTCTTGAATGTTGCATTGGCAAAGAACATTCTAATTGCCTCCAGCCTTACCACTGGAGCAAATGGTTGGTCAAATTCTATCACCTCCTCTTGTGTGTAGCCATTAGCTACTAATCTGGCCTTGTTCTTCACTATAACTCCATGTTCATCCATCTTGTTCCTGAAAATCCATTTGGTGTCAATTATGTTGTGTCCTTATAGCATTGACACCAACTTCCAGACTTTATATCTCTTGAAATGCTGGAGTTCTTCTTGCATGACATTGATCCAAAATGGATCCTTGTTGGCATCTTCAAACTTCTTTGGATCCACCTGAGACAAGAAGCTAAAAAAGAGAGCATTATTCTAAATTATGCTTCTTGTGGTGACACCCCTGGCTTGCATCTCCAATTATGAGAGTGATGGAATGGTCTCTCAAATGTCTGGTTGCTGCAAACATCCTATCAATACCTTGCTTTCCTGCTGGAATGATTCCATCTACTTATTTCTCTTCAGCAGATTCCTGAATTCCATCAGCTGGTTGAATTGCCTCATTGATTACTTTAATTTGAGAAGGAATCCTTCTTGAGCTTTGCTTGTCTTGGATAAAAAAATCTTGTATATTTAGCTCAAAACCTATATTATTAGCAACACTAGATTTTCCCATATATAGCAGGCTAGTCTCATCAAAAATAACATGCATAGACTCTTTTACTACTTGGGTCTTCCCGTTGAATGCTCTATATGTTGTACCATGGGAGTTGTATCCAACAAGAGTCCCCACATTGCATTTCTCAGCAAATTTTGTCAAATGAGACTTTCCATTTTTTAAAATAAAGTATTTGTAACCAAAGATTATAAAATATAATATGGTGTGTTTTCTATCTTTCATGAGTTCATATGGAGTCTTTTTATGGACTTTGCCGATAGAAGCCCTATTCAGTACATGGCATACAATGTTAACTACCTCGTCCCTGAAATATTCTGGTAGTGTGGAGGCACTTAGCATAGTCCTAACTATCTCTATCAATGTCCTATTCTTTATCTCAGCCACCCCATTATGTTTTGGAGTTCTAGGAGAGGAGAATTCCTAGGTGATACCAAATTATTCACAAAACTTTATCATGGATCCAGACTGAAATTTTACACCAAGTCCACTCCTTACTTTGACCACAAAACATTCCATTTCATTCTGAATAGCCTTGATAAATATCATGAAGACATTCAGGGTTTCTGACTTCTTCCTTAAGATGAATACCCATGTAAACCTTGAGTGATCATCAACAATCACATAGATGTACATCTTCCCTCCTAAACTCTGAATAGGCAAAGGACCAAATAGATTCATATGCAACATATATAGACATCTAATAGAGACTTTGGGAGTTAAGCTCTTAAATGTGGTCCTTGTTTGCTTGACCATTTGGCATGCATGACATGGTCCCACTTTAATATATTTTAACTTAAGAGAATATCTAACTAAATTTTCTGAAAATAGCAAACTAATTGTCTTGTAATTAATATGAGCAAGTCACTTGTATCATTGAATACAAATAGATTCTTTCTCATTAGCTACAAAACACACTAGAGTAGAAGAATTATTGTAAATAAAATATAAGTAATAAACATTCCCACTCTTAGTGCTTGAGAGGATAACCTCTAAGTCAATTTAATTTTAATCACACACTTATCATTATGGAATTCAATGACATAACCCAAGTCACATAGTTGACTTATGTTTACTAGGTTGTATTGCAACCCTTCAACATAAGCTACCCTTGTGATATAGATTATATTATTGTAGATCATGTCATATCCTTTGGTGACTCCTCTATCTGAGCCTCAAAAGATGACCTTTGGTCCATTCTTCACAAGAGTATAGTCCTTTATATGACTACTTGTTCCTTTCATGTATCTTGAGCACCCAATGTCCAAGTATCATATTTTCTTTAGACTGGTACTTGAACTTTCTTTAAAGAGACAATTTATTTTACCTTAGGAGCCCGATTGAATTTGTATCATAGGTTCTTGTTAGCAGTAAAGGAAATATGTTTGCCTACAACTGCTTTGGCAGGAAAGCTTCTCTTTGTATTAGGCACATTGGGCAAATGTGCCAATAATCAATGGAAAAGTGAGATTGGATTATGATATGGCCACAATACCAACACTCATTGATGTTGTACCTTCTCTTCTAAACATTCTTTGAAGTACATGGTGCATCTGAATGTTTATGTTCAGTTGAGAAGGTAGCATAATTGTTCTTATTCCTCTCAGCTAATACCTGACAGCTTGCTCGATGGTAATCAATCTTACTCGACGGTACCAACTTGGCAGCAAACAGATGTCGGCTTGATAGCTGATATGGTGTTGATGGCATATGATATGGCCAAGTGAGAGTGAATTATAGTCTTACCACTAGACATCTTCTTTGCTGGAAGGGATTAGGAAAATGTTAATTCCTTACACTTGAATGTAGGGGCTGGAGTACCAAACACAAATTGTTCATATTGAGCCATTTGGATTTCCTCATTGGGAGCTTTAAAAGCACTCATCACCATACCCTTTTCCATCTATAGTTAGGTGCATTTTTCCCTAACTATATGAAATTCTATTCTTCTAGTGACCATATATGCTATCATGGTCATACTTATTGGGAGGAAGTAAGACCTTCTGAAAGGTGGTCTGAGGCTTAACTAGAGCCTTTCTGTTTCCTCTATTCCAAGTACCTACTGCCCTTCCATTGAATTGTAATCCCCTCCTATTTGTTTGAGAGGTGAATGATTTAATAATGGGTAGCACAAATTTTAGCTTAGATAATTAAGCCACTAGCTTTCTCTCCTTATGGAGATCAATCTCAAGCATCTTAATTAGTTTTCCATTTTGAATTCTTATTTTAATATGCTCGTCATTGATACCCTTGAGTTCAATTGAATTAGATACCACTTGATGGAACTTGTCATCTTTTCTTCCAACTCATCCTTAAGAGGTCTAAGTACCTTAAGCTCTACAGCTTGCTTCTTATCCAGCTTCTTACTTTTACCCAAGGCCTTAAAAAGGGTCCCATATTTATCAATCAATTGATTGATATCCTACTTTGAATCTGATCCATCCTCATCATCACAAGCAGCGAATGCTTTCGTTTCTAGGCCAGTAGCATAATCTAAATTAGAAGAGGAGATGATAAGAATGAATACCTCATTAGGATCAGATTCATCCTGATTGTTGTCTTCTGTTATGGCAATTAAGCCGCAACTTTTCTCTTATTCTTCATCTTCTTTATCACTCTCTGGATGTGATAAAGGCGATACAATACATATCCTGGTAGTAGGATAATCCTCTTATTCTTCAGTAGCATAAAGCCCAATGTAGGCATCTTCTTCCTTAGAACCAGAAGTGTCTTAGTCACTTTGACTCTAACTCTTCTCCTCCTTCTTGACAATGAAAGTATTCTAAGACTTCTTGCTCTTATGGTGGTGCATCCTATTTTCATCATGCTTCTTCTCTTTGGCAGCATCTCTTTCTTTTCTTTTAATTAGGCAGTCAGCAATGACATGTCCGAGCATGCTATAACAATAACAAACAATGTCAGAAGAAATATGATTGTTGTGAGAGTATAAATACTTGTCCCCCTTGGGGTTCTTCTTGTAGTTGTAGGAGGAAGAAGACTTACTTTTCCAATGCTTCTTCCTCGACATTATCTTCTTGAACTGCCTAGAGAAGGCATCAAACTCCCCATCAGACATATCATAATCTGATGTAATGGGCTAGAGTTTCTGAGTCAGCTAGTCTTTTGGGAGGAGAGGGAACTCTCTCCTTGATCTTCTTTTACTCTCCAGCTTTGAGAGCCATAATATTCTCCTTCTGATGAGACTTAGCAGCAATCTCCTCCTCCTTTCTAGAATTTAGCCATATATCATAAGAGAGCAGCTTCTCAAACAAAGTATGGGAGGAATATTGCCCATGCTGCCCATCTTCCCGATGACACAAATCTTGTTGTCTCAGTCTCTTGTTAGATATCTTAGGAACTTATCAATAAGCTCATAATCCGAGAAGACTCTGTCATAGTTCTTCAGCTTATTTACTATCTTGAAGAACCTTTCATAACAATCAGTTATATTAACCTTGTTGTTTTGCCTGAAGGACTCATACTCTTGATTGAGTAGGGATTTCCTATCATCTCTTACCTTTTATGTTCCCTCCATCGTACACTATGAGAGTTTCTCATATTTCCTTTACAGTTTGGCAATGGATCAAGTTTTGAAAGGTGGAGTCATCAATTGCACTAACTGTGATATTTTTTGCTTTTTATCCATAATAGGTAGCACAATCTCCTCTTTTGTCATATCAACATATCTCTTGTGAACTTATATATCATTATCAATGAAAGAGGCCTTCATAGGGATCAATGACCTTTCCTCTATTGTGATGTAGATCCATGGGTCAGAAGCTTCCATGAATAGCTTCACCCTTTACTTCCATATACCAAATTTATCTTTTCTGTATATAGGCAACTTCATATAGCTCATCTCGTTATGAGGCTCACTGGAAGACATGGTGAAAGGCTAGAATACTCTTTTAGGATTCTCGTCAAAATATTAAGTCATTTTTGACCAACCTCGCTTTGATATCACTTGATAGTTTGTTGTTAGTGATAGTCTAACACACCTTGAGGGGTGTGAATATCTGGCTTGTAGATTAATTGCTACTTTATTGATTCTAAGCAGTTTATAAGCAAAGTAAGAATAATAAACAAACGCACAACACACAATAATTTATAGTGGTTCCCCAAGGTCTGAGTATATTCACTTTCCCTCTTCTCCTATCTAGTAATGAGCTAGACTCTGCAATCTCCTCCAAAACTCGGCTTCTTCAGAGATTATAATTCAGATCCCTCGGGATCTCAGATCTTCCTCAAATCCTACCTCAGACATCCATACCCTACACTTAGGCTATCAAGAGGACCTACCTCAGAGTACTCCAACTCTTATAGCTCAGAAACCCTCTAGGTTTCCTACCTCATACTTTTCTCCAAGTCCTACCTTAGGCACACATGATCTACCACTCTGGCTGGGAGTACAACCCTACACTCAAGCTCAAAGACTCCACACTCAGATCTACAAATAGATCCTACAAAAAATGTAATTGAATATTACAACAGAAGTCTAAATAAAATTAGACCATGAAGTTTTAGATCTTTTGTTGTTCTTGCATTGATGGCAAGATCTAGAGTAAACCCCTGATCAGTTGAATCTTCAGGAAGCACAAGTTAGGGCTTTTTCCTTCTTTGATCTTCTTCTTCAGCAGATGGAAGCAGAACCAACCTTAAGTTAGATAATTGACTCTCTTTGTTCTTCTGAAGGCTTTCAACAAGAACTATCTTTCTTTATCCAGAACACCATGCACCATTTCTAATTTTTAATCTCTGAGTTAACGACCCTTTACAAAACCTTAGTAGATCTTCTTTTATACCTTGACATCTTCCAACGGTCCTAGTAAATGTCCTGTCAAAGACATGGACATAAATAGAATGATCTGTCCATCCTTTCAGTGCTTCTGCCAAATTTGGATCTTGTCAATCTGTACGAGCTCAATGACATTATTTGAATCTTTTTGACAGCAATGTTGAGTATAACCTTTATTATCATTAATATCTACCTTGGCACTGAGATCTATGGCTTTTAGCGGCTTCTCTATGATATTGTTGAGAATAAACTTAATTCTCAACGGAATAGTTCTGGTGCCTATCCTTGATGTCCACGGTATAGTGGATACTGATATACCATATCGGTGGTATGGTGGAGAACAATAACCCGTCTCGATGGTATACCTCTCCTTTGCTCTAAACTTATTTTAGAGTCAATAAAAGTTGCCATGCATATACATAAAGTAGATATGCTATCAAATACATTATGCTCTTAACATTGGAAGTGATGCCTCTTAAAATCTTGGAAAATTGTGGGCAATATTCCCAACACCATGTCAAATGAGGATGATCAGGATGACACCCATCCAAATAAGTTAATTCTTCTAGACCCTTCATCTTCATCAGATTCTGATTATGAAACTGGTGCAAAATATGATGCACTCTCATCTTATAAGGAGGGTGACTTAGATTCTGATGATGAAGTTAGCAATTTGATTGACAATTATGGTGCTGTTTTGGAGGCCTTAAAGAAAACAAGCAGCTTGTTAAGAAGCAGGCTGGGAAATTACATCTCTCAAACTTGCCAAATTTTAATGCTCTAAGACTATTAACTAGCTATCTCAAATGAGTAAGGAGATCAACAAGCTGAGAGGGATGTCAATCATCCATCTTGGAACTATTAGTCATCAGATCAAGACCATTAGGGATCTTGAAGAGAAGCTCCTCAAGGAGAGGAAGTTTGTGGCCCAGTTCTCCAAGCCATAGACAGTGAAGCCCATCATTGATACCTTCTTAGCTCAATTAAAAGGGGGAGTAGGTTAAAATAGGAATGCAATAAAAGTTAAAAATATGGGAAAATCTAAAGTTGTTACGCCTCAAACCACCTTTCAAAGGGTCCTTCTTCAATCTAACGGCTATGACTAAGAAAATATGTACGGTCGCCTGAAAAATCGGTATTCCTCTAGTTAGGTTAATAATGCTCCTAACCGGGGAGGAGGAAAGGGAATGTGGTTGAGTGCACTGAAGGCACCCCATAAAGAAATTCAAATAGGTCAATATGAACTATTTGTGATTGGTACACCAACACCTACTCTTAAAGGTAAGGAAGTGGCCACCCACCAAAGGCCCCTTCCTAAGCAGCAACAACTGGGTGACAAAATGATACATACACCTAACAAAATAGTACCATTTTGTAAGGTCACATACCGCCACTCTCACAACCAATTGCTTGCAGAAAGAAACCTGGAGAATGCAAAGTCCTTCAACTCTGAACCAACTCAATCACATACACATTCTACCACCAATGTGGTTCAAAAGAGACGGTATAACATTCATGAGTGTTTATGTTATGGTAAAGTGGGGCACTTTTCCATGGACTATTGGTTCAATCTAAAAGTACCTCATGCAAAGAAGGCCTTTCCAGCTGGTAGTTCTTTCAATAAAAAGTTCGTTTCAAATGCTAACACAAACCAAAGACCCAAGGCTGGTTGGGTTCCTAAGATAAACAAAAATTCTATTGTAGGATAGTTCAAGTACCGGTCTTAAGCAAATATGGTACTTGGATAGTGGATGTTCTAGACACATGACTGGAACAAGGATCCTTCTTAAGGAGTATGCCCCAGTAAAGAATAATCCAAAGGTCATCTTTGGAGGTTCTAGTAGAGTGGTCACCAAAGGCTATGATATGATCACCAATGACATAGTTTCTATCACAAGAGTAGCTTATGTCGAGCGGTTTCAACACAATATTATAAGCATAAGTCAATTGTGCGACTTAGGCTAGGTTATTTAATTCCACAAGGACAAGTGCCTGTTTAAAAAGTCAATTAAATTAGAGACAATTTCTATAAGTAACTAGGAATGGAAATGTTTATTGTTTAGATTTCATTTGTCCTGATTCTTCTATTCTAGTTTGTCTTGTATCTAAGGAGAATGAATCTATATGTGAATAATGGCACAAGAGATTAACTCACATTAACTGCAAAACAATTTGCCAATTATTCACTAAAAACATAATTAGGGACGAACCTAAATTAAAATGCATTAAAAAATGGTCCTTGTCATGCATGCCAAATGGGCAAGCACACAAGGGTCACTTTTACAACATTGCACATAAAGATTATATTAGATGTCTATATTTGTTGCACATGAATCTTTTTGGTCCTTTGCCTATTCAAAGTTTAGTAGGAAAGTTATATACCTTTGTGATAGTTGATGATCAATATATATATACATGTGTCTTTTTCCTTAGAAAGAAGTCAGATACACTAAATGACTTCATGACATTTGTTAAGTCCATTCAGAATGAAATTGATTGCTCTGTGGTCAAAATAAGAAGTGACTATGGAATAGAATTTCAATCTAGTGTTATGACAAATTTCTGTCAAGAGCAAGGTATCTCCAAAGAGTTTTCCTCTTCCAGAAATCCACAACAGAATGAAGTGGCTGAGAGAAAAATAGGACCCTGATAGAGGCAGCAAGAACCACGTTGAGTGACTCCTCACTGCTAGAAAAGTTCTGGGCTGAGGTAGTCAAAATATCTTGCTATATATTGAATAGAGCTTCTGTCACCAAAAATCATAAGAAAACTCCTTATGAACTGTTGAAAGGGAGAAAACCAATTATCTCATATTTTAGAATCTTTGGCTGCAATTGCTTCATCTGAAATAATGAAAAATCTTATTTAACTAAATTTGCAGAGAAGTGCAATGAAGGTATCTTTGTTGGATATTGCTCACATAGTAGAGCCTATAAAATATTCAACAAGAAATTTCATGTTGTTGAAGCCAGAGAAATTTCCCACTCTAAAAATCGGATCAAGGCGGCCTAAGGATACTTGCTGCATAGTAAGAATAAATGGCTAAGGGGAGTAGGATGAAGAAGAAGTCGACAAATAAGACCCCGGATGCTTTGGCGGGAAGGTCCCACCATGTACATGGATGCTTGGAAGAGACAACCCCTCCACAACCAGAATTGGCCGAGTAAGGTACAAGGAAGACTAGCTGATAACTAAGTCGCGTGGTCATGACCTGGTCTCTAAGAAAAATGAATCCAAAGGCTCAGCTGATGTCCAAGAAATAAAACTCGTGAAATCCTTCTATGGGATTTCAAGTCTCCCTCCTCGCACCACTAGGGTCCTATTTATAGGGAAATCCTGGGGCACAGAGTGGGTCTTATTTATAGACCACTCACTGGTGACTAGGAGACTTCCTGGGGGAGATCGCACGGCTGGTCAAGTATCTCGCTGAGTCGCCAACCTGACAAGTATGTGAGGGGAGCTCATCATACTCGCCCAGGCCTTCTGCAGAACGACACATTGACTCAGACCTCCATCTTGACTTGCTGACTTTAACCTTTGTTGACCTGACCCTGGTGGGGCCCCTCCTCGATGAATATGGGTTGTACACAATCCCTGCTCTTTTCGAGCGACGTAAATACTCGGAAAGAAACATCCAACTCGTATTCGGCGAGATGTTATACCGAGTATGTGGCTTACTCACCTTTGAATTGGGCCTGCTGAACTCTATAAATAGGGATGGGGCAGGTCTTTGAGGCATGCCATTTTGAGCTCGCACACGATGTTGAAGGCCGCCGAGAAAGCCTATCAGGAGAGCTTGGTCGCGTTGTCCGACTTTCTCGAACCAGAGCCATCAAGGCCTAAGAGGCCGCAGGAAGCTGGGGTCGCAGCAGATATGCCTCCCGCAAAGAAGAAGAAAATAAAGAAACTAAGAAATTCAATCGCCTCCAAAGCCGACGACCCGCCACCGCCGGCAGAGAAAGTCGCTTCCCAGTCAAAGAAAGTCGCACCCCCGGCCGTCCAGCCTGAACCTTCGATTAACACCCAACAACTTATCGAGGACGTTGGGATGGGCAACATCCCCGACACCTCATTGATATCCCCGCCTGACACTTCCGTTCTGGAGGTTTCCGCGTCACCGCCCTAATCGCAGGCAGATCTCGCTACTTTGCAAGGTTACAAACTTGCCGATCTTTTATGAAAGATCGATGAAGTTCATGTCCCTTCGTCTAACATCTTTGTATTTGCAGCTCCCTCAGTGTCTACTTCGGGCGAGATTCTAGACATCACCCCGCAGTGGGGAGTTCCACTAGGCACTCTTCTGGCTTGGCCTCCACCCCGAATCGCACACACCATCCGGATCAACCTTGGCTCTAAGGGGTCGGACAAGGGAGTTCCTTTGGCGGCCAAGGGATGCCTTCCTCCAATACCTCGATGCCGCTGACCGCAAGCATCCAAGCATCGTCGCACTCTCTCCAGGCCAAGGTCACTCTGCCAATGGCAAGCACTGCATTTCAGCCGCCTCCTCCATCTTCAAATTTGTAGAAGTATAAAAGCGTGCCCGCAGTGCCACCTCCTCCGACGAGCTCTCACTGACCGACGGGGAGAAATCAATTGCCACCGCTGACGCATCTACCTTCGAATGGAGAACCACGCCACGAGCTCTGCCTGAATATTACAGCTCCTCGGCACGCACCGGAGAGCTCGTTGCGAGATCTGGAAAGGTGACACCCCAAATATTTCCTGCCGAGGTCTGGAGGCCGCGATCATGGAGGTCGCGGACAGGGGAAACCTCTAAGAGTCCTTGCGGCTCATCCTCGCGCCTGCAAGAAATAGCTCGCCGCAGCCCTTCTCCTAGGTGATCACACCCTCCTCAGCAAGGTAGCTTCCATCGCTGCTGATCTGATCTGACCATTGATGTCGGTTACTAACTGTTCTGGTGACTTTCCTTTGTTTTGACAGGTCACCCATCCACTCCTGGTGGTGCCTTCATTGAGGCATTGGGGCTGTTTGGAGATGAGAATCGCCATGCTGCTGCTCGCGTATATGTCGAATTGGAGGCCAATTTCGACCTGCTCTCCATTTATCAGCCTCATCGCCAGATCTCAGCACTAGACTTGAAGATGGCGAAGATGGAAGATGTTGCATCCCAAGTACGATTTGGGCTAGGTTCACTAAGTTAGGATCATATGACCCACAATGTGTAGCCAGGGTCATGGTTGTGTCCTAGAGTTTAGGCTAAGTCCTTAGAATCAACATCACATGGACAAACTATCAACAAGACTGTCAGAGACTCAAGACTTATAGTTTTTCTAAAGACCAAGTAGAATGAGTTCGACGTTCATCGAACTCAGGTCTACGATAGTCGTGCTCAGCTCGACGATCTCAGAGTAAATTCTCTGAGCTGAGCTCGACGAACTTGGTACATAGGTTGACGAACTTTGGACACTATACTTCAACACTTCAAGATTAGAAAACATCTCTTTATTTTAAGTCCAGAGTTAGAATTTGCTCAATGAACTTGATTCTCAGCTCGACGAACTGTGATCACAATAGCTAGAGTTGCCCAGCAGCTGTTAAGTGGTCCTCAGCTCGACAAAACCAATTCTTAGGTCGACAAATTTTGGATACTTCACTTCAACACCTTCATACAGAAGCATCTAAAATTATTCTAAGTCCAGAAATATTTTGCTGAACTTCAGTCGATGAAACCACATATCAGTTCGACGAACTCCAGACACAGAAAAGGCAAAGTTTCTTGAGAATATAGTTCTGCTCTCAGCTCGATGATCTTGGAACTCAGCTCGACGAACAGAAGTCATCTGGTCGACGAACTTAGCAACTCAGCCCGCCGAACTGTGAACTCAGCTCGACGATTTCTGTTATCAGTTCGCTGAATCCAGACTTAGCTATTTTCCATCCTTCTGTCCCCTTCTTACTACAATAATTCATGAGTAATTAATACTCAAATATTCTCTGGAATATAACCGTTAGACAGAGCATTGATTAAGGTCTTCTCCAGGATTATTGCCTGCCATTTTTCCATGGGACAGTTGGGGAAATAATTCAATGCCGTTTATTCTCAAGGCCGTCAGCATTGATTGCAGAGGATTTCAAAATTTTGAAAGACCATTTTGACAGGAAATATAAAAGAGATTTTCCCTCTTCTTCCTGACACACATAGATAGACAGACAGAACAAGATACACAATACAGAGAGACGACAGACATAGAAAAGTGTCAGTCTGAAACAAGAGATTCACTGCTGTCTGACAACACAAAATTCTGATACAACAAGAAGCCATATTCTTGAAGATCATCAGCTATCTGAAGAAAAAGAACACCTAATCAAAATTAAGAGTCTTCTGTCTTCAACACTCCAGGATACTTCAAAGGACAACTACATCACTATATGTCAAAGAAGTTCCTGAACAGCTGCTGATCAAGGCTGTACCACTAAAAGGCCTATCACCCTGCAGCAAGGCTTATTCTACCTGAACCATTCCATATCTCAGGGGGAGCCTGTGCTAAAATCAAATATCCACAAGTCTTCTCAGTTGTATATTGAGAAAGAGAAGACACAATCATCTCTCACCCCCCACTGTATAAAGGGTTATAACTCCCTTCAAAAGTTATTCCTGGTTGCAAGTCACCAGATCAAAAGACTTGAGGATTGGT
Source organism: Platanthera guangdongensis (assembly GCA_039583875.1). NCBI lineage: Eukaryota > Viridiplantae > Streptophyta > Magnoliopsida > Asparagales > Orchidaceae > Platanthera > Platanthera guangdongensis. Next base: position 127,764,886 of record CM077155.1, on the reverse strand, counting down.
TTTTGAGCACCTAATCAAAGCTCATTGGTGTCAGGCACCTGATCAAAAATCTGAGTGGATTCCTACCAAGGTGGTAGAAGAGTGGATGTACCCAAGTTTAGGGGAACCACTATAAATTCTTGTGTTGTCTGAATTGCTCTTTTCTTTTATTTTTTTGTGTTGTGGCTGTTTGTTAGGATTGTTGTTTTAATTTTGTTCCTGTAGTTGATTAAATAAGAGGAAAATTTTATAAACCTTGAATACTCTATTCACCCCCTCTAGAGTATTCCTGATCTAATAGCTCACTTTCAATTGGTATCAAAGCTTGGATTCCTTGGTGTACACAAGCTAACCCTTGAACCAAAGATAATGTGTTAGATCAGATTTCATCTTTTATCTTTATTTTTATTTAGATTATATACTCAGTAATGGAACAGAACACAGACTATGTAAGCACCAGACCTCCAGTTTGCAACCTAAATAGGTTTGCCATCTGGAAGGCAAGAATCAAATTGGATATGAACTCTATTGATGAAGATATCTACAATTCCATCTTGTTTGGTCCTCCTCAAGCCACTGCTTCTACATCTACAGCAGCCTCAAGCATAAATGCAGTTCCACCACCTGAGTGGACTGAGGCTTAGAAGAAGGCCAAGGTTGTTGATGCCACGGCAATGAACATACTGGCACAGACTATGTCAGATGATATCTTCCAAAAGGTTGTTGAATGCTCTTCAGCCAAAGCCATCTGGGATTCCCTAAACCAAATGGTGGCTGGATCAGCAGATGAAAGAAAGGATAGAAGATCCTGAAAGTCCACCTAGTGTCAGCTATGTGCACCTATGGGGGGGGGGGGAATAGGTGACGAGCAGCGCTTTTGCGGAATTTACGAACGTACCTGCACAATAAAAATAAAAAGCACAGCACACAAAATACACAGGAAATTTATAGTGGTTCCCCGAGTTGGGTACATCCACTTTCCCCCTTCGACCTATCTCCCAACAAGGGACGACTCGGTCACTTCTCCAACGGGATTGAAATCCAATCCCTGTACTAACGGAAGGAGCCCTTCCACACGTGAGAGTCAACACTCCCACAAAACGGGTTGCACCCAACCCTTACAACACGGAACAAAAGTTCCTTTACAACAAAATTAATATAGAATGTACACGTGATACAAACTTCTTTTGGAGACTACTGTGTTCCTCTTCGTTCGACGACGTGTTCTTGAAGTCGATGAAGAGTCTACAACCTTGGTCTCTCTTGGAGAGGATCTCCCCGGAACCGGCGGCGGCACACGAGCGGCGGCTAGCTTCGGGATCGGCGACTACGATGATGAGCGGCAGCTGAACTTGGAGATCCAAACTTCGTAGCGAAGCAAGCTCGGTCTACCAACGGTCACACGAGGATCGGTCGTCTCGATCGATTCGGATGGGAAGTTTTTCCCGGTCACCAAATCGAGAGATAAAGGATCTCTGGATAGACGCGTGAGACTCAAGCCTTGCTAAGCTTCTCGCCGGAGATCGGGAAGAAGAGCGATCAGCAGCGGCGACGGACTTGCGCGAGCGGCGACGGAGGCGGCGGAGAGATTTCGATTTTAGGGTTGCACTCGCTCGGCTTCTTTCTGTCTAGGTATTCCGTTCAAAATACCTGTATATAAATACTGTAGAAGTTTTCCAATATGACCGTTTGTGACCCACAGAAATCCCCAAATCCCGGTCCAGAAATTAACAGCGGCAGAATCCGGTTCAGGAATTTCCAGAAAAATGCCAAGTCAAAATCGGTGAGAATCGAAAGTGATTCTCGCCGAGTCGCCGAGAATCAAAGATGATTCTCGACGATTCGGCGAGAATCAAAGATGATTCTCGTCGAATTTGCCTTGGCTGCACGCACTGCTTTAGGCCAGGTCTAGACGGCGAGAATCAACAGTGATTCTCGTCGATTCGACGAGAATCACTAGTGATTCTCGCCGAATCGGCGAGAATCACTAAGTGATTCTCGTCGATTCTTACTTAGACGCAGAGGTGCTTGCTTAGAAGTTGCTGGATCGAGTTCGGCGAGAATCAACTTCTGATTCTCGACGAATCGGCGAGAATCCCAAGTGATTCTCGCCGAATCGGCGAGAATCACTTGGTGATTCTCGTCGATTCTAACTTAGACGAAATTTCGTCTTTCCACCCATGAGATGCTCCTTGACCCATCCTTGCTCCTTGTCTGCTCCTGCATATTTACAGCCCTGTGCTTGAAAATAAGTGCACTCCAATAGAGAGAGTACACGTAGGCCAACACACTGATCTGCTCAACGAGGGATTACGTCGTGCAACCCGTGTATATTGACCTACTGCACCCTGACATTGGTGTGCACTTAGCGTGGAAAAACTGCAAGCACAACTAGAAGGATTTTATCAAATACATAGTCTATTGACCTTAGCTTGTCCAGGGGCTTCTTCAAATCAGGTACATTGTGGATACAATATCCAACAGATCCAACCTCATATCCTTATATGAGAATTTCAAGAAAGAGGAAGTTGAGTCAGTAGCTGAAATGTATAATAGGTTAAGCTCAATCATCAATGGGCTAAAAACCTTAGACAAGGACATCACCCTCACTGAGGTGAATGACAAGATCCTAATGTACTTCCCAAGCTCATGGGATTCAAGGATCTGGCCTATCAAAGAATCCAGAAACCTAAATGAGATATCCACTGAATCTCTATTAGGAAAACTTAAGTCCTACGAACAGCTGATTAAATCCAGGGAGGCAGCTGAGCAGAGAACACCCACTCCAGCAAGAAAAGGGCATAGCATTGCTTTCAAGGCAGCTGAAGATACAGAGACTCCCTCAACAAATGAAGAACTCATGAGTCTTTTTGCCAAAAGATTCTATAAGCTGGTAAGAAAAGATTTCGGGAGGAAGTCATCCAGACAGGATGACAAACCATGGTATGATAAAACACTAACTAAAGAAGTGGTGCGCTTTGGTTGCAGGAAAGCTGGACACTTCATCTCTGAGTGTCCAGAGAATCAAAAAAAAGAAAAGAGAAGAGAGAAAGATACCAGGAGGCAACACAACAACAGACCTTCTTCCAGCAAATACAAGAAGAAGGAGAAGGGTTTTGTGGCTGAAACCTGGAGTAAGACTGAAGAAGAATCAACATCTTCTATCTCTAGTGAAGATGAGGAAGAGGAAAGGGCCAAGGAGGTTTGCCTCATGGCAATTGATGCTTCCAGGAGCCATTCAGAAGAAGAGGACTCATACAATGAAGTAGTTTCAGATTCTGAAGCTGACAAGGTATTGTCTTATTTTGATTACAGTTCTTATTCTTTCAAATTTGAATTTAAAACAATGTGTATAGACTTAGTAAACTCAGAAAATGAGATTAAAACTCTTAGGTAAAAATTAGGAAACCTAGAGAATGTCAACTCTGAAAACAATATGTTAAAAGATGAATTAACTTTAGCTAATGAACAAATAGTAATGTTAAAGACTGAGCTTTGTGAGGCAAAACAACTTGAGGAAACTCTTAATGGAAGATGCCTCAAGCTGATGGACATTACAAGCACTGTAGATGCCAGTCTCACTGGCAAGCTAGGCTTGGGTGCTTCATCAGGTTTTCCCCCCATCCTCAAGAAAAATATTCTGACTACCCCTATTATATTTGTTTCTGAAAAAGGGAAAGAGAAAATAAATAATAAACAAACAATAGAAAATGTTCCCAAATCAATAGGTCTGAAAACCAAAAATCAGAAAACCTTAAGTAAAACAAGGTTCAGCAAAATCTGTCGAACTCAGATCGACGAAATGTTGTCAGTTCATCGAACCCCACTTGACGAACAATGAACGCAAACTATAGTAATAATTATTCGTCTAACTGCGATCGACGAACTCTGTATGGTTCATCGAGCAGAGGTCGACGAATGTGGGGCAGCGAAAATGAAAATGTTCATTCTCTGGACAGAGATCGACGATCTCAACCCAATTCGTCGAACTCTGGTCGACGAACTCATAGAAATTCGTGGAACCCAGAAAGACTTAACCAAAACTGTAATCTTAATAGCAACTTTAATAATTCCAGGAAACCATTTCATCCTGTAGCTGATTGGGTTATACCACCTAGGAGATATCACCCTTTAGGATACAAATCCCAACCAGAATTTTCTATCATTTCTAGCTTTTCATACCAGCAAAACAAAGGACCCAAGGTAACCTCGGTCAAGAACAATTAATTGTATTTCACTGCATGTGAAGAGCTGTCCAGCAAATAATCAAACATGGTACCTGGACAATGGTTGCTCCAAACACATGACTGGTAACAAGGACATCTTACACAAATACAAGTTCAAGCTGGGGCCAAAGGTTATCTTTGGGGATTCCAAATGTGGCCAGTCAGAAGGTTTTGGAAAAGTGAAGATTGGAGCTGTTACTTTCAATAAAGTAACTTATGTCAGAGGACTCAAGCATAACCTCATCTCCATAAGTCAGTTATTTGATGAAGGTTATCAGGTACACTTCAACTCATCCTCTTGTATTATTTCTAATAAGAAAAATCAAACAATTTTAATTGGAAATAGACAAGGCAACATATATTTAGTTGATTTTCTATCTGCCAATTCTGATAAGATCTTACTTAATATTACTAGTAATCAGAATGATTTATGGCATAAAAGGCTAGGTCATGTAAACTTGAAAAACATTGCTAGGTTATCAAAAGACAACAATGCTAGAGGTTTACCTTCTAGTCCCTACAAGAAGGAAGGCCTTTGCAAGGCTTGTCAACTAGGCAAGCAAACTAAATCTAGCTTTAAATCTGTTAATAAAAGTGATTCACCTAGGATTTTGTATTTGCTACATATGGATCTCTTTGGACCCATTGCTGTACAAAGCCTAGGAGGGAAATCCTACACCTTAGTTATTGTGGATGACTTCTCAAGGTTCACTTGGGTATCCTTTCTGAGATCTAAGTCAGATACCTTTAAGGTTCTTATAGATTTTCTCAGGACCATACAGATTGAGTTCTCTACTCATGTTGCATTGATCAGAAGTGATCATGACACATAGTTTGAGTCTCTTCTTATGCATGAGTTCTGTGAGAAGGAAGGTATCGGACATTGCTTCTCAGCTCCTAGAACTCCTCAACAAAATGAGGTAGCTGAAAAGAAAAATAGGACACTCGTTGAAGCTACATGTACATTACTTGCAGATGCTTACATGCCCCTAACTTTTTGGGCAGAGGTTGTGAGCACAGCAAATTATGTCCTGAATAGGAGTTTAATTCACAAACTAAAAAATAGGACTCCCTATGAATTACTTAAAGGGAAGAAACCTAAAATCAATTATTTTAAAGTATTTGGATGTATATGTTATATTCACAACAACAACAAAAGATATATTAGAAAGTTTGAGGCCAAGGCTGAAGAGGGAATCTTTCTAGGATATTCCTAAGTAAGCAAAGCCTATAGGGTTTTTAACAAATCATGTCTAAAAATTGAAGAGTCTATCCATGTTACATTTGATGAAGCTAACATTTCTTGCAAGGAGAAAGAGATTTCTACCAATAGCACTTTGCAGGTACCTCACTTGTGTGAGAGCTTGGATGGACTAAACCTCACCCAAGAGGTTCCAACGCATCCTTCTCCACAAGTCATTGAAGAAAGTGAAGATGAAGGCACTGAAAGAATTGATCCTCCCCCAACAACAAACATAATTCCACAGGAGGAATTAGTTCCCAATGCTGTTACAGAACCAACTCCACCCACTGATTTTGTCACACTAAGGGATCACCCCAGATCTCAAGTGATTGGGGACATATCAGGAGGTGTACAGACCAGACATCAACTCAACCAAGATTTGATGCATGCCTGTTTTCACTCTCAGGTTGAACCTCTATCCATTCATAATGCTGAGCAAGATCCCCACTGGATCATTGCAATGCAGGAGGAATTAAATCAATTTGAGAGATGTAGAGTTTGGGATTTGGTTCCAAGACCCCAAGACTATCCAGTAATTGGAACCAAATGGGTATACAGAAATAAATTGGATGCCCAAGGTACAATAGTGAGGAACAAGGCTAGGCTTGTTGCTCAAGGATACATGCAAGAGGAAGGAATGCATTATGACCAAACCTTTGTACCTATGGCAAGGTTGGAGATAATCAGAATATTCCTGGCCTATGCAGCCTACAAGAGATTCAAGGTGTATCAGATGGATGTGAAGAGTGCATTCCTGAATGGAGTACTTAAAGAAGAGGTTTATGTCGAACAACCTCCAGGTTTTATCTCTCCAACTCACCCTTATCATGTTTTTAAATTGCATAAAGCTCTTTATGGTCTCAAGTAAGTTCCAAGAGCTTGGTATGAGACCCTAGCTAGCTTTTTGATAGAGCATAAATTCATTAGAGGCATATTAGATAGAACACTTTTCACTAGACATCATAAGGATCAAATATTGTTAGTGCAAATATATGTGGATGACATCATATTTGAGTCTACTGATTCCAAATTATGTAAGAGGTTCTCTGACCTCATGCATTCAAAATTTGAAATGAGTAGCATGAGTGAGCTTTCCTACTTCCATGGTCTCCAAGTGAAGTAGTTGTCTGATGGCATCTTCATCTCTCAAGCTAAGTATGCTAAAGAGCTTATAAAGAAGTTTGGGATGGCTGATGCTTTAGAAAAGAAAACACCTATGGCTACTAATACTGTGATTGACTCTGATGCACATGGGAAACCTGTGGATCAGAAATTATATAGGGGCATTGTTGTCACTACTATATCTAACAGCAAGCAGACCTGATATTATTTTTGCCACATGCCCTTGTGCTAGGTTCCAAGTGAACCCTAAAGAATCTCATCTAATTTTCTTAAAAAAAAATTTGAGATATATAAAGGGTTATCCTAGTCTAGTCCTATGGTATCCAGCTGAGTCAGAGTTTGATTTAACTGGATTTTTAGATGCTGACTTTGCTGGATGCAGGGTTGATAGAAAAAACACCCCAGGGACTTGTCAGTTCCTTGGTATGAGGTTGGTATCTTGGTTTTGCAAGAAATAGTCATTTGTATCCACCTCAACTGCTGAAGCAGAATATATTACAACAGGCAGTTGTTGTTCTCAAATGCTGTGGATCCAAAACCAACTCCTAAACTATGGTCTCAACTTAAATAATTCAACTCTCTTTTGTGATAACACACGTGTTATACCAATAGCACAAAATCCAGTCCATCACAGTAGGACTAAGCATATAGACATCAGGCATCACTTCATTAGAGAGTGTGTAGACAAAAACAAAATTAATCATGTCTATATCTACACTAATTTACAAAGAGCTGATATATTCACCAAACCTCTGGAAGAGAGAAATCACTTATTATTTATAAATCAGCTTGGAATGATCAATGGAGAAGACTTAGTATAGTTTCTGTCTGCACTCGACGAATTATCTAGAGTTTGTTGAACGTAGCTCGACGAACTAGGGAAAGTTCGGGAGATATTCGTCGAACGAAGGTCGACGAACTCTCTGTGAGTGAAGTTTTTTCATCGAACGGAGATTGATGAATCCAATTCAGAAAACTTTCGTCAAACGGAGCTCGATGAAATGTCTTCAACTCTTCCAGCTGAGCTTGACGAATTATTTCACTATCAATTATTTCGTCGATCTCAGGTCGAAGAATTTCTTATTTTTCGTGGAACGGAGTTTGTCGATTCATATTCCAGAAAACCTTATAACTAGGTTTTCTTCGACCTCCGTCCCGCACTTTCTGTTCCCTTTGCACTTGATGGCTGTTTTTCTCTTTTGCAGGTGATTTCATGGCGATTCAAGTAGAAGCCCTAGCCGCTATCAAGTTTGACACAAGATTTGATGTCGACTTCGACTCATTTCAACACTAAGATCCAATTTTTCTGAACATTTTGAATCTACTGGAAGAACAGAATTTGAAAAACCAGATGATAACAGGAATAAAGCTGGCGGGAATAGAAATTATATAATGGGTCTATACTTCATCTACATCAGAGGAAAACACCATGATAAGAAAAATCGCGGGTAATGCTGTTTCTTTGACTCCCGCAGTTTTGACTGAAATTTTTGATTTGATAAATGGAGAAGAAGAACTGGATATAGATACTGTATAATATGATATGATGTTAAGTCTGATGGGTTTTGCTGGAGATAACCCAAATAAGCTGTTGAAGAAGCACCTATCTGCAGAATATAAGTTGCTAGCAGATATAGTGAGAAAAGTCTTGCTGGGCAAGCACACTGCCCATGACTACATCACTAGGCATCAATTCTTGGTCATGTGTGTAGTGGTCAATAAGAAGAAAGTGGATTGGGCACAGATTGTAACAATCCAAATTTCTGAAACAGGCATTTTTGGGTGACACGGCCTGGGACACGGGCGTGTCCCAGGGCGTGTCAGCGGACACGGCCTGCGACACGGGCGTGTCGCAGGGTGTGTCGAGGTGGTGTCGACGACCGGCCTTTGTGTCGACGATTTTTCGCTCGACGATGTGTCGAGAGGATGCACACAGCCCAGGACACGGGCGTGTCCAAGGCCGTGTCGTGTGCTCGACGACTTTTGCTCGACGATCGTCGAGTGTCAAGTGTTGAGTGTCGAGAGGTTGAACACGGCCTATGACACGGGCGTGTCACAGGGCGTGTCAAATCGGGTCGACGAACTTAGCCCGCCGAAGGATTTCGACAGGGCGTGTCTTCGTGCCATGTCTGGGCACACGGCCTGGGATACGGGCGTGTCACAGGCCGTGTGAAGTCTTGGGATGTTTTGGGATTTTTTTCGCCCAGGCACACGGCCACAGACACGGGCGTGTCTGAAGGCGTGTTGGGGACACGGCCCATGACCCGGGCGTGTCACTGGGTTGGATAGGTCGGTTGACCACCGCTTGAGGCACACGGCCTGGGACACGGCCGTGTCACAGACCGTGTCAGGTCAAATTTAGCATTTTTGGCAGTTTTGTGGCCGTCCATTCTATCAGCTGGGATCCAAGGGCTGAAGCTTCTTCCTCTTTTTCTTAAGGCCGAAATCTGAGAAGTGATTCTCATTTTACTTGGCCTTGATCTTTCTTCAAGTTAGGAGAGAAAGAGAGAGAGAAAGGAGGAGGAAGAAGGAAAGGGGGCTGCTGCTGGTGGTGCTGCGGTTTACCGACGAGAAATCCGAAGCCGGTGTTGCGGAGGAAACACTCTTGCGAGTCTTACAAGCAAGCTTTGAGGTCATGGCACCGAAGCGGTCGTCAAGGGTAACGAATTTTCTTCCTAGCCATGTGAAGGCTTCTTTTTGGTATAGCTTTGTGATTCCCCACCAAGAGGTGGCTGATTTTGGGAATCTTTGGGTGGATGCTTGAAATCCCCTTTGTTAGCATATAGATCCGGAAAGGGAGTACGGAATAGGCATGCTGTGTGAAGCCCATCTGGACAGGTTGGTCTGGATTGGTGATGTTGCATACGAACCAGAGAAGACTCCATGAAAAGGAGTCAACGGGTGGTGCCTGCGAAAAGGAGTAGCAGGAAGTACTAGAGTGGTAGTCCAGGAAAAATAGCCATGTTATGTTTTTGGGTCCAACCTGTGAATGAGGCACAGGAAGTACTGGTGTGACCAGGAAATACCCTTTGTGATGCTTGATGTCGTAGGGTGTCCACCTGTGAAGCGAGTAACAGGAAGTACTGGCAGGATAGCCAGGAAAGACCCCTGACATTTGTGCTTGTGCGGTGTCCACCTATGGAGAGAGTCACAGGAAGTACTGGGAGGCCCAGGAAAGACCCGCTGTTATGCTAAGGAAATGGGTATCAAGATATGCCCAGGCTTGAATGCCAAGAACAGGATTGGTGAGACCGACCCGCGCCTTTGATATAGACATGAGTACGCTGTACTCGGAGAAGGCAAGGCGATTTGAGCAACGGGGGGTGGAGGATCCGACCTGCGCTATATCCGTCCGACGTGAGACCAAAAGGTGCAGTCTGTTGGAGCGCATAGCAAGAGTCTTCGGCCTGCGCGCCATGACACAATGGGGGGCTACGGGCCATCCCGGTGTAGGAAGACTAACTCCGGCTGCACGCCATAGAGTAAATGCTCAAGAGATTTACCATTGGGTTGTGACCCTAATACGGTGGTGGGCAAGAGCTTTGCCAAAACACCAAGAATGTGCCCTGAGTGCACGGACCGTTGGGCCGGGTGGCAAATGGTTGTGATGGCTTGTGTGCGTAAAAGCACATTTTGATGATATATCTTGCCATACTTGTGATCTAATATGCCTGCAGGGAAGAATACCGCTGCCCCGAGAGAAGGGGTAGGGTCGTTATAATTTGGTCAGCTGAACGCTGACCGTTGCTTTTATTTGCCACCATTGGGTGGATTGTCCCTGTACAGGTGCTGGAGAGCTGAGCGGGACGCATAGAGGTTGATGTTCCTGCGGCTGTTGCTGCGATTGCTGCTAGCCCTCGAAGGCTAAATGTGTTACTTTTGTGTAGTTTCTTTTCATGTGGCCGGCCTGCGCGCCAATTTGTTTAGGCCACTGTGTGATAGCCATGTAAGGCCATAAGGCCAACTTTGTTGACTTGTTGTAAGACATTCCTATCTTATATAAAATGTGGAGTTTATATTTGGACATTCATGAGGAGTCAAGTTGTAGTCTAGGCTTCCACTAGAATGATTTGTGATAGGTGCGATGCGCTACTCTGGTATCATCATGTACCTTCACCGCCTGTTTTGTGATATATCCTGTGGCGCCCCGGCCAGACCTTCTAGAATATACCATATGAACGGATGGGGTTGTTACATTTTTGGTATCGGTTGTCTTGGTCTTTTCCTCTCGAAGTCGTGGTCGACTTCTTTTGTGGGGTGGCGCGCACGTGTTTGTGCAAACTAAAGTCTACGAATGAACTCCTAAATGTCCATGATAGGAATGCAAACTTGATGTGTTTGAGGAACCCGCGTGTTCTTATTTTATGTTGATTGCTTGGGTACGACCGCTAATGTGTGTCTTGTCCACCTTTAGGTGACACGAAGTGGAGCTGGGCCGCCTGAGTCCCAGCGTTCTGATGAAAGTACGACACCAGCTGTGGTGCCGACACCTCCACCGTCTGCGGAACATGTGCGTTTAGTTGCGGAGGCTTTATTTACCATGAGCCAAGGCCAGCACCTTAGGCAGGAGCAAGCGGCTGTGAGGCCAAAACAGGTGGCGGCAAGGCCTGAACCTGTCGTGGATGTGGCTCCTCGAGCAGCTGAGAAGCAACTAACGCGGTTTATGAGTTTCCATCCGCCTACATTCTCGGGAGCAGGAACTCCGACGCAGGCTGAGGATTGGTTATCGCGCGTCAAGCGAGTGATGACTGCGATTGGAACGACGGAGCATCAGAAAGTTACCTTAGTTACCTTCTTGCTTGAAGGAGAAGCTTGTTTGTGGTGGGATGAGATGGAGTTGCATCACTTGGCGGGTCGTCCTTTAACCCAAGTATCCATGGAAGAATTCTCCAGACTCTTCCTAGCAAAGCACCTTCCTGCGGCTCAACGGATAGCCATGTAAAATGAATTCCAAAGGTTAACACAAGGTGATGGCAGTGTTGACGCATACCTGTATGAATTTACTCGCTTGGGGCGGTGTGCGAGTTCTATATTTGCTGATGAACAGAGGAAGACCAACAGGTTCTATAAAGGACTGAGGGACGAGCTGCGGTTCCTTGTGTCAAGTTCTGTTAACCAAGGTTTCCAAGCGTTGGTTGACACTGCGAGCGCGTTGGAAAAGTATATGAAAAGGGTGCAGGGGAAGAGAGCGTTGGATGTGACGCAACCGGAGTGGAAGGCGCCCCGATCGGGGAAACCATTTTATAAAAAGAGATGGGGCAAGAAGTCCAAGCCCAGTGGACAAGCTCCTTCATCAGTTGCAACAGGAGCAACGTCAGGGGCTACCTCCAAGCCAGATACTCGTATCTGCTTCAATTGTGGCCGAATGGGGCATATTGCGCGAGATTGTCGGATGCCGCAAAAGAGTGAAAAGAAGGCAGGAGCATCTTATGCGGAAAAAGGAAAGGCGGTGGTGGATTCCTCTGCCTCGCAGGCGCAACCCGGGTCTACAATCTTGGCTTGCAAGAGGCATCAAGCAGAGTTGACGTGGTCACAGGTATGAGTTTAGTTTTGCATATGTTATTGTTTGTATGCTTTGCTTAGTACCCCTATGTTTGCGGTTTGTGTGGTGTGACATGTTTGTCATAGGCTTTGTGATGATTCAGGACACGCTGGCGCGAGCACTGTTTGATACGGGTGTATCGCATTCTTTTCTGTCTAGTGAGTTTATTACGCGGCTTGGGATACCCAGTCGTGCAAAGACAGATAACGTCAGAGTGGTGTTGTCGAATGGCTGTTGGATGCTTGCGGATCAAGCTTGCGATGTGGCGGTTCAGTTAGGAAGTCCGGATTTTCGTTTGACTGCATTTGTTTTGCCAATATCGGATTCGATGTGATTTTTGGGATGGATTGGCTTGCGGAGCAGCATGCTATGATTGATTGCCAGTCCAAAGAAATCACGTTGGGCCAGAATACCGAATGAGAAAAGTTCGCGGGTATGCGAGGAGTAGGCGGGATGTTGATGTCTGCACTCCAGGTCGTCAAAGCTGTTTGGAAGGGTGCGAAGTGTTACTTTGCACTAATTCAGGCTATTGAGCCTAAGGCCAATGTGTGCGAGGTTCCAATTGTGGCAGAATTTACAGATGTGTTTCCCACGGATCTCCCTGGGCTACCACCCCAGCGGGAGATTGACTTCACAATTGAGTTGGTGCCAGGTGCAAAACCTGTGGCCCGCTAGCCATATCGCGTTGCGCCAAAAGAGATGGCGGAATTGAAGGTTCAACTACAAGAAATGCTAGAGCAAGGTTATATCCGCCCAAGTATGTCACCTTGGATCGCTCCTGTGCTTTTTGTAAAGAAGAAAGATGGTGGGTTGCGGTTGTGTATTGATTACCGTGAACTGAATAAGCTGACCGAGAAGAATAAGTATCTGATACCCCGGATTGATGAGTTATTCGATCAGCTGGTGGGCTCGACCGTCTATTCGAAGTTGGATCTGAAGTCTGGTTATTACCAGTTAAGAATTCAGGAAGGTGACATTCCCAAAACCGCATTTGGAACGCGTTATGGGCACTATGAGTTCACAGTCATGCCATTTGGACTGTGCAATGCGCCCTCGGTGTTTATGGATCTGATGCATCGTATTTTTCGTGAGAACCTGGATCTGTTTGTGATTGTGTTCATTGATGGCATCCTGGTATACTCGAAGTCCAAAGCCGAGCATGAGATTCACTTGCGGTTGGTGTTGAAAACGTTGAGGCAAAATCAGCTATATGCCAAGTTCTCGAAGTGCGAGATCGAGATGGGCGCTTTATGTCAAATGATTGGAGACTAGTTCACCGACTGTTGGGTACGAAGTTGACTTTCAGTACGGCCTTTCATCCCCAAACGGATGGCCAAACTGAACGTACCAGCAGAAATGGAGGACATGCTCCGAATGTGCGCCCTTGACTTCGGAAAGAGATGGGAAGATCATCTCTATATGGTAGAGTTTGTATATAAGAACAGCTATCAGGCGAGCATTGGGATGGCACCCTATGAAGCACTATATGGAAGGAAGTGTCGTACTCCCTTGGCTTGGGTAGAAGCGGGCGAAGCTCAGGTTTTTAAACCAAATGATGTTGATAAAGCAAACTCCACCATACGGACTATTCGAGAGAGATTGCTTATTGCTCAAGATCGACAAGCGAAGCTTTTCTGGTGGCCAGGGCTCAAGAAAGATGTTGCCCTTTATGTATCCAAATGCCAAACATGTGCAATGGTGAAGGCGGAATGCCAAAAGCCAGGCGGTTATTTGAAGTCATTGCCGATCCCAGAATGGAAATTTGATGATATTTCCATGGATTTTGTGCATGGGTTGCCAGATCGCAGCAAGGATGGCAGGATGAAATGGGTTGGTGATTGTTGGCCGACTAACAAAAGTGGCCCAACCTGTGAATGAGGCACAGGAAGTACTGGTGTGACCAGGAAATGCCCTTTGTGATGCTTGATGTCGTAGGGTGTCCACCTGTGAAGCGAGTAACAGGAAGTACTGGCAGGATAGCTAGGAAAGACCCCTGACATTTGTGATTGTGCGGTGTCCACCTGTGGAGAGAGTCACAGGAAGTACTGGGAGGCCCAGGAAAGACCCGCTGTTGTGCTAAGGAAATGGGTATCGAGATATGCCCAGGCTTGAATGCCAAGAATAGGATTGGTGAGACCGACCCGCGCCTTTGATATAGCCATGAGTACGCTGTACTCGGAGAAGGCAAGGCGATTTGAGCAATGGGGGGTGGAGGATCCGACCTGTGCTATGTCCGTCCGACGTGAAGACCAAAAGGTGCGGTCTGTTGGAGTGCATAGCAAGAGTCTTTGGCCTGCGCGCCATGACACAATGGGGTGGCTACGGGCCATCCCGGTGTAGGAAGACTAACTCCGGCTGCACGCCATGGAGTAAATGCTCAAGAGATTTACCGTATGGGTTGTGACCCTGATATGGTGGTGGGCAAGAGCTTTGCCAACAACCCAAGAATGTGCCCTGAGTGCACGGACCGTTCGCTGGGTGGCGAACGGTTGTGATGGCTTGTGTGCGTAAAAGCACATTTTGATGATATATCTTGCCATACTTGTGATCTAATATGCCTGCAGGGAAGAATACCGCTGCCCGAGAGAAGGGGGTAGGGTCGTTATAATTTGGTCAGCTGAACGCTGACCGTTGCTTTTATTTGCCACCATTGGGTGGATTGTCCCTGTACAGGTGCCGGAGAGCCGAGCGGGACGCATAGAGGTTGAGTTCCTGGCGGCTGTTGCTGCGATTGCTGCTAGCCCTCGAAGGCTAAATGTGTTACTTTTGTGTATTTCTTTTCATGTGGCCGGCCTGCACGCCAATTTGTTTAGGCCACTGTGTGATAGCCATGTAAGGCCATAAGGCCAACTTTTGTTGACTTGTTGTAAGACATTCCTATCTTTATAAAATGTGGAGTTTATATTTGGACATTCATGAGGAGTCAAGTTGTAGTCTAGGCTTCCGCTAGAATGATTTGTGATAGGTGCGATGCGCTACTCTGGTATCATCCTGTACCTTCACCGCCTGTTTTGTGATATATCCTGTGGGGCCCCGGCCGGACCTTCTAGAATATACATAATGAACGGATGAGGTGTTACACATATCATCTTTGATCTGATAAGGAAAAAAGAATAATAAGAAAGAAGTTTGCTTTGGAGGGATCCTGGGGATCATCCTGAAGGAGAAGGCTGCTGAATCCCTGGTCTCACAGACCATATTCATAAATGCCAGCAAAAGGGTCACCTGTACCTTATTCTGCAGGTGGGAGAGGACCATAACTAAGCCATCTAAGGCTTTAAACTCTTGCACCCATCTTCTGAAAGCACAAGGGCTGCTAGAGCCACTCCCCACCCTGTTGACGAGATCATCCCCACACCTCCATCCCTTCCAGCAACTCAACAACAATCACCCTCCACAGTTCATACTCCCTCTCTTCAACCACATCCACAACTCCAACAAGTTCATGTACCTACTACAGTTACATCTTCTGCCACCTCTCCACCCGTAGATCTTACCAACATCCCCTCATCTCGAATTCAGGAATCCATCAACCCACTCCACTCAATCACCCCAATCCCCCAATGATATGTCAGCTCCAATACCACCTTCATCTCCTCTTCCACCACCATATCCTCCATATCATCCTTCAATCTGCTGACATCTCCTCCCAATACTCATCTTCCTCTAAATCAATCCATCCAGGATGACCACATGCAAGATCCCCTCCCCCCATCCTCACCAACATCTACCATCCCTCCCACTGTTTCAACCTCCACACCATCTGCCACTCCAACACTGGACCCCTCCACCATTTCATCTGTCCTTACTCTCATCACACCCCTCCTCAAAACTCTAATAGTAGAGGCCATACACCTCTTGCTACTTCATTTTCTTTTTATCTGCTCAAATCTCTACCCTTTCTGCTTCTGCCCCTCTTCATTTAGGGGCTGACTCCAGTTATTACTGAAATCAGGCAGGGGAAGATGCTTGATGAAGAAGCTGCTGCAGCAGCTCAAGTAGCAGCAGTCTCAGTCTCAGCTCCAGCACCAGCAGATGCAGAGGCAGTAGCAACAACAGTAGGTACAGAGCTTACAGATACAAATTTAATGATATATTGAGACTGACATGGATATGGAAGATGCAGTCCCAGAAGAGTTAATTACTACTGGTGATTTTATTTTAAATCCCACAGTAGATTTAGTTAATTTGTAAGCATTTTTGATACTGCATACTTGATATTCTTTCCAGCAGAGTATACTAAGCCATCTTTGGCTATTATCCCATACACCTCTCCAATAAGCCCTAAAGTGGCTAAGCAGCTTAAGACAACTTTGCTTCTCAAGAGGTTCCTACTTCACCACTTCCTAAAGTTGTTTCCCCATTGTCTCTTCCCCTTCAGTCCCAAATTTTGTAATGGATTGACTCACCCTTGCCTGATCTGGATGAGTTAATCAGGGCTAACATTGAAGAAGAGAATAAGGTAGCTGCTGAAAGCACTATCACAATTATTTCTCTCAGCTCCTGTTGAAATTTCTCTTCTAGCTCCAGCATCTACTCCAGCTCCATCCCAAGTTGAGAAATCCATTATATCTGATGAAACACTAAAAAAGTTAGATGCTTTATATGATAATACACAGGATAGTAGTGATGATGATGATGAGGAGGATGATGAGAATTCTGATGAGGATGCTAAGAAAAAGAAGAAACCAGTATCTAAAAAGAGAAAATCTCCTCCTCCTCCTGCTCCTAAGCCAAATCCAGCTAATGACACGACCTACTATATTCTCCAGAAGATAATTCCATATAAAGGGATGTCAGCTTGGATTTGGTTATCCAAAATGAACAGAAAGAGAGGAAGAGAAGCAGAAGATACTCTCCTCCTTCATCTCTGAAATACAAAAAAGATCCACCTCCTCCTCCTCCAGCTGCTGGTACTTCAGGCACAATTTCCCAAAGATCTACCCAATTCCAAACATATCAGAGACATCAAGGGAGATCTTCTTCTAAAAGCAGCCAGCATAGGCATAACTCTTCAGGCAAGCAACATCAATTTCAGCATCAACCACAACAGCAACATCAACCACAGCAGCAGCATCAACAACAGTTATCATTCACTGCAGATCAGAAAGCTAAAAGTCCTAAAAGACCAAATTCTCCTCCTGGTCCTTTTGAAGATCCTAAAACAGCTAATACAGCTAGAATGGCCAGGTCCAAGAACTTGTAGGCCTTTCTATGATTAACAAGGCAAAAGTTGAAGGTAAGGATCCTTCTGGTATTCCACAATGTCTAAGTACAGGAAGAAGAGCTTAAGTGGTTTGAGAAAGCAAACAAGTTTTTCAATGTTGATGACTACATAAAGTTGCACCCAGAAGCAGTTGTCCCTAGAGCCACATCTTTGAAGATTATAGGGGCTGCTGATATGACCATGACAAAAGTGCAAGCTTCAGACCTAAACAGAGAATTATCTTTACCAAGCCTGGAGATAAAGGTAAAGGAGTAATGCCCAAGAGAAGAAACAAAAGAAGTAATTCTGAACTGCTTTACTTCTGTTATGTTCTTATAACTGCTTTCTATTTTTGAACAAAGCTTATGTATATATATTATCTGTTGCATGTGTTATTGATGTCAGCCAGATATATGCTTTCTTGTCTTGTGATTTTTGAATTTTGATTTGAGTCTGTAATTAGTGACCTCACCCAAATAGGGGGAGATTGTTGGATCCCTAGTAAGTTTGGGCTAGGTTCACTATGTTAGGATCATAAGACCCACAGTATAGCCAGGGTCATGGTTGTGGCCTAGAGTCTAGGCCAAGTCCTTAGAATCCATCACATGGACCAACTATCAACAAGACTTTCAGAGACTCAAGACTGAGAGTTTTTTTAAAGACCAAGTAAAATGAGTTCGACGTTCGTCGAACTCAGGTCGACGATAGTCGTGATCAGCTCGACGATCTTAGAGTAAATTCTCTGAGCTGAGCTCGACGAACTTGGTACTCAGGTCGATGAACTTTGGACACTATACTTCAACACTTCAAGATCAAAAAACATCTCTTTATTCTAAGTCTAGAGTTAGACTTTGCTCGACAAACTTGATTCTCAGCTCGACGAACTTTGACCACAATAGCTAGAGTTATCCAACAGCAGTTAAGTGGTCCTCGGCTCAACGAAACCAATTCTTAGGTCGACGAATTATGGATACTTTCACTTCAACACCTTCATCTAGAAGCATCTGAAATTATTCTAAGTCCAGAAATATTTTGTTGAACTTCAGTCGACGAAACCAGATATCAGTTCGACGAACTCCAGGAACAAAAAGGCAAAGTTTCTAGAGAATATAGTTCTGCTCTCAGCTCTATGATCTTGGAACTCAGCTAGATGAACAGAAGTCATCTGGTCGACGAACTTAGCAACTCATCTTGACGATCTGTGAACTCAGCTCGATGATTTTGTTATCAGTTCGACGAATCCAGACTTAGATATTTTCCATCCTTCCGTCCCCTTCTTACTACAATAATTACTGAGTAATTAATGCTCAAATATTCTCTATAATATAACCGTCAGACAGAGCATTGATTAAGGTCTTCTCCAGGATTATTGCCTGCAGTTTTTCCATGGGACAGTTGGGGAAATAATTCAATGATGTTTATTCACAAGGCCGTCAGCATTGATTACAGAGGATTTCAAAATTTCGAAGGACCATTTTTGACAGGAAATATAAAAGAAATTTTCTCTCTTCTTCCTGACACACATAGATAGATAGATAGAACAAGATACATAATACAGAGAGACGACAGACATAGAAAAGAGTCAGTCTGAAACAAGAGATTCACTGTTGTCTGTCAACACAAAATTCTGATACAACAAGAAGCCATATTCCTAAAGATCATCAGTTATCTGAAGAAGAATAACACCTAATCAAAATCAAGAGTCTCCTGTCTTCAACACTCCAGGATACTTCAAAGGACAACTACATCACTATCTGTCAAAGAAGTTCTTGAACAGCTGCTGATCAAGGCTATACCACTGAAGACCTATCACCCTGCAACAAGGCTTCTTCTACCTGAACCATTCCATATCTCAGGGGGAGCCTGTGCTAAAATAAAATATCCACAAGTCTTCTCATTGTATATTGAGAAAGAGAAGACACAATCATCTTTCACCCCCCCCCCACTGTATAAAGGTTTATAACTCCATTAAAAAGTTATTCCTGGTTGCAAGTCACCTGAACAAAAGACTTGAGGATTGGTTTTTGAGCACCTAATCAAAAGCTCATTGGTGTCAGGCACCTGATCAAAAATCTGAGTGGATTCCTACCCGGGTGGTAGAAGAGCGGATGTACGCAAGTTTAGGGGAACCACTATAAATTCTTGTGTTATCTGGATTGCTCTTTTCTTTTGTATTTTGTGTCGTGACTGTCTGTTAGGATTGTTGTTTTAATTTTGTTCCTGCACTTGATTAAATCAGAAGAAAATTTTATAAACCCTGAATACTGTATTCACCCCCCCCACCTCTAGAGTATTCCTGATCTAACATTTCACTTTTCGAAGAGCTGCGGGAAAGCCTAGAGGCCTATGAGGCCCGCTTCCATATTATCCAGAGGTGGAGCAGTACCAGTTGTTGTTGGATCCCTAGTTTGATTTGGGCTAGGTTCACTATCTAGGGTAATTGACCCAACATGTATAGCCAGGGTCATGTCTGTGTCCTAGAGTTTTGGCTAAGTCCTTGGAAACAACCACACTTGGACCAGCCAACAAAAGATAGTAGAAGACTCAAAGACTTACAAGAAAATCAAGTTCAGGGAAATGAGTTCGATGTTCGTCGAACTCAGCTCGACGAAAGTCGTGCTCCGCTCGACGAACTCAGAGTAAATTCTCTGAGTTGAGCTCGACGATATTCGTGCTCAGGTCGACGAATTCTGGTTCATCAACTTCAACACATTAAGTCCAGAATCCTTTCTTTGAACTCAGCTCGTCGAAGTTTCATTATCAGCTCGATGAAATTATAGCACAGAAATGGGAAGTTCTTCACAGAAAGCAGTTAGCTGATCTCAGGTCGACGAACTTAGTTCTCAAGTCAACGAATGAGGATTCCCAGGTCGACGAACAAGATTTCTTAGCTCGACAAACTTTGGACTCAGGTCGACAAAATCTGTTCTATGCTCGACGATTGCTGTACAGTTCCAAACTTGGATTTTCCCTTCTTTTTGTCCATATTCTATTGCAGTAATTCCTGAATAATCAATGCTTATATTTTCTGGAAATAGCCGTTAGTGGAAGCATTGATGATGGTATTCATCAGGATTATTACTTGCCATTTTTAATAGGACAGTTGGGGAAATCCATTAATGCAATTTTCTCTCCAGTCTGATTTTCTTTCTCCAGGCAGTCAGCATTCAATGCAGACAATTCAAATTCAAAGGAGAAATTAGACAGAGATATATAAAAAGATATTTTTCTCTTTCAGTCGATAACAGATAACATGAATAGCAGAACACATAGAGAAGAAGACAGACACCTAAAATTATTCAAAAAAGGCTCTGACTGTCTTCATCAAGTGTTCCTCCTCCATCAAGCTAAAAAAGGATAATCAACTTCTATCTGTCTACAACTTTCTGGAGATCTCTTCAAGAAGAACTACTCACCCTACAAAGCTTCCATTCTTCCTGAACAAATCATCATCTCAGAGGGAGCTTTGGCACCATCAAGGATCCACAAATCTTCTTTGTTGCTCTAAGAAAAGAGAAGACAACATCTTGTTTATTTGTTTCACCCCAATGTACACAGGATTATAGCTCCCTTCAAAAGTTAACCACTTGGTTGCAAGAATCCTAATCAAAAGACTTGACTTGGTTTTTAGTCACCTGATCAAAAGCTTGAAGGGTTTCCTGATCTACCTTAAGCAGATCTTGTGGTGACAGGCACCTGAACAAAGACCTAATTGGTGACAGGGCACCTGATCAAAAACCTGAGTGGATTCCTATAAGGGTTGTAGAAGAGTGGATGTACCCAAGTTTTAGGGGAACCACTATAAAATTATTGTGTCGTCTATGATGCTATCTTAATTTTTCTGTGTATTGTTTGCTGTGTAGTTTAGCTTTCATTTCTGCACATTCTGATTACACTTATAAGTATCACTATCTTTAACTCTGAAATAAAAATCTGATAAGATTTTAAAACACTCTATTCACCCCCCCCCACTCTAGAGTTAAACAGTCTAACCTCATTGGTGGTATCAGTGCATACCACCACTTTTAATTGGTATCAGAGCCAGTTATCTTTGGTTTCACAGATTCACATCTAAACCAAGATCCTTGTTAGATTGTTTCTCTCTTCTATAATTTTTCTATTTTTACAGCAATGAAACAAAAAAAAGATTATGCTAGCACCAGACCTCCAGTATGCAACTTAAACAAATTTACAATCTGGAAGGCAAGAATCAAGCTCTACATGAACTCTATTGATGAGGATATCTTCAACTCTATTTTGACAGGTCCTTCTCACCCATCAGCATCCACATCTACAACAACTTCTAGCACTCATGTTGTTCCACCACCTAAGTGGACTGATGCTCAGAAGAAAGCCAAAGTTGCTGATGCTAAAGCCATGAACATATTGATACAGACCGTGTCAGATGATATCTTTCAAAAGGTGGCTGAGTGCACCTCTGCAAAAGAACTCTAGGACTCTCTAAACCAGATGGTGGTAGGCTCTGCAGATGAGAGAAAGGATAGAAGATCCCTCCTAATATCTCAATATGAGAACTTCAAGGAGGAATCTGAAACCATGGCTGAGATGTATAACAGGCTAAATGTTATCATTAATGAACTAAAAACCCTGGATAAAAATATCTCATTGACTGAGATCAATGATAAGATCCTGATGTGCTTCCCCAGCACTTGGGATTCCAGGATCTGGCCAATCAAAGAAGCCAGAAGTATGAATGAGATATCCACCGAGTCTCTCTTGGGAAAGCTCAAATCCTATGAGTAATTGATCAAAACTAGAGAGGCTGCTGAACTGAAGACCTCAACCTCTTCAAGGAAGGAGCCCAACATTGCTTTCAAAGCAGCAGAAGAACCTGAAACCCTTCCAGCCAATGAAGAGTTGATGAGCTTGCCGGCCAAAAGATTCTACAAGCTGGCCAAGAAAGATTTCAGGAGAAGGCCATCCAGAAATGATGACAAACCTAAGTATGATAGAACTCCTACCAAGGAGATTGTGTGCTTTGGATGCAGAAAGCCTGGGCACATCCTTCCCGAATGCCCAGAAGCTCAGAAAAGAGATAAGAGAAAAGAGAAAGAGAACAAGAAGAAGTCAAGCAAACACTCCTCCAATAAATACAAAAGGAAAGAAAAAGGTTTCATTGCTGAAAACTGGAGTGATATTGATGAAGAGAAATCATCTTCCAGCTCTAGTGAATATGAAGAAGAAGCCAAGGCAAGAGAGGTTTGCCTCATGATAATTAATGCCTCTGAAAGTTCAGGAGGTATGCTTGATACCACCTGAAGGTGTTAGTTAGAACAGATATACTCTAGAGGGGGGGGGGGGGGTGGGGTGAATAGAGTATGTTGGTGATTTTAAAACTTTTACAACTGTTGTTGTATTTTAGGTGTGTGTGCAGGGAAGCAAATACAATAAACCAAGATGCAGCAACTATCTAATCACAACACATTCACAGAGCATGGCCAGAAAACAAAAAAGAAAAGAAAGCAACCAGTCGACACAAGAATTTTATAGTGGTTCCCCAAATCTGGGTATTCCACTCTTCTACCACCCTGGTAGGAATCCACTGCAGGAAGGGGTTGATCAGGTGTCCTAGCACCAATGGGTTTTGATCAGGTTCCCAAAAACCAAACCCTCAAGTCTTTTGGAGGGAGACTTGCAACCAGAATAATTTTGAAAGGAATTAAAACCCTGTACAGAGGTGGAGTGAGAGGGTGATGAGGTCTTCTCTTTCTCAAGTCAAATGAGAAGACCTGTGGATTGTTGTTTTTAGCAGCTTTGCTCCCCCTGAGATGTAGAATGAATCAGGAAGAATGCTGGAGCACTGCTTCAGGGTGATAGGTCTTCAAAGACCTAGATTTCCTGGTCCAGAGACAGTCTCCAGGAACTTCTTGTAACTGATATGAATGTATTGTCTTTGAAGTTATCCTGAGTAAAAGCAGATGAAGAAGACTCTTGATATTAATTGTTAAAGTTGGTGACCGGGCGGTCTGTCTTGGCGGGTTGAAGACCGCGCGGTCTGGCGGTTTGACTCGCCGGCTTGTAAACCGGGCGGTCTAGCGATCTTCACACGCGACCTATCTGCTTCTCTTGTTGTAGCCGTGCGGTTAGTCCTTCTGTCTAACCGCGCGGCTTGTGCGGTTTACTTTGTACAGTCCGCTTAGCTTGTAAATTTTTAGTCCCACATCTCTTATTTGTATTCTCTCATCTCTCCTCCATTCTATATATAAGGGAGGGCATACCTTTGTAATAGTTATCTTTTTTGGATAATAAAATTTCAATTATTCAAAAGCTTATCCGCTTGTTCTCTCTTTTCGCTACTTTCTAACATGGTATCAGAGGGCACGGTCATTTCCTCCTGATTCTGTGCGCTCTCTGTTGTTCGCGGCTTGTTTTCTGCTTCCTGCGACCTGTTTCGCGACTTGCCTTCTCTTCTGTCCGCTGCCCTGTTCGCGCGGCTTGTTTCTGTCCGCTGCCCTGTTCGCGCGGCTTGCTTCTTCTTGGTTCTCTTCTCCTACTGCTATTCGTCGCAGCGACCTATTTCCTTGTCGCCGCGCTCCTTGTTCTTTCTTGCCTCTCCGACTTCCTAGTCGTTGCGGCCTTGTCTCTAACCCGCTGCGGACTTCTTCTCCCTGTCCGCCTCTGCTTTCCCCTTTTCCGCTTGTCTCTATACTCGCAGTTTGCTGCTGTGATCTGCCTGACCGTACGGGTTGTTCCTATCTCTCCTGCATCTTGGTCGCGGTCACCTGCTCTTCTCCTCTCTTCTGTTCGCTCGGCCTTTTCAGTCCGCGCGACCTCTTCCCCGCTGTGCCTTGTTCTGCTTCCTAGCCGCTCGTGTTCGCGTGGCTTCTTCCCTTTAACCCGCTGCGGTTTCACGCGGGTTGCTCTCTTTTCCTCTCCCCGCGCCTCTCTCTGTTCGCGCGGATTCTTCCTTGTTTGAGTGGCCTCTCTGCCTTTCTTCCTTTAACCGCTCCTGCTTGTTAGTCGCCGCGACCTCCTGGTTCAGTCGCGCGGCTTGTGCTCTGCACCTTGGTCGTGGCCCTTCTTGTCGCTGGTGTGCTGTCACCGAGACCGCTGCAGTTTCTTCTTCCTCCCTTCATGGCTTTCATATCCTCCTCCAAGCCATTCGCCTCGGTTGTCCCGTCTTCTGGTCGTGCACACGTTGTTACTCAGGGCAAATGGCTGATCGACACTGGTGCTACGAATCATATGACCGACCATCTCCCGTGTTTATCTCTCCTAGAAAAACATGCTCGCTTGCCCCCGGTTATTCTCGCTGACGGCTCTTCATCACCAGTCCATGGAACAGGGATAGTTCATGTCACTCCATCTCTTCACTTGGCGGATACTCTATACGTGCCCCAGTTCCAGTGCAACTTATTATCTGTTACCTCTCTTTGCAAGCAATTACAACAGTGTTCCGTCACATTTACTTCTACTTCTTGCTCTTTTCAGGATCCGGACTCCCAACGGACGATTGCTACTGGGACTAAGAGTGGCGGCTTATACTTCCTGGACAACATTTCTGCTTTTTCCACCTTCTCCTCCACCTCCACAGATCTTCTCCAATGGCATCTCCACCTTGGTCATGCTCCTCCCCGTCTTCTTCGACAACTTCTGCCCCACCTTCCTCCTCAAAGTCCTCCGCTCAACTGTGAGGCCTGTCAGCTTGGCAAGCATCACCGCTCCTCCTTCCCTCCAAAGCACGTTCGTAGCTCTACCCGTCCGTTTGATCTTATCCACTCCGATATCTGGGGTCCTTCTCCTTCTCCTACACTTACCATTGGTCGGGGTAGGTGTTCCTATTTTGTCACGTTCATTGATGATTTCTCTCGCTGTACGTGGTGTATCTATTAAAATATCGCTCCGAATTATTCTCTGTATGGACATCCTTCTATCTCATGATCAAAACTCAGTTTGGTGTTTCTATTCAAGTTTTTCGATCTGATAATGCCCAAGAATATCTCAGTCGTGACTTCTCTACATTCTGCATGCAAAATGGGATTCTTCATCAAACTAGTTGTGTCTATACTTCACAACAAAATGGTGTGGCCGAACGCAAAAACCGTCACCTCCTCGATGTCGCTCGCACCTTGATGACCCCCAGATGCATGTCCTCCTCGCTCCTATTGGGGCTATGCTGTTCTCCTTGCCTGCTACCTCATCAATCTCGCATTCCCTCCACGGTTCTCCACGGCCAAACCCCGTTCTCCATTTTGTATCCGGGCAAGGAGCCGTTTCCTCTTCCTCTCCAAATCTTTGGATGCACTGCCTTTGTGCATACCCCTTCTGCCACCCGTGATAAGCTCTCCCCTCGCTCCACCAAATGTGTCTTTCTGGGTACTCCACCACTCAGAAAGGCTACTGTTTCTTTGATCCCGTCCTTCGTAAGCAGTTTCGTCTCTGCTGACGTCACCTTCTTCGAGAATCCTCCTACTTCTCGGATGACTCCTCTCCTCTTCTCCCAGCTTCTGATTCTCCTGCGTTCCTTCATTCCCCTCCCTCGCCTCCTACTACCAGTCGCTTCTACTTCCTCCTACTCCTACTCATTCTCACCCTCCACCGATCCCTCCTCTTCCTCCACCTCTCTCTCTCACCCTTCTCCACCACTTCCTCTCGCCCTCGACCACCTCTCCGCTGCCGTCGCTCTCTTCTCCCGGGCCAGCTTTCTGCGCCTGGAGCTTTCCACGGATGCTCCGGATGCCGCGGGCCCGGCTGACCTGGATCTTCCTATAGCTCTTCGCAAGGGGTTGCAGACGTGTACCCTACACCCCCCCTTGCTGCTGTTGTTTCCTATGATCATCTTACCCCTTCTCGCAGGGCATTTGCACTGGCTATCTCTGCCACTGCCACTCCCCGCTCCTATCTGGAGGCCCTTGCTATTCCTCACTGGAAGATGGCCATGGATGAGGAAATGGCGACCCTCACTGAGCGGGGTACCTGGACTCTTATTCCTCCTCCCTTCGGTACTGATGTTGTTGGCTGTCGCTGGGTCTTTGTGGTCAAATTTAGCCCAGACGGCACTGTGGATCGGTATAAGGCTCGCCTTGTTGCTAAGGGCTTACTACTCAGACCTATGGGGTTGATTACTTTGACACCTTCTCCCCCGTGGCTCGTCTCAGCACTATCCGGGTTCTTCTCTCTGTGGCCGTCAATCGGGATTGGCCGATTTCTCAGCTGGACGTCAAGAATGCCTTCCTTTATGGTGATCTTCATGAGGCCGTTTACATGGAGCAACCTCCTGGGTATGTTGCTCAGGGGGAGACACGAGTATGCCGGCTGCAGAAGGCAATTTATGGCCTCAAGCAGAGTCCTCGAGCTTGGTTTGACAAGTTCAGCGGCATTGTGGCGGCTGTTGGTTTTGTGCGAAGCTCTGCTGATCACTCTCTCTTTATTCACAAAACTCCTTCTGGGCTGGTTGTTCTTGCTGTGTACGTCGATGATATTATTCTCACTGGCGATGACCAGGAAGGGGTAGCCCTGGCAAAGAGACATCTTCGCCAACATCTGATCACTAAAGATATGGGCTCTCCAAAGTACTTTCTGGGGATCGAACTCTCTCGGAAGCCCGACTCCTTAGTTCTCTCTCAGCGTAAGTATGCCCTTGATCTTTTAAAAGAGGCAGGATTAACTGGAGCAAAACCTGCCCGATGCCCCATGGCTACTAGGGAGGACAAAACCTGGACAGATGATTCGCCTCCTCTTTCAGATAGTTCGCGGTACAGGCGTCTGGTTGGTAAGCTCATATATCTCACAGTGACCAGACCTGACATTTCCTATGCTGTGGGCAAGGTGAGTCAATTCATGCAAGCGCCTAGGGAGTGTCATCTACAATCCGCCTTGCGGATCTTGGAGTATGTCAAAGCAGCGCCTGGGAAAGGATTACTTTTTCAGAAGAATGGTCATCTGAGGATTGAAGCCTACTCAGATGCAAGTTATGCTGATGACAAAGGGGATCGCAAGTCAACCTCAGGTTTTTGCTCCTTTGTTGGGGGAAATCTGGTGAGCTGGAAGAGCAAGAAGCAGTCTGTTGTCTTCAGGTCCAGTGCAGAAGCTGAGTATCGCAGTATGGCGTCAACCACTTGTGAGTTGAAATGGTTGCGGGCTCTCATGCTAGATTTAGGAGAGGTGTACAATCATCCTCTACCTATGTTCTGTGATAACAATGCCGCCATATACATCTCCAAAAATCCGGTATTCCATGAAAGAACAAAGCACATTGAGGTTGGCTGCCATTTCATTCGTGAGAGATTTTAAAAAAAACAAATTTGCACTCCGTTTGTCACGTCTGATAAAGAGCTGGCTGACATCTTCACCAAGCCAGTTTCCCCGCCTCGTTTCTGCATGTTTGCGACAAGCTGGGCATGATTGATATATATGCTCCAGCTTGAGGGGGAGTGTTAAAGTTGGTGACCGGGCGGTCTGTCTTGGCGGGTTGAAGACCGCGCGGTCTGGCGGTTTGACTCGCCGGCTTGTAAACCGGGCGGTCTAGCGATCTTCACAGGCTACCTATCTGCTTCTCTTGTTGTAGCCGTGCGGTTAGTCCTTCTGTCTAACCACGCGGCTTGTGCGGTTTACTTTGTACAGTCCGCTTAGCTTGTAAATTTTTAGTCCTACATCTCTTATTTGTATTCTCTCATCTCTCCTCCATTCTATATAAGGGAGGGCATACCTTTGTAATAGTTATCTTTTTTGGATAATAAAATTTCAATTATTCAAAAGCTTATCCGCTTGTTCTCTCTTTTCGCTACTTTCTAACATTAATGTAGTGTTCTTCTTCTTGATCAGTTTCTCTCTGGGCCAAGAATGAATTCCTTTTTTTGTGTTGTCTGAATCACTGTTTGTCTTTTTTTGTTGTCTATCACTGAATTACTGACTCTTTCTGTATATCTCAATGTCTCATAAGAAACATTCAAATTTTGAATATAGAGCAGTAATGGCAGACGGCCTGGAAAGGAAGCAGCAATTAATTATTTCCCCAACTGTTTCCATGGGAAAATGGCATGTAATAATCCAAGATTAACTTCGCATTCTAACGGTAGTATTCTGGGAAGAACTGTCATTAAATGTTCAGGAATCAGCACCATGGAATGAGACGAGAACGGAAGAAGACCTAGTCTGGAATCGTCGACCGAAGAACATAATTCGTCGAACTGAGTTTTGAGTTCGTCGAGCTGAGCCTGAGTTCGTCGAGCTAAGCTAAGTTCGTCGAGCTGAGCTGAGTTCGTCGAGCTGACAGTCTTCATTCGTTAAACAGACAATTCTTCAATATCAGACAATCTTTATTCGTTGAGCAGAGAACTAAATTCGTCGAGCTGAGAACTGAAGTTGTCGACCTGAGAATCTGAGAACTTGAGGTCCAAGTTCGTCGAGCTCAGAAAGTAATTCGTCGACCAAAGCTTGAAGTTGGACTTAGAGAAATTCTTAAGTAGTCCTGATAATGCTTGAAGTAGAATCCCGATGTTCGTCGAACAAAGAACATAGTTCGTCGAGCTCAGCACTACGAATTGTCTCACGATCGTCGAGCGCAGAACTCCCTTCGTCGAGCTGAGTTCGACAAATGTCGAACTCATTTCACTTAGTTTGAAAAGTTGATAGATCTGGAGTTCCTGATGGTCTTGAGGAAGGCTGGTCCATCTGAAGTTGAGATAGAGGACTGTCCTAGACTTTAAGACATAAACTTGACCCAGACTATACATGATGGGTCACATCCTAAGTCAGTGGACCTAGCCCAAATCAACTAGGGATCCAACAATCTCCCCCTATTTGGGTGAGGTCACTAACAGAGACTCCAAGCAAAGAACAAAGCAAAATTAAGAAATATATATGGCAGAGAATTTACAACACATGCATCAGATATATATATACATACAGGCTTTGTTTTAGTACAAGATATAGTCTGAAATAGAAGCAGAAATGAAATAACCACAAAATTACTTCTCTATCTTCTTCTGTTTTAGCTTGTCTCCTGGTGCTTTATCTCCTGGATTTTTGAAAATGATTTCCCTATTGGGATCTGAAGCTTGAGCCCTGGTCATAGTCATGTCAGCTGCCCCTATGATGTTCAGTGAAGTGGCTCTGGTGACAACTGCTTCTGGGTGAAGATGCATGTACTCATCAACATTGAGTAGCTTGTTTCCTTTTCCAAATCTCTTTAGCTCATCTCTCCTGTACTGAGACATAGTAGTTAAGCCTGTTGTGTCCTTGCCTTCAGCTTTAGCTTTGTTGATTAGAGATAAGCCAATGAGCTCTTGGAACCTTGCCATTCTAGCTGTGTTGGCTGTTTCTGGATCTTCAGGAGGAGAATAGGGCCTTTCAGCTTCATGTTCCTTATATTCCTGGTGCTGCTGCTGTTGTTGTTATTGATGGTGTTGTCTGCCTGAAGATGGTGGCCTTGGCTGACTACCACCAGACGATCTCCCTGTTTGTCTCTGATAAGATTGAATATGGGCAGATCTCTGAGAGCCAGAGCCAGAGGCACCTGCTGCTGGAGGAGGAGGAGGAGGAGGATCCTTTTTGTATCTATGAACTGGGGGAGGAGAGTATCTCCTACTCATCTTCTTCTCTCTTTGCTGGTTCTTTGATAGCCACATCCATGCAGGCATCCCTTTGTAAGGAGCAATATTGTGCAGAATATAGTATGGAGTGTCTGCAGTGGGATTAGGCTTGGGAGCAGGAGGAGGAGGAGCCTTCCTTTTCTTAGAAAGCAACTTCTTTTTCTTTTTAGCAGCCTCCTCATCTGATTCATCATCATCATCATCATCAGAACCTGAACTCTGAGGATTGTCATACAGAGCATTCAACTTCCTCAGAGTTTCATCAGAAATGATAAGAGGTTTTTCTTGAGGGGGGATAGAAGGTTCAGAGGTTGAGGGTTCAACAGCAGCAGAGACAGAGCTTTCAGCTGCTGCCTTGTTATCTTCTTCAATGTCTGCCAGAATGAGCTCATCCAGATCAGGCATGGGAGAATCATCCATGACAAAATCTAGGACAGAGCAGATTTCTGGAATAGGCACAGGAATTGGAACAGTAGTAGGAGCAGCAAAGGTGTGACAGAGTTGCTTGGCAACTGCTGGACCAGCTGGAGAGGTATACGGGACAATAGTCAAATATGGCTTAGCAACCTCTGCTGAAGGAAGCTTCATATATACATAATCAAAGGTATGAAGTATCTCAGATAGATTAACTGTGGGATTTATAAAGAATTCACCAGCAGTTGTTATTGTATTTACTGACTCATCAAAGCTAATGTCAGTGTCCATAAATTGAATAAAATCAATTATTTCAGAATCAAAATCTATAGCTGTATCTATAACTGCAACTGCATTATCAAGCACTGTATCAACTGTATCTGTATTATCAAAAACTGTATCTGCAGTATCAACTGTATCTGTATCAACTGTATTGTCAAAAACTGTATCAACCTCTGCAACTGCTGCACCAGCTTCATCATGGAGCATCTCCCCCTGCCTGGGTTCAGGAGAACTTGGAGTCAGGCCCCTGAATGAAGAGGGGGCAGCAAAAATGGCTGTGATTTGTGCAGATAAAGAATTAATGGATTTCACCAGAGGTTCTCCTGCCTGGGTTTAGGAGAACCTGGAGCCAGGCCCCTGAATGAAGAGGGGGCAGCAGAAAGGGTTGTGATTTGTGCAGATAAAGAATTAATGGAATTCACCAGAGGTGTAATGGCCTCTGTGATGAGTGATTGAATGAGAGGAGTCAGAAGAGAGATGATGGAGGGAATGTTGGAAGAGTCCAGAAGTGGAGAAGGAATGGTGGAGGGGATAGAAGTAGAGGAGGAAGGAAGAATATATGGAGGGGATAGTGGAGAGGATTGAGGAGGTGAGGGAATATGGGTTTCAGTGGGGGAAACTGGAGGTGTAGGGATATGTGCAAGATCAAGCGGTGGAGATTGATGTTGAGGTGGAGCCAATTGAGGTGCAGAGGAGTGGGAAGAGATTGGGTAGGTGGAATGGCCTCTTCAGTGTCAGGGTGGGGAGTGACCTTGACGGTCCTTGTGCTCTCAGAAGCGTTGATGGAGGAGGAGGAACCCTTGGAGGATTTGGTGATTGTCCTCTCCCATCTGCCAAACAAGGCGCAGGTGAGGCACTTGCTGGCATTGATGAATGTGGTCGGGGAGACCAAACATTCACTGGCCTTTTCCTGGAGGAAAATCCCCAGGATTCTGCCGTAGCAGACTTCCTTCTTGCTTGTTTTCTTCTTGATTAGGTCAAAGAAGACCATGCCCTAGTCGACCTATCGTTTGTTGAGCACTGTGCACATAATCAAGAATTGATGGCGAGTGATATAGTCATGTGCCGAGTGCTTGCCCATCAGAATGTTTCCTACAATGTCGGCCAAAAATTGATAGGCGGCAGACAGTTGCTTCTTCAGAAGCTTATTAGGGTTGCTGCCGGAGAAACCCATTACCTTCAACATATCAGAATATTCTTCAGCGTCCATTTCCAAGTTGTCTTCACCATTGATCAGTCCAAAAATTTCAGAAAGTACTGCTGGAGACAGGGAAACGGCAGTGTTTCCAAAATGTCCTGTCAGATCTCCGTCTTCAGAAACGGTTGCAGTGTACACCCATTCTCTTATCTCGGTTGAGTGTAGCTTGATGCTGTGAGTCATGAAATCCTTGAGATGTAATTCTTCAAGTAATTCCAGGATATAAAGAAAGATTGGATCTAAATGTTGGAAAGACTCAAAATCCATGGAGAATGCTGCATTAAACTTCATCGCCGCAAGTGCTCCTGGAGGAATCGCCATTGATGACCTGCAAAGAAAATCACAGAGAAAACGGCGATCAAGAGCAAAGGAACTGAAAGCGCGGGACGGAGGTCGAAGATAAACTAGATATAAGATTTTTGGAATATGAATCGACAAGCTCCGTTCCACGAAAAGAGACAGTTCTTCGAACCGAGGTCGACGAAATAAGTTAGAGGTGAGTAGTTCGTCGAACTCATTTAGAAGAATTGAAAATAGTTCGTCGAACTCCGTTCAACGAAATGGTTTCTGAAGCAAGGTTCGTCGATCTCCGGTCGACGATAATTATTTCCACATAGAGAATTTGTCGATCTCCATTCAATGAGAATCTCTCAAACTTTCCCTAATTCGTCGAACTCCGTTCGACGAACTCTGGAAAATTTGTCGAATGCAGACATAAATTAATTTAACTCTTCTCCATTAATCATTCCCAGTTGATTTATAAGGAACAGATGGGTTTTCTCATCTAAAGGTTTGGTGAAAATATCTTCTCTCTGTAAATCAGTAGGAATATGAATCAAGTTAATCTTCTTTTTTTGTCTACATTATCTCTAATGAAATGATGTCTTATTTCAATATGTTTAGTCCTAGAATGATGAACTGGATTCTGAGCTATAATAATAGCACTTGTATTATCACAAAATAAGGTTGGATTATTTAAGTTGATACCATAATCTAGGAGCTGGTTTTGTATCCATAGCATATGTGAACAGCAGCTGCCAGCACCCATATACTCTGCCTCAGCAGTTGATGTAGACACAAATGTCTGCTTTTTGTAAAACCAAGAGGCAAGTCTCATACCCAGGAACTGGCAAGTTCTTGAGGTACTTTTCCTGTCCACTCTACATCCAGCATAGTCAGCATCTAAGTATCCAGTTAACTCAAATTCTGACTCTGCAGGATACCAGAGTCCTAAACTAGGACAACTCTTTATATATCTCAAAATCCTTTTTAGAAAAATAAGATGAGATTCTTTAGATTCACTGGAATCTAGCATAAAGGCATGTGACAAACATTATGTCAGGCCTGCTAGCTGTTAAGTATAATAGGGATCCAACAGTTGCCCTATAATGTTTCTGATCTCTACAGGTTTCCCTGCTGCATCAGAATCTACAACAGCATTGGTAGCCATAGGTGTTTCATTCCTGAAGCATCACCCATCCCAAACTTTTTAATAAGCTCTTTAGCATACTTAGATTGGGAGAGGAAGATACCATCAGGGAGCTGCTTCACTTGGAGACCAAGAAGTAGAAAGCTCACCCATGCTACTCATCTCAAATTTGGAATGCATGAGGTCAGCAACCTCTTTCACAATTTGGGATCAGTAGACCCAAAAATAATGTCATCCACATATATTTGTACCAATAAGATTTGGTCCTTATGATGTCTAGTGAAAAGGGTTCTATCAATGTTTCTCTAGTAAATTTATGCTCTAAGAGAAAGCTAGCTAGGGTCTCATACCAAGCTCTTGGAGCTTGCTTTAAACCATAGAGAGATTTATGCAATTTGTAAACATAAGAGGGTTGAGTTAGAGAGATAAAACCTGGAGGTTTTTTCTACATAAACCTCTTCTTGAAGTACACCATTCAAAAAGGCATCTTAACATCCATCTGGAATACTTTGAACTTTTTGGTGGTGGCTGCATAGGCCAGGAATAATCTAATGGCCTCCAACCTTGCAATAGGGGCAAAGGTTTGGTCATAGTCTATTCCTTCCTCTTGCCTATAGCCTTGAGCAACAAGTCTAGCCTTGTTTCTTACTATGTTCCCTTGTGCATCCAATTTGTTCCTACAGACCCATTTGGTTCTAATAACTGGGTAGTTATGGGGTCTTGTAACCAAATCCCAAACTCTACATCTCTCAAATTGATTTAGTTCCTCTTGCATTGCAAGAATCCAGTGGGGATCTTGCTCAGCTTCATGGATGGTGAGAGGTTCAATTTGAGAGAGAAAACAGGCATGCATCAAGTCTTGATTGAGCTGATGTCTTGTCTGTACACCAACTAAAATGTCTCCAATCACTTGAGATCTGGGGTGATCTCTAAGTGTGACAAGATCAGTTGGTGGAGTTGATTGAGTAACAGCTTCTGTAAATAATTACTCTTGAGGAATGGTACTAGCTGTTGATGGAAGTTCAGTTACTTCCTCTTGGACTTCTTCTTCACTATCTTCAGCAGCCTGTGGAGTGGGATGAGTTAGAACCTCTTGGGTAAGGTTTAGTCCATCCATAGACTCACACAGTGGTGAAACCAGCAAAAAACTATTGGTAGAAATGTCTTTCTCCTTATAAGACATGTTAGCTTTATCAAAAGACACATGGACAAATTCTTCAATTTTAAGGGATGATTTGTTGAAAACCCTATAGGCCTTGCTTACTTGGGAATATCCTAGAAAAATCCCTTCTTCAGCCTTAGCCTCAAATTTTCTAATGTATCTTTTGTTATTAGTGTGGATGTAACATATGCAACCAAAAACTTTAAAGTAAGTGATTTTAGGTTTCTTTTCTTTAAGTAATTCATAGGGGGTCTTATGTTTTAGTTTATGTATAAGACATCTGTTCAGGACATAGTTAGTTGTGTTTATAGCTTCTGCCCAAAAGGATAGAGGCATGTAAGCATCTGCTAACAATGTACCTGCAGCTTCAATGAGTGTCCTATTTTTCCTTTCAGCAACCCCATTTTGTTGGGGAGTTCTAGGAGCTGAGAAGCACTGCCTGATACCTTCCTTCTCACAGAACTCATGCATAAGAAGAGACTCAAACTCTGTGCCATGATCACTTCTGATCAATGCAACATGAGTAGAGAACTCAATCTGTATGGTCCTGAGAAAATCTATAAGAACTTTGAATGTATCTGACTTAGCTCTCAGAAAGGCTACCCAACTGAATCTGGAGAAATCATCAACAATGACTAAGGTGTAAGACTTCCCTCCTAGGCTTTGTACTGCAATAGATCCAAAAAGATCCACATGAAGCAGATACAATATCCTAGGTGAATCACTTTTATTAATGGATTTGAAACTAGTTTTAGTTTGCTTGCCTAGTTGACAAGCCCTGCATAGGTTTTCCTTCTTGTAGGGACCAGAAGGAAAACCTCTAACAAGGTTGTCTTTAGATAACCTAGATATGTTCTTAAGGTTTACATGTCCTAACCTTTTGTGTCATAACTCATTTTGGTTACTAGTGATATTAAGTAAACAAATATCAGTTGTAACGTCCCGAATCGCTCTAGGCCCCTAGTGTGTGTGTTTTTGAGTCAGGAGGGTTGACTCGAGTCCTGAGAAGTGCAGGGAATTGGGATGCACTTGTGGAGGAGAGAAATCAGTGCAGAGAGAAGTGACACGGGTAGTGACACGGGCGTGTCACTACCCGTGTGCGTCGAGATGATCTCGACGAGCCGTGTCGAGATCGTCGAGAGTCGTCGAGATCAAGTGACACGGGTAGAGACACGGCCGTGTCCCTACCCGTGTGCGTCGAGATGATCTCGACGATGCGTGTCGAGATCGTCGAACGGGGTCGACACTAAGTGACACGGGTAGTGACACGGGCGTGTCCCTACCCGTGTGCGTCGAGTTGAGCTCGACGAGAAGTGTCGAGATGTAACTCAGGAGTACACGGCCAATGACACGGCCAGGCACACGGCCGTGTCATGTGAACACGGGTCGGGACACGGGCGTGTCCCTACCCGTGTCAAACAGTGAACCGACATGGAAACCGCCACGGCCGTTTCGCGGAAGCGGGACACGGGTAGGGACACGACCGTGTCCATACCCGTGTCACTTTTTGTATATATGGGGGCAGAGAAAACCCTAGCCGTTTTCATCCCCATTTCTTCCCCTAAGTCATGTGAGAACTCCTGGTGAGAGGAAAACTGCAGGAGCCAGTCCTACCAAAGAAGATCCGCCATCGCCATGAGAGAGAAGATGCCGCCAAGGAGAACTACGCGATCCATGGCCGGAAATGGTGGTACCGCTGGAGCCAACGTGAGTTTCCTACCCTCTCCCTTGGTGCTAGATCTATAGTTATGCCTTAGGAGAGACATCGACTCAAGAGAGTCTTGATGGAGAGGAGAAGATCTCTAGGTTAGGCCATGTTAGAACTTGTGTTCTAGACTTTAAATCTCTTCAACCCTTCCCCTTTTCTTCAATATGACGATGGGTGGATGGTCTCGTGAGGAGTTTATGGCCTTTGAGGTTGAATAAGGGAGGAGAATATTTCTGGAAAATTTAGGGATGATCGCCTTGAGGAGGAAGACGAACCGATGCCGTTCATTTTCCTTTAAGATGCGCGCAGAATCTGTAATCTGCGCGCAGCGATCTTCTAGGCTATTTTCTTGTAGGATATGGGCAGATCTGGGCTTTTGGCTAAACACGAAAGTTGTAGCCCTTGGAAATACCTTTCCAACGAATGGTTGCACGACTTCAGGTGATGTCTGTGGCCCCAGGAAATCCTAATCGAGTTTGCTGTCCGGCAATTCCTGTACACAGAAATTGTGTTCTGTGCGCAGCGAACTTTGAAGCCGATTTCGAGTACGTTATTGCCAGATCTGGGTTATAACCTGAATATGAAAGTTGTAGATCATGAAAAGATCTTTCCATCGAGGGGTTACACGACTTCACCGGATTCCTGTAGCCTCGGGAATCTCCAGTTGAAGTTGCTGTCCAGACTATTCCGCACTTAAAAATCTGGGTTATAACATTTGGATTTGGATTCGGAGAAACAAATATTACCGGTAACCCTGAGGCTTGGATAAACTCTTATGAATAATTAATTCAGTTGCATAAATGATGAAGATTATTAATTGTAAGATAGTATACTTGAATGATTTGACTTGTTAGAAGTTAGTAGATTCTTGTACATGTGCATCTTGATATATTGTGTTGAAATTACCTGATATGACATATAGAAGGATAACTCATGGCCATGTGAATGTTGAATAGTGGATTGAATTTGGTAGTCCAATACTTAGAGCGTCGCCTTCCTATGGGTAGTATTGTGTAAGTTTGTAAGTGCGGTGTTGACCGCCACTTGTTTTGGTTGTGTTGAGATAAGTTGTGGATGGATGGTTGGGCTGTGTCCTCGTGCTCCCTCCGAGGCCCCCTTCCATGGTGTGATGAGGTTGTGAAATTGCATGTGGTGTGAGTCGACACGTGGTGTCGTAATCCCGGGTTAAGGATAGTGTGGCAGGTCTACGGGCTCGCCAGTCGTCACACCGACGGGAGTTGGCAGTTAGACTTGGTCGGTTTGGGCTGTGTCCTCGGTGTTCACGTCCCGAGGCCCCTCCGACCATGTGAACGGTTGGGTTGTGTCCTCGTGCTTTCTTCCGAGGCCCCTTCCGGGTCACGCAAGGCCAGTTCGGGCTGTGTTCTTGGTGCACATCTACCCAAGACCCCGCTGGGCCATAGTACGCATGGGCTCCGCTGTTGTGTTCTTAGCGTTGAGGCGTACGGAGGCCTAGGTGAAGTAGTGTGATACCCGCCTAGTAGTAGAAGTGCCCGTTCTACTGTCACCGCCTGGCCACGGCGGCTGATGCCTGAGAGGTTAGCTACCTGCTCGAAAAGTGGGAACTATAGTCTGTGTCGACATAGCAATTGCATGGGTGTGCATGGGTGAGTCATTGCATAGCATTCATAGCATTTCATAACATTGCACAACAAGATCCCCATCGTATAAGTTTGTATGGGCACTCTTATACGATGAGTTACTTTTATGTAACCCGATCCTTAACTTATAAGTTTGTATGGGCATTCTTATAAGTTAAGTTACTTTCCTGCTGTTACTTATACTTGTTAGTTTAGAGTAGCTTTTACATAAATGCTGATTGTGATGCTGTTACTCTTACACTACTGTCACCTGCTTGTACTTCCTTTACTTGCTTACTTGTTGTATACTATACTCTTGTTCCTTTTCTCCGCCCGGTGCCGAGGAGTCGCCGGGGGAGCGGATGTGAAACCACTTAGTCGTTTCGACTAACGGTTGCTACGTCTTCCTTTTTAGGAGGTCACGCCGCAGGTGGAGCAGCCGCAGACTACACAGCAGGACAGCCAGGCCAGGACGACAGGGCCTGAGGTGACGGTGCCGTCGATACCGTCAGTTACTGATGTTAGTTTTGATTACTCTGATGTAACCCGTTTGGGCATTGTTTAGCTGTACTCTGATATATTGTAGAAGCATGTTTTAGCTTCTCATTATTGATGTATTTGGGCATTATAACTTAGTGTGGATTTTGACTTCTTCTGTTTATTTATTTGGTTGGGTTGGCATGAGATATTGATATTGTTGTAGCCGGCGGAATAGACGTCTTGTGGTACAGGTTAGCCCGTGTGCTAACGCTACTGCAAGGCGGCTGTTCCGGGCATAAGACTCCCCCTTCGTGCCGTGTTTTGGGATCCGGGGAGGGGGGGTCTTACATCAGTTGTGGCAGAAATGAAATCTACTAAATATATGTTTCCTTGTCTAAGTCCAATTAAAGCAGTTTGGTTTTAATCATTTATAATAGCGCAAGAGGTAGAGTTGAAATGTACCTGATAACCTTCATCACATAATTGACTTATGGATATAAGGTTATGTTTAAGTCCTCTTACATATGTCACCTTTTTGAAGGTCACTGCTCCAATGCTTACTCTTCCATATCCTTATGACTGACCACTCTTTGAGTCTCTAAATATCACCTTTAGTCCTAGCTTGGACTTATAGCTGGACAGATTTGCTTTGCTGCCAGTCATGTGCTTGGAGCAGCCACTGTCCAGGTATCAGGTCTGACTTAACCTTGGACATCTCTTCACCTGTACCTGCATTAAAAAATAAAGCTCAATTATTCTTGACCCAGGTTACCTTGGGTCCTTGGTTTGGCTGAAAAGTAAAACTAGAAATGACTAATAAGGCAGGTTGAGACTTATACCCTAGAGGGTGATATCTCCTAGGTGGGATTATCCAATCAGCTACTGGATTAAATGTCTTGTTAGCTGCTTTAAAATTTCTATAGGAGAAATGATTTATATTTGGTCATTCTGGGATCAACGAATTATTGTGAGTTCGTCGACCAGAGTTCGACGAATGGGGATGAGATCGTCGACCTCCACTCAGAGAATGACCATGGTCATTTTCTGCGTCCCATGTTCGTCGACCTCTGCTCGACGAACCATACACAGTTCGTCGATCGCAGTTGGACGAATAATTATTTCTGAAGTTTGCGTTCAGCGTTCATCGATCGGGGTTCGACGAACTTGCAGGATTTCTTCGATCTGAGTTTGACGAATTCTGCTGAACTTGGTCTTTAACATCTTTCTTCTGTTTTCTGTTTCTATTGTCTAGGGGATTTGACTTGTTTTCTGACATGGGTTTTTCAATTAGTTTCTCTTTACCCTTAGCAGTGATAAACTTTATGAGAGTAGAAAGCATATTCTTCTTTATTATGGGGGGTAAACTTGATGAAGCACCCAAGCCCAGCCTGCCATTTAATCTGGCATTTACTGTGCTTGTGATATCCATCAGCTTGAGGCTTCTCCCATTGAGAGATTGCTCAAGTTGTTTTGCCTCACATAATTCAGATTTTAACTTGATTATCTGTTCATTAGCTAGTGTCAATTGATCAGTTAGTTTTCTATTTTCTGTGCTGGCAGATTCAAGGTTTTCTCGTCTAGTCCTCAAGGTTTTTGTTTCTTTCTCTGAGTTTATTAGATTCATGCACATAGTTTTAAATTCTACTTTAAATAAGTCAGAATTGAAATCAAAACTAGAAATCACCTGATCAGCCTTTGAGTCTGAGGCACCTTCATCTTCAGAATCCTCTTCTGATCCACAGTTGCTTCTGGAGGCATCTATTGCCATTAGGCACACCTCCTTGGATCTGGCTTCTTCCTCTTCTTCACTGGAGCTGGAGGAGGATGTTTCCTCTTCTGTGTCACTCCAGGACTCAACAACAAATCCTTTGTCTTTCCTTTTATATTTGTTGGAGGAGGGTCTGCTGCTTTGTTTTCTTCTGGAATCCTTGTCCCTGCCCTTGTCCTTTTTCTGATTCTCTGGGCATTCTGAAATATAGTGCCCAGGCTTTCTGCATCCAAAACACACAACCTCCTTAGTTGGTGTCTTGTCATATTTGGGCTTATCATCCTGCCTGGATGATTTTTTTCTAAAGTCCTTTCTTGCCATTTTGTAGAATCTTTTGGCAAAAAGACTCATTAACTCTTCATTGGATGTAGATGTTTCATTGTCTTCAGAAGCTTTGAAAGCCAAGCTATGCTCCTTCCTAACTGGGGTAGTTGCCTTCTGTTATGCTGCCTCTCTTGATTTGACAAGCTGCTCATATGACTTCAGCTTGCCTAACAGAGATTCTGTTGAAATCTCATTGAGGCTTCTGGCTTCTTTGATTGGCCAGATTCTGGAATCCCATGAACTGGGGAAACATATCAGTATCTTGTCATTCACCTCAGTTAAGGTGATGTCCTTGTCAAGAGTCTTGAGTTCACTGATGATTGAACTTAATCTATTGTACATCTCAGCCACAGATTCTGTCTCATCCTTTTTGAAATTCTCATAGAGAGAAATGAGACTGGATCTCCTATCCTTTCTTTCATCAGCTGAGCCTGCTACCATTTGGTTGAGAGAGTCCCAAATGGCCTTGGCTGAGGTGCACTCAGCCACTTTCTGAAATATGTCATGTAACATTGTTTGGGCTAGAATATTCATAGCCTTTGCATCAGCCATCTTGGCTTTCTTATAGGCTTCAGTATTGTCTGGAGGTGGTACTGTACTCAGATTAGTTGATGTGCTGGCAGAAGTTGCAGGAGCTGGAGGAACACCTGTTGAAATGACAGAAAAAATATCCTCATCAATGGAGTTCATCTATAATCTAATTCTTGCCTTCCAGATGGCAAACTTATTAAGATTGCACACTGGAGGTCTGATGCTTGTATAATCCTTGTTTTGGGCCATGTCTGTGAGAAGGATAAGTCCAATAACAGAATAAAAACAAACAGATCTAACTAAGGGATCTTTGGGTTCAGGTGTTAGCCTGTACAACCAATCAGGTATGGTATGTTAACCAACCTGGAGCACTGAATTAGTTGAATAGCAACCAACCTATAAGGTCTGGTAATTTAACCAACCTCGCTCTGATACAATTGAAAGTTCAGGAGGTATGCTTGATACCACCGGAAGGTGTTAGTTAGAACAGATATACTCTAGAGGGGGGGGGGGGGGTGAATAGAGTATGTTGGTGATTTTAAAACTTTTACAACTGTTGTTGTATTTTAGGTGTGTGTGCAGGGAAGCAAATACAATAAACCAAGATGCAGCAACTATCTAATCACAACACATTCACAGAGCAAGGCCGGAAAACAAAAAGAAAAGAAAGCAACCAGACGACACAAGAATTTTATAGTGGTTCCCCAAATCTGGGTAGTCCACTCTTCTACAACCCTGGTAGGAATCCACTGCAGGAAGGGGTTTATCAGGTGTCCTGGAACCAATGGGGTTTTGATCAGGTTCCCAAAAACCAAACCCTCAAGTCTTTTGGAGGGAGACTTGCAACCAAAATAATTTTGAAGGGAATTAAAACCCTGTATAGAGGTGGAGTGAGAGGGTGATGAGGTCTTCTCTTTCTCAAGTCAAATGAGAAGACTTGTGGATTGTTGTTTAACAGCTTTGCTCCCCCTGAGATGTAGAATAAATCAGGAAGAATGCTGGAGCACTGCTTCAGGGTGATAGGTCTTCAAAGACCTAGATTTCTTGGTCCAGAGAAAGTCTCCAGGAACTTCTTGTGACTGATATGAATGTATTGTCTTTGAAGTTATCCTGAGTAAAAGCAGATGAAGAAAACTCTTGATATTGATGTAGTGTTCTTCTTCTTCTTATTCTTGATCAGTTTCTCTCTGGGCCAAGAATGAATTCCTTTTTCTGTGTTGTCTGAATCACTGTCTGTCTTTTTTTTGTTGTCTATCACTGAATTACTGACTCTTTCTGTATATCTCAATGTCTCATAAGAAACATTCGAATTTTGAATATAGAGCAGTAATGGCAGATGGCCTGAAAAGGAAGCAGCAATTAATTATTTCCCCAACTGTTTCCATGGGAAAATGGCATGTAATAATCCAGGATTAACTTCGCATTCTAACGGTAGTATTCTGGGAAGAACTTCCATTAAATGTTCAGGAATCAGCGCCATGGAATGAGACGGGAACGGAAGAAGACCTAGTCTGGAATCGTCGACCGAAGAACATAATTCGTCGAACTGAGTTTTGAGTTCGTCGAGCTGAGCCTGAGTTCGTCGAGCTAAGCTGAGTTTGTCGAGCTGAGCTGAGTTCGTCGAGCTGACAGTCTTCATTCGTTGAACAGACAATTCTTCAATATCAGACAATCTTTATTCGTTGAGCAGAGAACTAAATTCGTCGAGCTGAGAACTGAAGTCGTTGACTTGAGAATCTGAGAACTTGAGGTCCAAGTTCATTGAGCT
Organism: Platanthera guangdongensis; assembly: GCA_039583875.1. Taxonomy (NCBI): domain Eukaryota; kingdom Viridiplantae; phylum Streptophyta; class Magnoliopsida; order Asparagales; family Orchidaceae; genus Platanthera; species Platanthera guangdongensis. The sequence goes on along the minus strand of CM077155.1, from coordinate 127,722,352 downwards.
CAGAAAGTAATTCGTCGACCAAAGCTTGAAGTTGGACTTAGAGAAATTCTTAAGTAGTCCTGATAATGCTTGAAGTAGAATCCCAGTGTTCGTCGAACAAAGAACATAGTTCGTCGAGCTCAGCACTACGAATTGTCTCACGATCGTCGAGCGCAGAAATCCCTTCGTCGAGCTGAGTTCGACGAACGTCGAACTCATTTCACTTAGTCTGAAAAGCTGATAGATCTGGAGTTCCTGATGGTCTTGAGGAAGGCTGGTCCATCTGAAGTTGAGATAGAGGACTGTCCTAGACTCTAAGACATAAACTTGACCCAGACTATACATGATGGGTCACATCCTAAGTCAGTGGACCTAGCCCAAATCAACTAGGGAACCAACAGCCTCATGCACCAGACCTGATGCTGAAGATCAAGCAGAAGGTCACTCTGAAGAATCAGAAGAGGAATCTGAGATAGATGAGGAACAGGTAATCTCATCTTTTGACTTTAATTCTATTGATTTTAAAATTGAATTCAAATCTTTATGTAATAATTTAATTAAATCTGAAAAAGAAATTAAAATGCTAAGAGATAGGCAATCTGAGTTTGATAATTTATTTGCTGAAAACAATAAGCTTAAGGATGATCTAGCTTTAGCTAATGAACAAATTATTTCTTTTAAAAATAGAGTTATGTGAGGCTAAGCAACTTGAGGAATATCTTAATGGGATAAGCCTTAAGCTGATGGACATCACAAGTACAGTCAATGATAGACTAAATGGCAAGCTGGGCTTAGGTGCTTCATCAAGCTTACACCCCATATTTAAGAAGAAAATATTATCAACACCCATAAAATTTGTTTCAGCTAAGGGTAAAGAGGTAATAAGTAATAAACAATCCACAAAAGAATTACCTAACACTAAAAATCAAAAGAACAGAAACAAGAAAAATCTAAGTAAAAACAAAGTTCAACAGATTTCGTCGAACTCACACAGACGAAATGTGGCTAGTTCGTAGAACTCTGATCGATGATATATGAACGCAAATATTAGCAACTATAATTTGTTTTACTACGATCGACGAACTGTGTATGGTTCGTCGAGCAGAGATCGACGAACTTGGGGCGCAGAAAATGAATATATTCATTCTCTGAGCAGAGATCGACGATCTCATCAAACTTCATCGAACTCCGTTCGACGAACTTACAACTTTTCGTCAAACCCAGTCAGACTTAACAAAAATCATAATTTTAACAGAAACTTTCATCAATCTAGTAAACCTTTTAATCCTCTTGCTGATTGGGAAATTCCACCTAGAAGATACCATCTCTTAGGTTATAAATCCTAACCTGAATTTTCAGTTATATCAAGTTTTTCTTATCAGAAAAATAAAGGACCCAAGGTAATCTAGGTCAAGAACAACTAATTATTTTCTTTGCAGGTAAAGTGCTGTCGAGCTTTAAATCAACTATGGTATCTGGACAGTGGATGCTCAAAGCATATGACTGGCAGCAAGGACAACTTAAATAACTACAAGTCCAAGCTGGGACCAAAGGTGATCTTTGGTAACTCAAATTGTGGTCAGTCTGAAGGCTTTGGAGAAGTTAAGATTAGAGCAGTCACTTTCATAAAGGTGACTTATTTAAGTGGACTACAACATAACCTCATCTCCATAGGTCAACTATGTGATGAAGGTTATCAGGTACATTTTAACTCAAGTTCTTGTATTATTTCTATTAAAAAAACCAGGCTGTTTAATTGGGAATAGACAAGGCAACATATATGTAGTTGATTTTCATTCTGCAACTTCAGATATTTGTTTACTCAATCTTGTTAGCAATCAAAATAATTTATGCCATAAAAGATTAGGACATGTCAATATGAAAAGCATTACTAGGCTATCTAAAGACAACCTTATTAGAGGTTTGCCTTCTGGTCCCTACAAGAATGAAGGCCTCTGCAGGGCTTGTCAATTAGGCAAGCAAACTAAATCTACCTTTAAATCAGTTAATAAAAGTGATTCACCTAGGATTTTGTACTTGCTACACATGGACCTTTTTGGCCCAATAGCTGTACAAAGCCTAGGAGGGAAATCTTATACTCTAGTTATTGTAGATGAATTCTCAAGATTCACTTGGGTGTTCTTCCTGAGATCTAAGTTACATACATTCAAGGTTCTTACAGATTTTCTCAGGACCATACAGATTGAGTACTCTATTCCAGTTGCATTGATCAGAAGTGATCATGGTACTGAGTTTGAGTCTCTTCTTATGCATGAGTTCTGTGAGAAGAAAGTTATCAGGCATTACTTCTCAGCTCCTATAACTCCTCAACAAAATGGTGTAGCTGAAAGGAAGAATAGAACCTTAATTTAAGCTGTAGGCACATTACTTGTAGATACTTATATGTCCCTATCCTTTTGGGCAGAGTCTATGAGCACAGCAAACTATGTACTGAACATAATTTTAATACATAAACTTAAGAATAAGACTCACTATGGATTGCTTAAAGGGAAGAAACCTAAAATCATATATTTTAAAATATTTGGTTGTGTATGCTATATTCATAATAATGACAAGAAATATATTAGAAAGTTTAAAGTTAAGGCTGCAGAGGGAATTTTTTTTAGGATATTCCTGTAACATCCCATTTCCAACTAGAATCCTAAGAGTGGTTTTGGCCATGACTAGGTCATAACAAAACCCTAAGAAGCTAAAAAGGGCCAAGTGATAGAAGGCTAAGGTGAGAATCACCTTGGTCTGCCTATGACACAACCTCATCACAAAACCTAGGGTTTGACCTTAGTGCTTCACCATGACTCCATGACCCCACCACAATATTACTAACCTATCAGATGGGTCCACTAGAGCCTTAAGGGTCCATTAGAGTTAACCCAAGGTGGCCATATTGACCTAGGACCACTATAGGCCTAAATTGGGCAAGGTGACCTAACAGAGGGCAGTTGGTCTGTAATGTGCCCAACCAACCTTGCCCAGGTCTTCCTAGACCTAAAGTGGTATCAATGGGTCACCAAGGACACATTGGGTTCAGTTCTAGAGGCCAAGTTGACCCAAGTCAACTCTAGCCCTAATCTGGTCAAAGTACCCTAACTAAGGGTAGGTGACCTCCAAAGTTCAAGGTAACCATATATAACCCTACATGGACATTAGGAGAGGCCAATGGGTCACCAAGGACACATTGGGTTCAGTCCTAGAGGCCAAGTTGACCCAAGACAACTCTAGCCCTAATCTGGTCAAAGTACCCTTACTAAGGGTAGGTGACCTCCAAGGTGCCAAGTCAACCCTACCCAACCCAACATAGACCTTAGGGGAGTCCAATGGGTCACCAGGGACCCATTGGGATCAACCCAAATGGTCATGTTGACCAAGGTCAACTCTACCTTAAGGTTAAGTCAAATTAGCCCAAATGGGCTAACCGAAGCTCAAGCTCATCCCCCAACTTGGGCTAACTTTATTTTAATTAATAATAATGATTTTATGGGCTGCCAATAGGCTAGGGAGATGAACAAATTCGTTCATGATGACTAGGAGAGAGAAAACTTCATTTGCCCTTTAATGGAGGAGAGAGAAAGTGAGAAAGAGAGCCATTCATGGCCAAGGAAGGCCAAGGGACTTCTCCCTTCATTTCCAAAGTGTTGATTACATTGGAATAAATGTACTTGATTTGAAGAAGCCTCACCCTAATCAATGATATACATCAAAATGTATTTGATGTGTTTTGAGTTTAGTTGTGCAGGTTAAGTATTTGCAGGGAAAGCTGAAAAGTTTCTAAGTCCATGTGTCGACACCCAGAAGAAAAGTGTCGACACTTAAGAAGGCTTGTGTCGACACCCAGAGAAGCAGTGTCGACACTTGGAGTAATTGTGTCGACACCAGGAATGCAGAGTCGACACCAGAAGGAAAGTGTCGACACATACAGGTTGTGTCGACACTCAATGAAGAAATGTCCAGAGAAGCTGTGTCGACACTTAGAAGCAGTGTCGACACCCAGAGGAACTTTGTCGACATCAAAAGTGTCGACACTTGGAGGCTGTGTCGACACTCAGCAAAACTTCAACAAAGTTCAAGTACAAGTGTCGACACTAGGAGGTTGTGTCGACAATCAGTAAGTTTCAACAAATTCTAAGTACAAGTGTCGACACAGAGGAGTTGTGTCGACACTCAACCAAAGTCTCAACACATGAAGAATGTGTCGACACAAAGGAGTTGTGTCGACACTCAACCAAAGTCTCAACATAAAGAAGATGTGTCGACACAAGGAGAAGTGTCGACACACAGCAAAAGTATCAACACAGAAGGCATGTGTCAACACCAAGGAGATGTGTGGACACTTAGCAAGTATCAACACAAGAAGATGTGTCGACACAAAGGAGTTGTGTCGACACTTACAAGAAATCAACAAAGTATCAAAGAAGAAGGACTTGTGTCGACACACAGGATCAGTGTCGACACATTCTGAAGAAGCAGTGTCGAGAAGTAATTTTTACAACACAAGGAGTTGTGTCGACACCATGAAGGCTAGTGTCGACACTTAGTCTACTTGTGTCGACACTTAGTCTATCAGTGTCGACACTTAAAGACTGACTGTCTCGACACTTTCAGACAGTTACATAAAATTCAAGAAGTGACTGGATGACTTGACAGCTGCCATTCCAGCCGGTCTACTATAACTGTCAGAGCTGTCAGAAGATCGTTAGAAACCGGATCAGCCGGTCACCATGAAGAAAGCCTATATAAAGGCTTATACCTTCAACAGATGACAGTTGTTGAAATAAATCAAAGAGAGACAGATTGAGATAGATCAAGCAATTCATTGAAGAATCAGTTGAAGTGATCAGAAGATCTAAGAAGTTGGAGAGAGAGAGCTCCTTCCAAGAAGACAGCTGTTGAACCAGGCTGTGAAGAAAGTTTCAGATTAAGATCTGATTCTTAAGTCAGCAGTGATTGAAGATCAGCTGCATAGAGACTCAACCCTACTGTGTTCTAAATTCAAGAAGCTTTGAAGGAAGCCAAGGGAGGTTGATCTCAGCAGAGTTCTTCCAAGAACTCATCAAGAAACCAGACAACTCTTCTCTCTTATTCTGAGTTGTGGGTATATACATTGTAATTTTAATTTTTTGTAGGATCCTTAGGGATCTGAGTTGTAAGCCTGAAATTATAAAGGCTGAGTGGTAGGGCCTGTGTGCCTGAGTGTAGGAGATACTTTTCTCTGAGTGTAGGCCTTGTTGAGGGCTGAGTGTAGGCCTTGGTGAATGCTGAGTGTAGGACTTTGTGAAGACTGAGTGGTAGGGCTGTGTGCCTGAGTTGTATGAGTGGGATCACTCTGAGCTGTAGGAACCTATTTGGGGTTCTGAGTGTAAGATCTGAGGATCTGAGGAATAGTGGAGAAGTTGGGCCGAATCTAGTACACTACTAGATAGGCGAAGGGGGAAGTGGATGTACCCAGACCTTGGGGAACCATTATAAAATCTGTGTGTTCTCTGTGTGTTCTTTATTCTGTGATTGCTGTGCTGTATTGCTGAGAAGAATTGTTTATAATTCTGTGAATCTGCCTAAAAGTTTAAAAAGATTAAGGTCACCTATTCCCCCTGCCCCCTCTAGGTGATTAGGTACAATTTCTTTCAAGTGGTATCAAAGCGAGGTTGCTCAAAAAGGACATAACTGTCTGAGTAAAAGATCCTGTTGGAAGATTCAGTATAATCAAGAAAATCAAGAAAATGGGTTCAACAGAGAATCACAAAGAACTAGGATCCATGAAGTTGCCAATTTGCAGAAAGGAGATCTTTGGCATTTGGAAAGAAAGGGTTAGACTATTTATGGAAGCCTCTGACTCTAGAATCTATATCACAGTCAAAGAATGGTCATATGTGCCAATGAAAGTATCAATTTTGGATGCAAACCAGAGAACTCCTAAGGACTATTCTGAGATGACTAAAGATGAGATTATTCTGGCCACAATGGACAAGAGGGCTCAGAATATAATTGTGAGTGCAATAGATGATGCCACATTCCAGAATTTAATTCACTGTAAAACATCAAAGGAAATGTGGGACACACTGATGGTGTACATGGAGGGCTCTGAAGAAGTTAGACAGGACAGAAAGTCTTTATTAAATCAAGAGTATGAAAGCTTCAGACAAGGCAGGTCTGATAGCATAACTGAGTGATACAAGAAATTCTATAGGATTATCAATGAGTTGATGTCTTATGGAAGAGAATTCAGCAATTATGAGCTGAATGATAAGTTCTTGAGATCCCTAACTAAAGACTGGGATACCAAGATTTGTGTCATAAGGGAAATGACCAAATTAGCAGACATACCTCCTCCAACATTGTTTGGAAAACTGTTATCATATGAGATGCGGTTAATGGTAAGTAAGGAGGAGGAGAAGACTACCAGAGTTGAGCACAAAGAAAGAACTGTGGCTTTCAAGATAGAAACCACCAGGAAATATAAAAGTAAGTCTCCATCTCCACCTCCAAAAGTTGCTGAGACTGAGACAGATGAGTCAGAAAGCAAGAATTCTGAAAGTAGTGAGAGTGATGAAGATTTTGCAGCTTTCACTAGACATTTTCAGAAGTTCCTTAAGAAGAAACAGTGGAGGTCTAAGCCATCCACTTCACAGAAGTCATCAAAGAATGACAGGAGAAAGCCCAAGTCAAGTAAAACTACTTCAAAGATAGTTTGTTATTGTTGTAACAGACAGGGACATGTTGTTGCTGACTGTCTAAAGAAGAGGAAAGAGTCAACTGATAAGAAGAAGACTCAAATCAAGGGCAAAAAGGAAAGGTCCTTTGTTGCTAAGAAGGACAAAAGTCTGTCTGGTATGTCATCTTCAGAATCAGATTCAGAAGCTGAAGCTTATATTGGACTATTTGCTGAATAAGAGGAAGAGGAGTTCATCCAGTTAATGAACTCTATATATGAGCATGAGGACAATCAGTGCCAGGGACTGATGGCCTTATCAGAAGGAGACAAAATCCAGGATCAGCCTGGACCAAGTCAGGTACAAAATTGTTCTGTTAGTTCAATTTCTAGTACTGAGTTAGATTCAGATACATCAGCATCAAGTGATGTTAGTGGATCTGAATCTGAAGGAGATATTCATCAGTTGATTGATGAATATAGTGTAGTGTTGCAAGCTTTGAAGAAAAGCAAATCCTTGGCCAAGAGTCAGGATAAGGAGATTGCCAGTCTTAAAGTTGCTGCAACAGATTTTAATAAGTTAGTTGATAAGAAATTAAATGAAATAACCAGGCTGAAGAACATTACTGTTATTCAGATGGGAACTATTGCATTCAAGAATGATCAAATTAGAAATCTGGAGATTAGTCTTCAGAAGGAGAGAGATATAGTAGCAAGGTTTTCTAAACCAAAATCTATTTTACCTTTGATAGATGAATTTGTACATCAAAAGGGTAAAACTGGATTGTAAAGTCCAAGTCTAAGGGCAAAGCCCCAGTACTCAACAAGCCTGCTGTAGATAAAATAACCAGGGTTGTACCTAAGCAAAGGTACAACAGATTTGAGTGCTGGTGTTGTGGCAAGGTAGGCCACTTTGCCATAGACTGTTGGCACAATTCTAGTGCCAAAGTGAGTAGCAATCTGCCTGCTAGAAAAGCTATAGGTAGTTTTGTTAAGAGGCAAACTAACCAGCACCAAGGACCCAAGAATTCTTTGGGTTCTAAGGTTAACTAATCTGTTTTGCAGGTGAGTCCAAGTGGCCATGCCCAATATGTACTTGGACAGTGGATGTTCCAGGCACATGACTGAATAGGGGATTGCTAAAGGACTATACACCAATCAAGGATGGTCCTAAAGTCACCTTTGGTGGTTCTGAAAAAGGAATCATCAAAGGCTTTGGTAACATTTCTAGCAACCTTATTACAATTACTCAAGTGGATTATGTTAAAGGTTTGAAACACAACCTCATTAGTATAAGTCAGCTGAGTGATTTAGGATATGACATCTCATTTATCAAAGATGGTTGTCATATCACGAGGTCAAATGATCAAAAGATCATTCTGACAGGTTATAGGAAGAGAAATGTCTATTGACTAGACATTATGTGTGAGAACAATGTTTCTCCTGTGTGTCTTGTAGCTGATGAGAAAGTCTCTCATTATGTCAAATGGCACAAGAGGCTAGCCCATCTCAAATACAAGACAATTGGTCAACTCTTTAGCAAAGAGTTAGCGAGGAATGGTCCTCAGGTTAAGTGTATTAAGGATGGGATATGCTCAGCTTGTCAAAAGGGCAAGCAGACCAGATCCACCTTTAATAGAATTGAGAACAAAGATGCTGTGAGGTGCTTATACCGCTTGCATATGGATCTTTTTGGTCCTATGCCAGTTCACAGCCTAGGTAGGAAGGTCTACACATTTGTGGTTGTAGATGACTACTCAAGGTTTCCTGGGTGTTCTTCCTTAGACAGAAAATTTGAAAACACCTAGTATCTTTATAGTTTTGTCAAACAAATTCAGAATGAGTTAGACAGTACAATGGTCAAAATAAGAAGTGACCATGGTATTGAATTCCAGTCTGATAGTATGACAAAGCTATGTGAAGAGTTTGGGATATTTCAAGAATTTTCTTCACCAAGAACACCTCAGCAAAATGGCATTGCTGAAAGGAAAAATAGAACCTTGATTGAGGCTGGTAGAACCCTATTTAGTGACACATCTCTCCCAGAATATTTCTGGGCTGAGGCAGTAAACACTGCATGTCATGTAATTAATAGGGCTACTATCACCAAGAGCCACAATAAGCCCCCCTATGAGAATGTGAAAGGCAGAAAACCAAATCTATCCTATTTCAGGATCTTTGGTTGTAAATGTTTTATACTTAACAATGGTAAGTCTTACTTAACCAAGTTTGCTGCCAAATCCCAAGAGGGGATCTTTGTTGGGTACAATAATAACAGTAAGGCTTATAGGGTCTACAACTTGACTACTCAAGTTGTAGAAGAGTCAGTACATGTAGTGTTTGATGAAGCTAGACTCATTAACAATGAATTATCTAGAAGTATTTGCAGCTCTACAAGTGTGACTGAGAAGATGGACAAGCTCACTATTGAAGAAGGTTCTACTGCAAGTTAGCAAGTGAATGATAGTGGCTGTTGTCCAGGGGGAGTACTAGATGCACCTGATGTAGAAGAAGATCAAGGGGTGCATCAAGTTGAAGAAGCTGAAGGAGTACACCCTGAAGACAGGCTGCCTCCAGCAAATAGGCATCTAAAAGATCATCCAGCCAATCAAATTATTGGTGATCTCAGACAAGGGGTACAAACAAGGAGCAGAAATCTAAGTTCAGTTCTCTAATCCAGCTTTCTATCCCAAGTAGAGCCAAAGAAATTTGAAGAAGCCATCCTAGACCCTCATTAGATTGAGGCAATGCAAGAGGAGCTGAACCAGTTCAAAAGATGCAATGTCTGGGAGCTAGTTCCTAAACCAAAAGACCACAATATAATTGGAACTAAGTGGATCTTTAGGAACAAGCTGGATGAAAATGGAGTTATTATAAAGAACAAAGCAAGACTGGTTGCAAAAGGATATAGGCAGGAAGAAGGTATTGACTTTGATCAGACCTTTGCTCCAGTAGCCAGACTAGAGGCAATAAGGATGTTCTTGGCCTATGCAACCTATCAAGGATTTAAAGTATACCAAATGGATGTTAAGTCCGCCTTTCTGAATGGAAATCTGAAGGAAGAAGTCTATGCGAAACAGCCATCAGGTTTTGTTGATTCAACTAAACCTAATTATGTCTATAGACTTAGGAAGGCTTTGTATGGGTTAAAACAAGCCCCTAGGGCTTGGTATGAAACCCTATCTAGTTTCCTCATTGAGAATAAATTCACAAGGGGGAAAATAGAAAAGACTCTTTTCCTTAGGGAATCCAGAGGGAAGATCATCTTAATCCAAATATATGTAGATGACATCATATTTGGGTCTACAAAAAATAGTCTTTGCAGAAAGTTTGCAAAACTTATGCAAGGATAATTTGAAATGAGCAGTATGGGGGAACTTAAATTCTTCTTGGGTCTCCAAGTTAGACAGACTGAGAATGGTTTATCCATATGCCAGTCTAAGTTCACTCTAGAATTGATAAGGAAGTATGGTATGGAATCATCCAGTACCATGAAAACTCCTATGGGGTCAAGTATGTCTCTTAGCAAAGATGATGTAGGGAAACCTGTAGATGAGACTTTGTATAGAGGGATAGCTGGCTCCCTATTATATTTGACTGCAAGTAGACCAGATATCATGTATGCTACATGTGTCTGTGCTAGGTACCAAGCTTGCCCTAAAGAGTCTCATTTGACAGCAGTCAAAAGAATTTTGAGATATCTTAAGGGCACACCTTATCTAGGCCTTTGGTACCCTAGGAATGGAGAATTTGAACTGACAGGTTATTCAGATGCAGATTTTGCAGGCTGCAAGGAAGATAGGAAAAGTACAACAGGTAACTATCAATTCTTAGGTGGAAGACTGATTTCATGGAGTAGCAAGAAACAAACAAGTGTGGCTATCTCCACAGCAGAATCAGAGTATGTGGCTGCAGGAAGTTGATGTGCTCAACTTCTATGGATACAACATCAGCTTGAAGATTATGGTATGCAAGTAAGTAGAACACCTCTATTTTTTGATTCTACTAGTGTCATTTCAATTACAAATAATCTTGTCTCCCATAGTAGGTCTAAGCACATATAAATAAAATACCATTTTCTAAGAGAACATGTGGAAAAAGAAGATATTTCACTAGAGTATATTAATACAGATAATCAGCTTGCTGATATGTATACTAAGCCTTTAGATGAAACCAAATTCAATAAATTTAAAATTGAATAAGGGATGATAAACTTAGAATAGTTTACAAAAAATTGGCTAAGTAAAATAGTGTCGACACACAGAGTTGTCTGTGTCGAGACAGAGAAGTGGTGTCGACACTTCAGAGAAAAGGTGTCGACACATCTAGGAAGTCTGTGTCAACACTTCAGAGAATTAGTGTCGACACATGCAGGGTAGGTGTCGACACATCCAAGGTGGTGTCGACACTTAGGATTTATACAGCATTATTCAGGTAAAGTCTCGACTAAGTGTCGAGCTGAGTGGTGTCAACACATAAACAAGTGTCGACACATATCTCTTGTGTCGACACATAGTTGTCGAGACATTATAAGTCTGTGTCGACACTTTTCAACAGTGTCGACACAATTTAAGTATTTTGACGCGCCCTTTCATCTTCGATTCTAGAAAGGTATAAATAGGTTTCGCCATTGTTTTGTCCGTCGACACGCTCACCAAAGTTTCGAGACCAAACTTGTGTGTCGACATCTCTCTTCTCTAAATTCAAATTTCTTCAAACCCTAATGGCGCCCAAGCTAGAAGAAAATGTGAATGAAGGATATGAACTCGTGCGACACGCATTTGATGATGCGGAACCCGAGATCAAAGGCGTAATAACCCTAATAGCTGAGACTGGGTTAGAATTTCTTATTTCAGAACCGATAAAGATCTGGAAGAAGGAGGTCCTGGAATTTCTGAATGGAGCAACACTAGATGAATCAGGACTCAAGATAAAGTCCAGAGTTCATGGGGCAAAGGTGAAGGTCTCTCCTAAAAGTCTGAGAAAAGTTCTTCAACTACAAGAACTAAGGAGAAGAAGATGTTTCTGCTTCTAAGACTAGAGAAGCATTGACATGTGTGGACTGGATTCCAATCTGAAGATAGGATCTGTATTCAATAGAAAGGGAATGAATATGCAAGAAAATTCTTATCTGAAATTGTGGGCAAAGTCATCCTGAGCAAGCCTAGAGGCCATGACAGAATCTCAGCTCACATGTTCAGTCTAATGACTAGGATTATCTTCAAACTAGAAACTGATTGGTCTGCAGTTGTGTTTGAGAAGATAAAAGAGAGTATGAAGAAACCCAATATGGGTAGAATACTAAGTCTTTACCTAGCTGGCAGTATACCTGAGGTAATGAATCAAGCAGCTGAATCTAAGATTAACCATATGAGGAGAATGGATTTGAGAATCTTCTCTAGGTGGGATAGAGTACTAACAAAGACTGCCATCTCATTAAAAGACACACCTCAGAAGAAGAAGAAGAAAGCCATAGTGGCTCCTGAATCATCAAGTAGCTCTGAAGAGCAAGTAGTTTTTACTCCAGATGATGAAGAAACTGGAAATGCCTGGCCAGTCTTCAGGAGGACAAGAAGATGCACCAAGGCAGGGTGACAGCTACCACAAGCTAGCCCAGTACACCTGGATTCCACTCCAGGGGAGCCTCTACTGGTGGATGAGCCAACTCCACTAGAGAGTGAACAAGCTACTCAGACCATACTTGAGGTAATAACTGAATCAACCAATTAGATTTCCCTATTGAGAAATGAAGTTATGACTGACACATTATCTGATGTTAATCAGCAACCTCAGATTCTAGGCAACCTCAGATGTTGTCATGGAAGACACATCTGTTGCTGATCAAGTGATTGATGATATAAGAGATTCTCCACCCATCCTCAACAGGAATTTACTTTAGAAGAAACTGTTCCTGACCTTCTATAAAATGACTTTGAGAGAGAAAAAGCTGCTGCTGAGGGGGAGAAAGTAATTATTGAGGGGGAGCATGTGGAGATTGAAGTAGAAACTGCAAGACAAGAACCTGAGATGCAACACATGCTGAGGAGTTACCTAGGAAGGATTTACGTCCTAGCCCTAAGGAAAGAGTTGAAATAGCCAGCACATCTGCCTCAGAGGATGAAGAGGCTGCAAGAGCCAAGAAGAGGAAATTTCAAGTCTTTAGAGCAGGGAGCCAGAATTATAAGAAAGCCCTACAAACAATTGCACCACAGCTGCACATCTACTGACTATAATTCTCTGATGGTGGCAATGCAGATTAAGCTGGATGAGCAAAGAAAAGCTCTGGAAAAGTACATGGATGAAGGGCATAAGTCACTGCAATTTGATCTATCCCAGGACATCAAGTCAATCAGATTTGAAGTGAATCAGAACAAGAAAGAGATGACTGACTGCTTCATAAAGGAGGGAATGTTGTTGTCTATTGGAAACACATCAGTAGAAAATAAAGACAAAACTTGATGAGCTAGAAGTGAAGCAAGGCTATGTCCCTAGAAAACCAGATCAGAATGAATGATAATTTGACATCTTCACATAATGCAATAGTAACAGAAATGAAGAATATAGCTCTGGTCAAACTACAGAAAGTGCAAATGCCAAAGAAGCTTTTGATAAGAAGTTACAAGAGATCCTTACTGCTTTTAAAACTGTGCTTGAAGATTCCCAGAAGGCTATAGCTCAACAGCTTCAGAATTTTAAACCTTTCTATAAGGATGGAGTTAAACTATTTAAATGCACAGATAAGGTTTCAGAAAGATGATCTGAGGATCACATTGAAAGAGAAGTCATAAAGGGGGAGAGGGGTGTTCGTTAGTCAAGCAAGCTCTGATCATGCAAAGTGGATTTCAAATTCCATCAGAGCCGCCCTTGGATATCCTCCATTATGTGATGATGATAATGTTGCAGAGTCTGGAATTAATCCTGCATATCTTGGAGGAGAGCAAGCTGAAGTAGCTTAAGTGATATACCCTGCACCAGACTTTGATATGATACATCAAGAGATACAGTCAATGTATAGTCCTCCTGAAGGAAATCAGAATGTCATCCTTGAGAAAGTGGTTCAGCCTGTGCTAAGAGCAAAAACTGAAAGAACAAGAGCTTTGCTAAAAGAACAAGAAACTCAGTTATCTAGAAAAAGATTCAGAGAGCAAGCTGAACTTAGGCCAGACTTTGAACAATGGAGACCCACCTCCAGGAATATCATTCTAACTGCTTGGAAGGCTGCTAAAGACAATATTGTGGATAGAGGCAAATGGTATCTCGATCTGGAGTGGAGGAAGCATGAGAATAGGCAAGAGGCTATTGTTCAATATAGAAGAAAGGCTAAGTTGGGAAAGCTACCTCCTACTGCACAGAAGCCTAGCAAATACTTCCCAAAGCCTTATCATTATTTTGAATGGCAGAAGATCAAAGCTGAAGAATTGAAAAAGAAAGATCTTAAGGGAAAGAAGCTTGCTGCTGCTGAAGATACTGAAGCTCTCGTTCCAGCAAAGATACAATCTGGAAAGGGCATAGTTTATCAAGGAGTCTGAGCTGCCTTAGGATAGAAATTTTTCTTAAGTTTAACTATGTGTAATCAGTTGGCATTCAACTTTCTGTAAACTTTTGAATAATGATATGTTGAAGTTGTTAGAACAATGTGATATATGTTAAATCTATTACATTACTGTTCTGAGATATTTGTGTATACATGTTTTGTTTATACATGTTATGTACTTACCCTGTCATTTAATATTGTTTTACATCATACTGTGTAATGTGTTATGTATGGTGTATATCATTGATAAGGGTTATGACTTCTCCAAATAGGGGGGAGATTGTTGGTTACATTGGAATAAATGTACCTGATTTGAAGAAGCCTCACCCTACTCAATGATATACATCAAAATGTATTTGATGTGTTTTGAGTTTAGTTGTGCAGGTTAAGTATTTGTAGGGAAAGATGAAAAGTTTCTAAGTCCATGTGTCGACACCCAGAAGAAAAGTGTCGACACTTAAGAAGGCTTTGTGTCGACACCCAGAGAAGCAGTGTCGACACTTGGAGTAATTGTGTCGACACCAGGAATGCAGAGTCGACACCAGAAGGAAGTGTCGACATATACAGTTGTGTCGACACTCAATGAAGAAATGTCCAGAGAAGCTGTGTCGACACTTAGAAGCAGTGTCGACACCCAGAGGAACTTTGTCGACATCAAAAGTGTCGACACTTGGAGGCTGTGTCGACACTCAGCAAAACTTCAACAAAGTTCAAGTACAAGTGTCGACACTAGGATGGCTGTGTCGACACTCAGCAAGTTTCAACAAATTCTAAGTACAAGTGTCGACACAGAGGAGTTGTGTTGACACTCAACCAAGTCTCAACACATGAAGAATGTGTCGACACAAAGGATTTGTGTCGACACTCAACCAAAGTCTTAACACAAGAAGATGTGTCGACACAAGGAGAAGTGTCGACACAGAGCAAAAGTATCACACAGAAGGCATATGTCAACACCAAGAGATGATGTGTCGACACTTAGCAAGTATCAACACAAGAAGATGTGTCGACACAAAGGAAGTGTGTCGATACTTACAAGAAATCAACAAAGTATCAAAGAAGAAGACTTGTGTCGACACACAGGATCAGTGTCGAC